>VNJR01008250.1:0-64732 GCA_008042585.1 Drosophila punjabiensis
GCTTTTTGGGGAGTTCTCCTCGATTTTACACGAGTTCTGTCGGGTGTTTGCCCCTGGAAGAAGACGACTACTGAACAAACTAATGACTACGATGGTCATCCAGATAGCAAAAGCCCTATTATGAGCCATATCAGAGTATATAAAATAAACTTTAAGAAATTAATTTTGTATCTATTTATTTTTAATTATTATATTATTATTCACCGATCGCATTGCGGATATATTTTCTGACCATTCAAAAATAGGGAGTTATGATTCGGCCGCAAGGCAAATGTATATTTTTGTATGCATTATGCATTGGCAATATTTGTTGCAGATCAGGTTAGAAAATTTCTCAAATCTTCACTGAAGAATTTGAAAACAGCTTTAAGCCAGTTGCGCCTTGGTATTAGAAAAATGTATTTATACATATTTTTTTTGTTCAATTATAATACCTTAAGAAAATATAAAAAGATGTGAGAGTCTCGGCTTAAGGTTGAAAACTTCGTAGTTACTGTTATAATATAACATCCAAGTTCCCAACGTATAGACGAGCCGTTACAATTTGAATTTTGAATTACCAGGGCTCCAACATAGCAGAATTTTGGGTCAAAAGTAAGTTCAGAAAAACCATTATAGCTGGCGAACCTGAGGTGCCACGTTGGTGACCCTTTTTCCAAATTGAAGAAAAAAGATGAGGCTTTCATTTAAGCCTAAAACCAGCTCTGGGGCACGTAAGGTTTTCGCGTTATTAGGCTTTAAAAAGTGCCAAAATTGGTACGATATGGAAACTTTTGGTTTTCGGATCAGCAATGTACAGACCAAGATCTTTCAGAATCTGTCGCGTTTATTCTCCGGGCAGAAAAAAGTGCGATTTTTGTCGACCTGTGTTATCAAAGATTGTTTATTAATTTTTCTTTTAACACATTTTTTAAGGTTCACACTTATAAAGAACATAACTCAAAAAAATAATTTATAATCACTCACAAAGAGAAGTTTTTAAAATAATTTGAATAACTTAAATTTTTCGACGAAATTAAATTAAGTTAATTTTCTAGGTTTGGATTTTATTTACATTTTTTTTTTATCAAATTAAAAGCTTTATTGAGTAATTTAGCCTTAATTTTAAAACATTAATATTAACTATGTAATGTATTATTATTCTCACTTGTTTCGACATTATATATTATTTATTTTAAATTCCTTTTATTTATTTATTTTTTTGTTTTGTTACAAAGCCATAAAATGTTTTGTATTTGCATTCGATGCCGTACAAAAAGCTTGAATTTAATAAATAAAATTTTTGTATGCTTATTAATTTTGGCACGACCAAACTTTTTTAATTTAAGCCATATTTATAAATTCTTTTTCTTGGTTTGTAAACTTTCTGATTACTATTCTTATTTATTGATTCATTAATAAGTGAACCAAATCTGAATATGGCTTGTATTTGAGCACGATTTTAATATATTCCTGATTTGGACTATGAATGCCATGCATAAAAAGCCCAAATACATATTCATTATGAATACCAAATTAAAACTTGCGCATAAAATGGCTGTTTTTTATATTTTATATTTTCTCAACTGTTTAAAAAAAATGCGGTCCTTGGCTGTATCATTTTCATACTTGCCCACAGGATAATCAAATATTTAAATTAAGCTATATTATTCCTTGCTCAATCATTTTTTTAATTCATTTTTTGCCCCACGGTATTGATCAAACTGGCAGTTAATACTTGAAAATACGCATCGGATTCATCAAAAAATGAATTCAGGCCAACTAGTTTTTCTTCTCTTAGTAGTTCCGACGAAAACCATTTCAATATGTCGCTATGCAAATAGATTGAAACCCGAGAATTCCCATTTGTAAATATACCAAAAAAATATATAATGAAACAAAAAGTGAATCTTTAATAAACATGTTTGGTGGAGTATCCTCAATGGTGGCATATAGATTTAATAAAACTCGTTTACTTTTTATTCATTCGAAGCCTTAAAATAACCCGCACGCAGCTCGGCAATTTTAAATATAAATGAAACCCCAAATGAAAAAGGAAATTAAACAAATAGAAATGTAGCAAACGATTCAATTTCAACAAAAGATCTAACAAAAGTGGCAAACAAAGGCAAATAAAAGCTGAACCCGTGAAAAGTGAAAGCAATTGAAATTCGCTTAAAAAAAAATAAATAAATAACTTGAAATAAAATGATTTGTTGGTGCGCGATATATGAAATATCAACAATTTTGGCCAAACGGTTTCCCGATACCATACACAAAGCAGTGAGTGTGCGTGTGCAATTGTGTGAGCACCTACAAAGCAAATAAAAAAAGGAAATAACTGCGATAAAGGACGAAAAGGATACGCGAGCTTAAAAGAAAAGGATTTTCGACAGTCCCAGCTGACCGGAGAGAGGAAGCAGCAGGCCAGAGCCCCGGATTATTATTTTCGCCAGCAGTCAGGACAATAAAACTGCCAGTGGTCATAAAAAACAGCAGCTGTATACATGGATGTATGTATATAGATCGGTGATTTCTCCAAGGTAAGTCGAGCACAAGGCTAAAGCTTATGTATGTTGTCAATTGCGTAAAGCAGAGATATGTCCGAAACAAATAATCGTCTCCGAGATCATCGAACGACTTACCCATTACGGAAAAGTCTATTCGCTCCTCTCAGATCAATCACATTGTTCCCTAATTTAGCCAGGACGCTGCGTCAACAGAAATAAAATCAATTCAATGAAGATAAATGAGTTCAAAGTGAAACCCAAGACGTCGAGCGTATATATATTATAAGCCAAGGCTTCCTCCTGGCTTGGTCTCCACTTTCACTGGCGATTGGCAGCGGTAATAAGCGATTACAATGTCGTGAGTCTAAATCCGAGTCGCAACCAGGACGACGCCGCCGCAGTCACGTGCGCCGCAGAACCACAATGCGACACAGGTGTTTGCGAAGGCGGGATATATCCTGGCGACACAGCACATCATAGGAGTCTTGGCGGTGGCCATAATTTACCCCAACACCCGGCGGCTGTCATAAAAAAGTTTCATCTTATTACTCATACGCACCCACGCCAAGCCAGGAGAGACCAGACTCTCCCTCTGATGAGCAGGGAAATCAAATTAATCATTCTGCCAATGATTGGAATGATTTCTTCTGGCTTCCCTTATCGATTCGGATACTTGGGATACTTTCAGACACGCACCGTCGTACCTGAGTCGCTATTTTTAGTAGGCGCAGCTGTTGGCTCCCACTTTGGGGCCGGTGGGTTAAGGTTGAAGGTGGAAAGTGGAAGACTTTCCGGCGGAGTGCTGCATAAATTAGCGCAAATAATTATGCAGATTTTTTCCCCGCTTTTATTGCCGTGTGCAAATAAACGCGCCGCCAGACGATGACTGACGAGCTTGTTTTGAACTTTTGAATATTTTAACGCCCCATAATTAGCCGGCGGGCCAACTTGAAAACTTCTACCCTTTTCCTTGCTATATTAGAGGTGAACATTCGTTGAGCGAACTTTGCCCATTCATTTTACCGAACTTTGACTTCCTTTTATTTTCAAAAAAAAAAAAAAGGAAAGAGGAAATTATGTCAAAGTTGTCTTTAAGTTTAATTTAAAACGTGTAGTGTCCTTTTTAAGGCTTTTGTTTAAATTAAATATTTACTTTATATATTGAAATTGTTTACCCTTGTACTTTATATTGGGAAAGTAATATATATAAAAAAGACAAAATGATATATCAATATGCTTTTCTAAGGTTTCCTGAGGATTTGAATCAAGAAACACAAAGTATATCAATTTAACATATAAGTTAAGTAAATGAAGGTCGCCTAAAAATAAATATAAATAGGTTTGTTTTACAATTTATTTATTGATGTTATTATTTATTTAATTGGCACTTATTTCCTTTGATTTAATTCAGTCTTTTTTTAGCAATATTATGTTTATTAATATTCTATTTAACGTCTAAATTAGCACCTGCAGATCTTAGAACTTACCTTCTTCTCAATAAAACCAGAAATTATACACTTCATCTTTAATAGCTAGCAGGTTACTCCGCTTTGGTCATCCACCATGTGCATCTCCTTGTGTTTTTGTCCCAAATGGACTACCTGCTGCGATGAACCATTGCAGTACGACACCTCCAGTTCTTTCAACAGGCATCCCTCCCGAATTTCACCGAAAACTGCGGCACAAAGATAGAGCTTCTCCCCCCAAAAATATCCTCCACTCCTCCATGGGGCACCAAGCCCAATCCAATCATTCGCTGCATCAGTGCTTGGCAGGCGAGACAAACCCGATGCAGTTTGAGCTGCAAACGGAAGCCCAGTCCGCGCCTTTTGGGGAGTCAGTTCCGTAAATAAGTTTGCTATGAGGAAGAACACCTCCACAGGAGGTAAGGCCTCCTTTTCGGACACATCTCTCGTCAGATTGACGGCAGACGATGTATCCCTGTGGAGCGGAGACCCGTGCAGGTGGCGGTAATCAAGGCATCGGCCATTTCGCTGACCACCTGCTTGGACACCTGCCTAGCACCAAGCACCACCTGAAAAACGAAATGCTGCGCTTTTTCAAGCCTAATGGGATCCACTTCTCATTATCACTGCTACCAGGCTTTCTCTGGGAGCCACACCCGAGCAGAACCCACTTAAATTTCTGTCAAAGCAACGCGAGCACCGGTGGTGGCAGGTCTACCTTGGATTTAATTGATGCCTCGCCATGTGGGGACTGTGGTGCGGTCTGAAAACTATAGTCCATTATCCATTAGTTGACTATTTTTCTTATATCCTTGAAGTTAACACATAGGCTATCTGCTATTTAATAAATTCATTCAGCTAATGTTAATAGTATTTGACTACAGTAAAAGGAAGTCAAAAATGTAGATTTTAAATTATAATAATAAAATTAAATAATAAAAATCTGGATAGATAAAAACCTTTCTTATTGCTGTGTTCAAACATTGACTAAGATAAAGTAAGGATATTTGAGATTTATATTTACTTCTACCAATATTAAACGAAATTCAAAATGTTAGTTAAACATCAAGTATGAACTCTCAAAAAACATTTTAGAATGCATTCAAGCATATTCTTCGAAATATAAATTTTTACAACCATTTTGTTGTTATCTTAAGAAATAGAGCTAAAAACATATTTAATACTTTAAATTAGCAAACATTTTAGCACTCTAAAACCTTTTAATTTACATTTGTTATTGTTAGTAGATTACTTAAGGTTTAGTTTAAAAAACTTATCCACTTCCCAAAAAAGCTCCCCGCTGCTGGTTTGCTTTAATATTCATCACATTGTTTTCCCAAGCAACGTTAGCCCTTGGAAACCACCCACAGTTAGCATAATATATACTGTTGCAGATAAAAAGGAATATTTTCCACAAATAAGCTTGCATATCCAAATGAGCTAGTTTCGCAGGCAGCACTCCTCGCTGTGCGTACTTGAATTGTCAGCGCAGCAAACAACGAGATATCAGCAGAGTAATGCCAAAAAGCAGAACAAATGCAAGCCAAAAGCTTAAAAAATGCACACAAATTGCACTGGCACAGTTAAGGATGTGTAAAGTAACCTTGGGCCATGCACACACACCACAGATACAGATGCAGACAAAGATACTTGCGTAAACAGATACATGCGCACGGGGTGGCCACCAGATGCACATTCTGGTTTCAGGAGTGTGGAAAATGTGCCTGTGACCTTGTTGGTTTGTGTGCCCGCCAGTTGTGTTTGGATAAAACATAAAAATTTCTCTTAAATTTTAACTGTTTCACTAGTTTTTTCCCACATAACAGTTACAGTATGATTTTATATGGAAAACAGACATTATGGTTCAATTTCATATGCATAATTATGAACGACCAATTAGTTGTTACACCAGAGAGAGCAAAAAAATTTGAATAATTGAATTATTTTTATCAATCAGGTGGTGAATTCTGAATCGATAATTATGTAAAAAAAAAGGGTATAATATAATATGTTGACTTTGATAAGAGGATTAATATAATTTCTGTTTGACGTGTAAGTTATTAAATATTCTGCGGTGTCATGGAGCTTAATATTTATATATGTATTGCTCTTAATTATTTTTATAGAGCCTTGTTACTGAAAAGAGCATTCTGATATTAAAATGCTGATACATTCCTCAACTCTTTTTTTAGAGATAAATATTTGAATGATTTAATTGTTTAATAATGATAGAGTTAACATTCTACTGTCCGAATGTACTGATCCTGAAATCTTAATATTTTTTTTTTTTAATATTTGGGTGATTGCAGCTAAGTTTTAGGTCTCTCATTACAAAAAAAATCGCATGTTTCCGTGGTTATTACCGTATAAATTTTTCGATTTTAAATTTTAAAATTTTAAAAAATTGAATAGAACAGTCAATTGGAGGCATCCTGTCTTTTTTCTTGTTTTATTTGATTTATTTCACCAAAATTTGTCAAGTTTATGTAATTTGTATCTTAGCAACGCTTGAATTAAATTACAAGCTGCAAGTGTATACATAGTTGAACTTTTAGTAATCAACATTATTTCCCGTTTGTTCTTTAATATATGCTTTGAGTTTTTCTGTGGACTTGGATTTTAGTTATTTGTTAATAATAACAGTCGTCGGAAAACAAAAAATGGAAGAACCGGTATAAGCATTTACATAAAGATGTGAAAAATAATTAAATTTCCGGAATTCCTAGTCAATCATAGTTTGGCTTACTTAATAAATATATATATAAATTATTGTATTAAATTAATACAATATACAATTATATTATATTTTTATATATTTATAAATATATACACGCGAAAAACGAAAAATTGTAAGGTGCTTCGCCTTAAAATCAGTGGTTCATTTTCTCTTATATTTATTCCTTTTAAGGATACAGTATAAATCATTTCTCTTATTTCTACGCAATCTTATTAATAATGAAATCCCCTTATTTTTCTCAAACTTATAGCACGATGAATGCCAATCAACTGGCAGCTCGTCTCATCAACGCAGTCCTGCAGCACAGATAGTCTAAATGACCAGAAGGGAAGCACAACGATCGAGAGCCACATCCAAATAGGTGAAGACAGTTTGAGAATAGCTCGCCAGGTCGTCGAATTCCGAAGCTCCGCTCTGCCACGATGGGAGAAAGCCAGTTGCTCCTGTTGCTGCGGCTCCTCCTGCTCCCCGCTGTCCTGCTCGGCTGGACGGGATGTGCCGAGGCCTCCACCTCGGACATTTACAAGAATGCGCGGCTGGGACATCGCATTGTCCAGACGCGCTACGGACGCCTGCACGGGCTCATCCTGCCGCTGGACAGCTTCCGGTTCCTGCGATCCGTGGAGGTCTTCCTTGGAGTGCCATATGCAACGCCACCCACCAAACAGAATCGGTGAGTTATTAATAATTATTAAAGTTCACATAAAATTTAATTATTAAAATTATAACATAATAATAAAATATCCAAATTTTTATAATTATTTAATAACTTCCCCAACTTAGGTTCAGTCCCACGCGAGCTCCGGCGCCTTGGGATGGAATTCGCATCTCGGACAAGTACAGTCCCGTCTGTCCGCAGCGCCTGCCCAACATCCAGAACGAGACGGCGGCGCTGGAAAAGATGCCCAAGGGTCGTCTGGAGTACTTAAAGAGACTGCTGCCCTTCCTGGAGAACCAGTCCGAGGACTGCCTCTACTTGAATGTCTTCTCGCCGGTCAACGGTAAGTGAACAAAAAAATTAAATAAACCTTAAAGACATCGCTAGGGAGTACTACGAAAATAGCTAGCCACAATTTGAGCACACAAAAAGCTGCACATAAATCTCATTTAAATTCAATTAATTAAGATTAATCATACGCCACGTAATGCCAATAATTTCAACGCAAAGAAAAAGCAAATGCTCACGTAACCGCTGCGCAAATCTTATCGCAAGTGCCACCCCACTAAGCTCCCAATCCCTGGGAGAGAGACCCGGATCCGGTGGAATCGCTAATCTGAAGCGATTCCCTTGCCGGAGTGCGCGGCGCAATCCGCTTGGCACGCAAACGGAAGCGTTTAATGGGTCATGAGAGCTCTAGGCGCTCCTAGCTCTTGGCGGTGTGTTGAAAGAGAAAAAAAGCGATATCAAAAGTTTCTACAGAAAAAATAAAAAAACATAAATATTTGCATTATGATTGCAAGTTTTGATGTACTAACAGAGTTTTGTTAAACGTTTTTTTTGTACTCCGACAGCCGGTGCGAATGAGAAGAAATTGCCAGTGATTGTGTTCATACACGGCGAGTCCTTCGAGTGGAGCAGCGGCAATCCCTACGATGGCAGTGTCCTGGCCAGCTACGGTGAAGTTGTGGTTGTGACCCTCAACTACCGGTTGGGGATTTTAGGTAAGTGACAATACATTATAAACGAAGGTTTATAGAGATTAAATGCCATAAGAAAATCAAGGAAAGTAATCAACTTAAAGGAGATGTTTAAAATGAAATGTTTTATTGAATAATTTAGTTAATAACCTGGTTATTTTTAGTTCGAAAAATACAAAAGTTCTAGCATTAACACCTTAATTTATATCTCAATTTAATTTCTTAATTCTAACAGGTTTCCTTAATGCCAATCCCAATCCTCATGCCCATGCCAGGGTGGCCAACTATGGACTGATGGATCAGATGGCCGCTCTCCACTGGATCCAGCAGAATATCCAGAAGTTCGGCGGAGATCCCAACTCAGTAACCTTGGCGGGTCATGGAACTGGGGCGGCCTGCATCAATTACCTGATGACATCGCCAACCATGGTCCGTGGTCTTTTCCATCGGGCCATCCTGATGTCAGGCTCTGCCTATTCGTCCTGGGCTTTGGTTGAAGATCCGGTGCTTTTCGCCATCAAGCTGGCCAAGGAGGTAAATTGCACGATACCCGAGGACATCAATAGGCATCACGAACAGATTGTGGACTGTCTGAGGGATGTGCCGCTGGAGGATCTCTACAGTGCAGACATTCAGGCGCCAAACTTTCTCACATCCTTCGGTCCATCGGTAAGTTGGAGTGTACTTAGAATTTGTACTCAGAGATTTTTAAGTTTGCAAAGAAATAGAAATATATTACAAGAGCTTGTAATAAAATTTAATCAATTTCAATTTCTTGATGCTGGAAGAGAAGAATGTAAAAAATATATTAAATTTATTAAATGTCTAAATTTGATTTATATTTTCAATAAGACCAGCACAAGAAGCAATTTTAAAATTTCTTAACAAAAGAAAATCAAAAAAAAAAAACGGTACTATTTTAGACAAAGAAATCAGAGTTATCTCCCAAGAGATTTGGCCAAGGCTGAAGTCTCTTTTAATAAGATTTTTGATTTCGTTTTTTGCTGCACTAGCTTCCTTTTTGCCCGGTCCTTGCTTCAATGGACTTTATTACTTACTTACTTGGTCTTCCCCCTTGTGCCTGCTCCACTACTCACTCCTGTTATTTACTTGCGATTCGCTCTGCCGTCCTCGATTTCAATTTAGGTTGATGGCGTTGTCATACGACCCGGACATTCCAATCTCGATATCGATGATTTAATGGCGCGCAACTCGAGGCGTTCGTCAGCGGACTCTGGCTACCAGACCGGTGGCTCCGGCGGCGGTGGAGGAGGCGGCAATGGCCTCGGCGGGGGCTTCGGCGGCGGTGGCTTAGGCGGTGGCTTCGGAACGGCATTCGGCGGGGGATACACGGGCGGAGGAGGCGGTGCCGGATCGTCCAGCATGGGCGGTCACTATGACGTCCTGTTTGGCGTCGTTACGGGCGAATCGATTTGGCGCTTCAGTGCCCACGACATTCAAAACGGTTTCGAGGGCGAGAGACGCGATAAAATTATCCGCACTTACGTCCGCAATGCCTACAATTATCACCTCAACGAGATATTCTATACGGTGAGTAATTTCATTTTTTCTTCCTATCTCTTTTTTTTTGTGTTATGTATTTTTGTTATATATATTTTTTCGTCTGCTACTTGGTTCATAAATCTTGCCAATCAGATTTCAGGCTTCCCTTCCCCAAATGACTTAGACTCCTTGGTGGTCTTTCGCCTGTCTGGCATCAGTTAAAGCTTAATTATTGCCCTTATCTGGGAGTTTACTTTTTGACTGGCAAAGTTTTTTTTTATTTCTTAGAAAGTTTATAGACAGCTGCCAGATGAAAGAAATATGTTAGTGAATCATTTATTTTCCATGAAAAATGTCTAAAGTTAAAATTTTACATGCAAATGAAGTCTTGAGTCGCCTTGTGACTATGCAAATGGTTTTCATTTCTATAGAGAGTAAAATAAATCAAATTGTCCTTGAATTTAGAAATTTCTTTTTAAATTGAAAGCTGTGAGAAAGAAGAAAATTTGTAACATTAATGTAAACACTAAAAAATAAATAAATTTCTTGGGCTTAGGTATAAAGAGTATATATTCTAAACGTTTTTGTTTATTCTATAATTTAAAAAGTGTTGTTCTTTAAGCTTAGATGTAGCAAACGATTTCTGTGAGCTTTTTATATTTATAACTAAGTTTATTTATATATCTTTAATTTGAAATACGAATTAAAATGATTAAAACACTGTTTAGAAATACAACTTTCATAATTTAGATAAAAATTTGCTCTATTTCAAAACTAATCACACAAAAGAAGTCTTCAACTGTTTTGCTTTGCCGCCCTTCAAGGCTATATCCATTATATTCCATTAAAATGATTAAACCCCTTGGAAAAGTTGCTGTTTTCAATAGAGTAATTGGCTGCAAGCAAACACTTCTAGATCCGAGGCACAAACTGGCAAAAGCAACAGCAGTTGCAACTAGAAAAAGTCAATTAAAATGTAGGCACTCTGTGCTTTCTGTGTGTGTGCGAGTGTAATTATAATTTCACATTGCGAATGAGTAACATTCGCCACTCAAACAGACACACACTCAGACTGCATAAATGTCTGTCTGCATTCCGTTTTTGCTCTCATGTTTCAGGGCATTTGCAACTTTTTAACATTTTTTCACATTTAGCCGCTGCCGCTGCTGCTGTTGTATACATTTATTTATTTTATGCTCTCTTACTGGCTTTTTGTTTTTATTTTCGCATTGTGCAAGCGGGCGAAATGGAAGGCAGTTAACACGCCATCGCTGCCAAAACATTAACACGCTTTATTTGGCAAATGTGTGCAAGGACATAGACTCACACCTACACACGCGCACATGCGACACAAACACACACACATACACACATATATACCTACTTAAAAGCAGCAGCACAAGCAGCACTTAACCCAAATCACAGCAAACACAGCGGAGAAAAACAGAGAAGCATCCCAACGACAACCGTCAACAGTCAGAGTCAGAGTCTGAAACTGGAACTGAATCTGAATCTGAATCCGTAGCTGTATCTGTATCCGCAGCTGTAGCTGTAGCTGTAGCTGTATTTGTATCTGAATCTGAACCTCAGCCTCGGTCACCATTCGCCACATTAACACACACGCACCGTAAATGCGCTTCTGTCGCTGAGACTGTGTATGCACCGAGAAAAATGTTTGGGAGTCTGTTCTTCGTTAGAAAGATAAAAAATATTCGTAAAATCATAATTTTTAAGAACTAAAATATTTTCAAATGAAGAGCACATTTTTATACTTATTTAGAAATAATCTTTGAAAAAGAAAATGCTATTAACAATTATTTAATTACGCGGTAATTTCTCAATAATAATATTTAAATATTTTATATTTTTATATTTTGCATTTTTTATATAAGACCAGTTTAATCTTTAATACAATTGTAAGATTATTTTCGAATTTATTTTTATCTATTTTATATTTTTAAGTCGACTATTTAAATATTTAAGTCTAATTCAACATTTTAAACAATTTTTTAGTTTGCATTATTTTTTAATTTTACAAATTTTGACTGTCTATTTATCTTTAAGAAAAAGTAAGCCTTATTTTATGAATTGTAAACAGATAAATAATTGTAATTTTTAGACCTATAACTAAACCTAAGATTTACTATTAAAAATCGAAGTATTCCTAAATATTTTGTATACCAAAAAAAGTATTTAAGATTTCGCTTAAATTTAAAAACCCATTTTCTGGATATCTTTTCTTCAGTGTGAGTGTGAGGCACAGATACATTAAATATATACTCACATATATATATGAAGAAGTCGTAAATTACCAGGGCATATATCACGATTATACCGCTTAAGCCCATATTTATTTTACTTCATTATACTTTTGTACAACCGCAACGCAGGCCCCCGCTTAATACTTCATAAGGCTCAATTTATATAGGTCATAGGTCACAGGAATGAGTACCAGACCCCGTACATCCTTCAAAGGAAACCCCCTGCCAATGATGACTAATCAAAAGTCATAAACGAATTGAATTTTATAAACATTTATATATGCTTGCCGAAAATATGAAAATCCAACGAAATCATTAAAATTCGCCGGAAAAGGGAAAACTTTACCAAACAAAAATCAATGTTATCCCAAAAATAGATTCAGAGCAGAGCATGAGCTGAAATTCTATGTTAATGTATTCCACACACAATTGTTAGATTCAGTTTCTATTACATTTTTTTCGCTTCTATCTTTTCTTTCTCTTTGTTGTTTTTTATTTTTGTTGATACGGTTTTTTAAATTATGCATGACATCGATTTTACAGATGCAGTTTGTAGTCGTCGTTTATTTTTCGCACACATGCTGGTAAAAATAATCATGGGGGTGGTAACAAGTCGTCCTCCTGCTCGTTTTGCGGTGGTGAATGGCCACCGCAAACAAGGACAGCAAACAGTTGCAATCCGCTTGTAATCCAGCCAGGATTTGACTTGGCACACATGCAGCCAATGCAAATCTAAAACCAGCTCTTTTACACGGATAGAAAAAAAGTAATTTATATTTGTGGAATTTGGTAGATTTTGTTTGCAATAAATATTTTAATAAATAATGTCTTAAAATAAAGAAACAATAGTATGTTTAGTTTAGAAAAGACTATTGGTTTCATTGTTTTCATTATTTTATGAACAAGGATTTCAGCATAAGTCAAAAATATCCTTGAATTATTATTAATTATTTTTTTGGACATAAATACAGATATATAAATATACGGCAAAGTCTGAGCATGTAGGAAATGTTATTACTACAGAAAGAAAAAATATTGTAAAAGGTTGTTATTAAGCTTTTAAAAACCATCAAGTAATTCCTGATTATTTCTGACCTTCAACCCAATTTTTTCCCACCTTTTATAATTTCTAAAATTATTTTATAAGTCTACCTACATTTTTTTTAGTGTACGTTCGTTTACAAAAAGATTTTAAACTGGAAAATCCATCTCCTCCTACTCTCCCCCCAGATCGTCAACGAGTACACGGATTGGGATCGCACCTCACAGCATCCGATCAACACACGGGACACGGCAGTGGCCGCTTTATCCGATGCCCAGTTCGTGGCCCCCATTGTGCGGGCCGGCGATATCCTGGCGGCCAACTCCCCGCCACCAGTAAGCTCCTCTGCGCCCTCCGGCTCGGGGGGTGCCAATGCGGCAGCCTCCACGTCGGCGGGGTCCACGCTGCCCGCGGGTCGCTGTTATTTCTACGTGTTCGACTACCAGACCAAGGACGGCGACTATCCCCAGCGGATGGGGACCGTGCACGGCGAGGATTTGCCCTACATCTTTGGTGCCCCGCTGGTCGATGGTTTTAGTCACTTTCCGCAAAACTACACCAAATCGGAGACGGCTCTGTCCGAGGCGGTGATGATATTCTGGACGAACTTTGCACGCACCGGGTAAGTAAGGGGGGGATGCAGAGGGTCCTAGGGCGTCCTAAGTGTCTCTGAGCAGTCTTAGGACACCTGCTGCTGTCCTTTCTGCACTTTAAGCTCCACTTAAATGTTGGACTTACACATGCACTGAGCAAAAGTAAAGCAGGACAGAAGAAGTCAAGGCAAGTTAGTGGCTGAAAAGGCTTTCAAAAAGTTTGGCGACACCAGCTGCAAGATGCTCTGAATTTAAATTAATATATTTATGAATTTTCTCTTAGATAGTATATGGTAGTATTTATTTAACCCCTCAAGGAATTAACAGTGTAATGCTTATTTTTCTTTTTGTCAGCAATCCAAACGAACATCATCGCCAGGACTCGTCGCTGCCCGTTTCAAAGGAGCGCAACCGCTTCCGCAGCATCACCTGGGAGAATTATGATCCGCTGCATCAAAAGTATTTGGAAATAGGTGAGCCAGCAGAAACTTTTCTTCCCACTCGAACTTTCTTTATTTCTGTGAAAAAGCATTTCAGACAGAAATCTTTTTCTGAGCTTCCAAAGAAATGTTTGATTTGTTTGTAGTTGAAAATGAGAAAGCAAAAACGATGTTAAAAGTTTCATATATTTTCTTGATTCTCCTTTTAATAAAACCATATTATTTTTGGGTAGAATTTAAGGCAGGGGGTCAGCTTGTTAATATGCAAGTAGCTTTAGCTACAAAACATTTCTTGTAAATTCTCTCACCCCCGTGAAATGCCTGCAAAATGCTGTATGGCTACTTTGCCATGCAGTAAAAAGAATTCATGGAATTCATGCCAAATAAAAGCTACAAATTTACAAGAAAAAAGAAGGAAGAACCAAGACCTAAGCACACACAGCCAGCTGCAAAAAAAGAAAAATAAAGGGAGAATCAAATTTAATTTGAATTTTAAAGAAGGCAACGCCTGAACATGCTCAGCTTGCTAACAACAGCAAATTGAGAGGGTGGCGGCTTCTAGGGGGGGCTAGGGGCTGGAAAACGAGGGAGTTAACACACAAGTACTTGAACAGAATGTGAGTGGAGCACAAAAATAAGCATCAAACCGGCGACTGTCAGTATACTGGGGAAAAAGCAAAAGCAGCAGGTAGATGAAGGGCAATCAAAACGCCCAGAGATTGTCGAAACATTACGTGAAGTGCGGGGAACTGAGGATAAGGGGAGTGGATCGAGGCATAAAGCTTTATGCCCGCGTTAAAATGGCACCACCGTTGCTTCATGTCAAATGTACGAAAATGTTATTAATTTCAAATTTTTCACACCTTTTGTGCCCGAGCGCGACAGGAACATGGGAAAGGTACACACAAAGCCGATAGAAAGAGGTATATGTGTACATATTATTTGCATAATGCGAGGATTACCAAATACCCTGTTCCTGGAATTTTTAAAATAAATATATTAAGCTATTTTAACAAGGTGAAAAGAAACAAAGATTATGTTTTGTAGTTGGATTAAAAATTTCCCATATATATTTCTTAAAGTATTAATTATTTTCTTTAAAATGTTTTGCAATGATTTATGGAATCTTAAGCGCTTTGATATTTATAAATAGGTACTTTTTTGTGGAGGATGTATTATATACAATATATATTTATATGTTTTTCGATATACACTTTTAAAGTACCAATTAATTTTCTCAAACTGTTTTGCAAAGATTTATAATCATTTAACACGTTTTTTATATGTAAGAATATTTATCTTTATGTGTAAAGATGTATTAACTACAAAATATGTATTTATAATTTTTTTATATATACTTTTAAAGTATTAATTAATTTTCGTGAAACGCTTTTTTTAAGGATTTATGGACATTTAACACCTTTTTTATTTGAATAAATACTTTTTTTGTATAAGGATGTATTAAATACAAAAGATATATCTATAAAATAGAACAAAAAATATAAAAAATCTATAAAAAAAAAACAGAATTTTCTCAGATACATTAACAAGCAAATTAAATACCTTTCTTTGGTATAAAAGTAATAAAAACTCAATTTAAACAGTCAAAAATAATATTTTAAAATTGTAATGCATTGCTTTTGGTATTAAAAATGTCTTTAAAAATATTATAGCTTCAAACAAGGTATTATATATTTGTTTCTCAATTTACATTCGACTGAAAATAAAATAAAATGTGATTAAAATCAATGCAGATAAAATAAATATAGCGGGGTCCTTTGGCTTTCGTTAAAATCAATCTACCCACTTGACACACAAATAAGCTGGGAGAGCACCCATACAGACACAACACACACACACACTCTCTCTCACGCACACCTTTACAAAGATAGCGACAGATACGCGCGCTTAACGGTTTATGAAAATTACGCACAGGTTATGGCAATGGATTCGCCTTACATTGTGCGCACGAGAATGGCTTTTTTATATATATTTTTAGTCAGCTAAGAGGTAGAAAAAAAAAAGAAAAACGCGGTAAAAGGGGGACAGGGACTGCTGACACGCACTTTACGCACATGTAAGCATTGAAGGACGATACGTATCAAAAGATATGTCTGCGCTCCCCTCCTCCATCCTTCTCCGCACTTGCTCCTTTTTGTTTGATTTTAATTGAAACGACACACAGCGACAGCTGACATTCTATACAGCAGACCCGTCCCCATCCCACACTTTGCTGCACTTTACATAAGCAAGTTGAAAGGATTCCGCCGTGAAGAGTTTTTATTTGATACGCCAGGAAACTGAAATCGAAATCAAATAATATGGAGGCAGGGAAGGAGAGAAGGACTCTTTCACAAAGGGATCTCCGGCACACAAAGACAGCTGTCACACATATGCGGCGTATACGTAATGTGTGTAATACACATCGAACTATAAGCATATCTTATGTATAAGCCGTGTATTGAAAAGGTTCCGTTGCGTAAATTATGCAGCAGCAGCCCGAACGCCTGCAATATTTATTTCGGATTCGGATTCGGCATCGGATTTGCACTTGCGATTGATGATTGCAGAGGGGAATGATTTTCGGCGAAAAGAAGTCCTTTTTTTAAATTTCATATTTTCCCATGAATGCTCCCAATGGTCGTGTGTCGAAAGTTAAAAGATGTGTGTGAAAGCCTTTGGAAGATTCGTGGCAAGAACCATTCCTGGTTCTTTTCAGATATTTATAAATATATACAGATATGGGAAAATATTTCAACCTGTTTACCCTCGAAAAAGTGGGCTACGTGGCTCCGTTTTTTTGTAAGGTTTGTTTGCACGCACAAAGAAAAAGTGTTATTATTTTTTAGGTATTATAAAAAAGTAAAGAGTAACTAAGAGTATTAATTAAGACATTTTATTAGCTCTTTAGAGTTTTACTATTTTATTCCCAAATAATTATCCTTTAACTAATTTCTGGACTTCGTTCTTGGTTGTATTAATTGTGGAATATTTTATTTAAGTATTTATTTATATTATTCTATTATTCCAATTATATATTTTCAATTAAAATTAACCAAAGAAAAATTGTAATATATATTATATTAATATTTATTTTCTAAATAAATTAATAGCAACAATTTTATCATTGTCTTATAGTTGTAAAATTATGAAATTTAAGTTGCTCTTATTTCATTCTAAATCATTTTATCATTGTCTCATAATTGTAAAATTATGAAATTTAAGCTGCCCTAATTTCATTCTAAAGTTTCAAGATACTTTTCTCGATTCTAAAGCGATTTTTTTCCCAGTGTATATGCCACGTTCTTGGCAGAAATAGCTGGGGGCATCAAAAATTAAACAGTTATGTCGCTTTCACCCCGCCAAAGTAAACAAGACATCCAGTTGAAGTACTGAGGACAGTGGATTGAGGCCTCAGGACTAAGGACTAAGGGCTAAGGACTAAAGGGGACTATGGGCTGGGGCTTTGGGGGACTTGCAACCCGAGAAAGGAGGAGGTCTGGCCTCAATTGAGCCAAGTGTCTGTCGCTCACCTTTTTGGCATGCAAATGACTCGAAAGTGGCCCAAAAGCAACAGCAACGTCAGAATGGAATAGTTTAGCATTAGAGCTATTTGCATGCATGTTTCGTGGGCGGATGAGTGTGTGTTTTGGTATCTGTCACATGGAAATGAAACTGAAACTGAAAATGAAGATGTTTACCCTGGCGCGTCCCCTTTGTTTTGCCGTTCTGTTTGTAAAGTAAATCCCCCAACCGAACCCCCAACCGAACTAACCAACGGGATACTCTTTAAATTCCAGGAATGAAGCCGCGCATTAAGAATCACTTTCGGGCCCATCAACTGTCGATTTGGCTGCGTCTGATACCAGAGCTCCATCGCGCCGGCATGGAGGATGTGATAGCCAGGCACAATCTGTTCCGCAATCACGATGATATGGACCTGTACGAGGGACCCGTTAAGCCGGATCCGTTCGGCATATCAACAGCCACAGGATCCGCCGGCTCCTCATCCTCCTCGTCGTCATCGTCGTCGCGCCTCCTGCTCATCGATGAGCAATTGATGATGAAGAAGGGACGCGGCCTGAATGCCTCAGCCTATTTGAACGGCATATTGGGCGGTAAGTAGCCCCAAGACAAACACACAGACATGGAATCGCATTCATACGGCTGCACAGAAAGAAAAAATATTACTTTTCTTTGAATATGTGTTAAAGAAAAAACTAAAGTTGAAGGATAAAGCATTTAACCATATATTTGGTTAGCAAGAAAATACATTAACATTTACAATGCGGTGATATTTTTTTTAACAGTAGTTACTTCATACTTATTTATTTTCAATTATTTTTTACGATTGTTATTGAAGTTTGTGTTTGTGACATTTTCGATTGAAATGAAATCAAATTGTTATTATAAAATATGATTTAAAACCTGCAACAAATCCTTACTACAATTTAAATATTTTGACCTCAAAAATTCATATCCCTTGTCATCGTTATTATTTTCGCTCTCTGTGGCTGCGGCTTGTCACTGTCACCTAAATACCTAAAAACAACAAATAAGCCGGCACAAAACGGCAAACCGAGCCCAAAGGAATAACGCCTATCGCCTTTGTAGATTGTATTTTGGTTTCGTCCCTTTTGGACCTTTGTACAGTCTGCAGTTGTCGTTTAATGCGGTTGACAAAGGCCAAGCCGAAGAACACTTGACTGGCCTTTGGGTTTTTTGGCTTATTTAATTGCAGATTCTGCAGAGACTGACAAATTAAAATAAGGGTGAGCTCAGCCTTTCTTTTCGATTTCACCCTCAACACTTAGTTGCTACTCGGTTTTGATTGGAATACTTTACAGAAATAAAGGACCTTTAAATGTACTCTTTAAAATATATTTATATTTTATTTCATGACTTCAATTGTTAAGCTTGAATTTGCTTAAGAAAATATTGTGACTTTTAGGTTGATTAAACAAACAAAATATTAAGCAAAAGTTATTATATTACAACTTCCAACTATTTAAATTTATAAATTTGTTTGAAAATACAAAATTTAGAAGCATAATTTGATTTTTAATATTTTTTAGAGGCATGATTATTATTCTAAAGTTTAGTAAACTTTCGATTGAAGTTGCAAAGCTTCTTCACTCTCCAACTTTTATTAGGGTTTCAGGTGTATGTTTTTTTATTGCCCATAAAAGTTCAACTGTATTTGAAGTTATAACTCATAGCCAGTCAAACTTTTACAAATAAGTTATAAAAAAAACTTTTGCTTGTAATAGGAATACTTTACTTATTTAAAAACAACTTTTCCTGGTCAAATGAATATTTTATTTATTTCCATAAAATAAAAAAGCAATAGTAGTTTAGTGTGTCAAACATTGATTGGAAAATCTCTGCCCTTTTTCCTAAATTGTGTCTTTAAGGACCTCAATTATTGTGGCACAGTCATTCGGTTAGATTATTCATACACATGTGAACAGATGATCAAGCTATTTGAGTTGAATCCAAAGTCAAATATTTAAGATGTGGTCACAAAGTTGTACGCACATGTGAGCATTTGTTTAATAACTCCAAACATATTCCACATACGCCATGTGGGTTTCAAATAAAAGCAATTCCAAAAGGAGAAAACTCTTTCCATTTATTCGGTTCCTCTTCTTTTTTTTGTTTTTTTGGTTTTCTATTTTTCTTATTTTTTTCTCTGGTTATTTGGAAGGTTTGCTTGTTGGAGAGCGAGCTGAAAATCAACACTTTCGGTAGCAAAGATTTCTGTTTACTCTTGGCGTTGGCCTCGGCCTAGTCAGTGTTTACTTCACTTTGTGGTCTCGCAGCAAGTTAAATTGCAGAGTTGGCATTTTTGTGGGGAGTCCACATCCACATTCACATTCCCATTCCTCATTTCTCATCCTGAACCCCAAAACCCATCGCTCCATCGCTGCCATTCTGTCCCCGGCATGACATTTCCATTTGACCCAGCCCCGAACTTGGACCTCCAGCTGGGGCTCTGGTTATTGAAATTGCGTCCGGGCATACGGGATACGGTTTGGCTTTTGAATTTATATTGTGTCGAGTGCTGACTTTTGGAAATGCACTCAACTGTAATCTCTATAAGCATTAAGTGTGTGTAACCTTTTTTCCCTGTCTTACCCACTTCCCTTCCCTTTCCTGGCTGTGTCTGTGGCATAAATTTCTCGTTTACATTCACCCGAAGGGGGAGAAGCTGAAGCTGAAGCTGAAACTGAAGCTGGTAGCTGTAGCTGAAAGAGGGTCTTCTGTCTAAGATGCCACAAATGTAAATAGCGCATAATTTTAATGCACTGCACGACCCCATTGGCCACTCTGCTCCGCTCTTCTCCTCTCAGATGGGAAGTCATTAAACCAGTTTATGTAAAACTCGTTGGCGGAAACTTTTTCAACACTTACTCTAAATTAACAGCAAACTTTGCTGCTTGTTTTTTCCCCGTTTTCTTTATGTTTTTGCCATTTTTAATAAACTGTCCCCGCAGCTGC
Organism: Drosophila punjabiensis; assembly: GCA_008042585.1. Classification (NCBI taxonomy): domain Eukaryota; kingdom Metazoa; phylum Arthropoda; class Insecta; order Diptera; family Drosophilidae; genus Drosophila; species Drosophila punjabiensis. Next base: position 20,671 of record VNJR01008250.1, read on the forward strand.
GGCGACTGCAACTGCAGCTGTCCTGCCTCTGCCTTTCTTTCAAACGCGGACAAGGAGTGAGTCCAACTCAAACATCAAATCCTTATATGGGGGCCGACTGCGGGGGCGGGTTAGTGCCTGATGGGCGTGTCCTTGTTTCATGCCATAGCAACCAACCGCTTCGACTTACTTCCTCCTACGCTGGCTTATCTCAAAGTCAAAACTAAGACAGTCAATTTCAGGCGAAACTTTCTACTTTCCCCACAGTCGAACAACTAAATGGCCTCAACCCCCTTTTAACCGTCTTACCCTCATTCTATGATGGTTCCCCCCTTTTTCCAAGTTGGCCAATGCAAAATGCATTAGTTCATGGGGGCAAGAGGAGACACAAAAGTGGGCGTGGCAGTGGAGAGGGCTTTCTCTGGGCAAAGTCGGGTAAATTAGAAATTATTGAAATGTTGACTTTAGATGGTCGAGAGAGTTGGAGGAAGTCACATAACGATGAAAGCGAAACAATTTCCACACAGAAATTCCAATTAAATTTACTGAAAATTATAAGACCAAAGTAGCTTAAAAGAACGCTTAGTTTCAAACACTCATTAAAGAGTTTTTGAATGAGGTCCCTAAAGTTTTAAATATGCCTTAAGGCTATTGTATGCTACGATGTAGCTATAAAGTAGTTTAGAGATCGTAAAAGGAGACTTATTTTAAGTCGTGGCTTATAGGGAAAGCAGTGGGGAGTTTAGAATAATTAAGTCCGATTAAAAATAACTCAATAGAAAGAATCTAGATTAGGGATAAGAGAAAATTTCAATATATTGATGGTTTATAGATGAACTGTATTTATCTTTCAATCCGAAAATATATTTAAATTTCTAAATCAAATAATTAATTGAACTTAAAACTGTAACTTCAAACTCAATTTAAATACAGCAGGCGTTCATTTCCGACCTCTCAGAACCATAAACATCTCCCAAATCCCCGCCCATTTCTGTTGGTATTCCTTCGTGGTTGTGCCCTTTAAATCTTGATTGGAGGAGCACAGTGCGTTCAAATTTAATCTAGCCAGTTTTCGGTTTTTGGCAGACAAACAACTAATCTGTGACCCAAACAAACAGAACGGAACAAACGGGAGCTGGCGGACAGAGCCCCGGACGTCGGAGGTGAAAGGGCGACTTGCGGCGGCTAATGTAGAATGCTGATGAGAGAGTGTTGAACCACAGACAACAAATGTTCATTTCAATTAGTGCACGGGCCAGAAATGCTGCAGACCTAATTCCGGCCATCAAAACAAACTTACAACCCGGCCCAAACCATGGCTAGAAGCAAAAAGCGGAGATGCCACAGATAAAAGAGAGAGAGAGCACAGGACGATGGCAAAAAGTGGAAATAGAAGATGATAAAATGCCTGAAATGCGACAAACAGCTGTCAGCTTGACAGTCGACGACGACGCAGCCAGGCCACAAAAAAACACACCCAGCACTGGCTGGAAAATGTGGGTGTGGAAAATGCGGGAAAATCACAGGAGATCGGAAAGCCACCGAAAAGCCCCAGACTCGCTGGAAGGCGGCAAGCGGCAGAGAGACCCAGTGTCATATGGACTCGACATACTTTGACATGCTTTTCATTTAAGCGTTGACTTTGCCAACTGTGCCGCCTTGTCTTTCCTTTGCCCCCAAGTTCCTTACCAGCACCGCCCCGCCCCGCTGGTTATACAACTTGGCCAAATCGGGGCGACAGAAATATGCAGCTAAAAGCCAAAAAATCCACAAGGCAAACGACGGGACCTCGCCGTAAACAAAGCTGCCCCAACAAAATACAAATCGAAAGACGTGCAAAACTAAAACACAAAAAGAAAATTCGGGGGGAGGGAAAACAACTTTTCCGCCAGAAGTTTAAGTCTGGTTGGCAAAGTGTTGAAGTACTTGGATTTCTGTTTTCCATGGTGATTGTCCTTGTTTTGGCATTTTAAAGGAATATTCAAGTAGCTGCTTATCGAAGAAGGTTTCAATGAGGCTTAGATATATAAAAGAACTTAAAAATATTACAAAATTTAATGACTTTGGTTCTAAGTATTTGCTAAGTAAAAGATAAAATACGATCTGTTACTTCCTTTAAATATGAAAAACATCTTTAAATCTCAGTTATCTTCTCCTAAAGCCTCTTAATTATTAAGGCAGTAACATATGAGATGCAAAGTCTTTCCTTAAACGCGTTTTCAATTCCACTGAGTATGCTTTCAATGCCATTTATCCCATCATCGAGTTCCTTGCATCTTGCCTAAGCTTTGCTTACCAGTATTCCAGAACAAAAAAAAAAAGAAAAAAGAAAAGGAAAAAGACCAAACAAACCACAACCTCCGCCTCACACACACACAGAGAGAGTTCACTCTGTGCTACTTTGCCTGACCTGGATTCCGGGGAAAATGGAAATAGAAAAGAAACCCCGGCAGAAGTCGGCTCACCTGAGTTATTTGGCAAAGAGATGAAGATAACGCAACATGTGGAAGGAGACTTAGCCGAGAGCCTACCGAGAAAATCCTCGCCATCCTCGCTATCCTTGCCATCCTCGCACATCCTCTGCTTAGCTCTCTGGAATCATTTGCATAATTCCTGCGATTTCGTTTCGTTTTGGGGAAGGAGCAGCGCAGGCCTGATTAAGCTAAGAAATGTCAAACTATCAGTGAAAATTGAAATGGTTCACTTAATAAATGCCCGAGTGTCCTTCGCAGGATGGCTCTGGCTCAGGCTCAGGCTGATGCCGTTGGCCCTGCTAATATCTAATTTATGCAAGGACATTCCAGCCTCCTCGCAGGCTGTCCACAAAAATATTTTTCGCTTTCGTGGCACAAAAAGCTGCAAGGCGACGCCCTCAGCTCAACGTTTTTCGGTTTGATTTTACGGCTTAGGGTTGCCCACTGCTTTCACTCTGTCTTCTTATTTTATATTTCGTTTTTTCTTTTTATTTTTACTTTTGTTTTTGTTGTTGCTTTCTCTATTTTGTGATTCCACTAATTAAAGCCACATTAAGCATTGCTTTTGCCCCATCCCTTCTCAGCTATCTGTCTGCCTCAAGCTGGGGCCATGTGTCCTCGTAACATAATTATCTGGAGTCCTTGAACGCATGCGGCCCTTGGAACGAACGGCAAAATTAAAATGAAAATGAAAATGAAAATGAAAATAAAAATAAAGAGGAATTAAAAGTAAGGGGCTGAGAGAGAGAGAGAGAGAAAAATGGGGAAAATTCCAAATGCAGGACACCAACTGAAAAGTATTTGTACTTGCAAAATTAAATGCAAAATGGAGCGGAATGATAAAAAGCTTAGTGGCCAGGGTCGAATCTGCTGATGGGGGAGGATCACAATTTATCTGGTTATGCAATTTAGCAAAAGGGTTGCTCACACTAGAGAAAGAGGAAAAGGGTCTTAAGCACTTTCCTGAGTGAACTCAAGTGACAGGTCGAGAGTTTTTGAGCTGAGCCACCGCCTACGACATCATGATTGATGGACAAAGTTGGAGCAAAATTATTATGTATGTATAGATAGGGGGCTAATTCCAAATTGGATCCATCCCAATCCCCACAAAAGCTCACCTGATGCTTTTGCCCGCTCTGTTAACCAAAACCCGAGCAAACAATCTTGAGTAAATTAAATGCCACACTTGAATGCAAATTGAAAAAGCTCTCAGACAAAGCAGCAAGTGGCTGAGTGGCAGCTGCAAATCTTCACACGATTATTGACACCCCCGCCATATGCCTTATATATATACTTTGTCTTTTATTCCCGATTATTACGGCAGATTTATTTGGGAAATATTTATGCAAAATACGTGCACAAGTCTTTAATCTTGAGCGGAGTAACTTTGCTCAAATTGTTTGATATGCAGAAAATTGAAAGGCAAAAACTTTACAGACAAACAATCACACAGGGAAAAAAATAATTCGTATTTTTATTTGTTATTTTCTGTGAAGACAAAACTTTTTCCATCATAAGTTTGCCATATTTTGTTTATATTCTCATTGAAAATCAATCCGACATTTTAAGAGTGTGAAAGAATATTTTCTATTGAATGTATAAAATCATGTTATAAATATAAATAAAAGTATCTAAAAGATAATTACAAATTAAGATATTAAATGTCTTAAAAGAGTTGTCTAAAAGTACGCTATAAAATTGCTCTAAATGCGTTACCTCAAAATTAAATTGCATACTTTGAGACACCTCTTTGAAAGGCTTTTAAAACCCCTAGTGATTTCCAAAGCATCCTCAAATATGTTAAGCTTAGAGAAACAAAAAGAAATCATTTATTTAGAGCATCACAAAGCACAAATTTATTTCTGTGCAGCACACAGCATTCGCTCTTCCACACTTGATACAAAACAATGCCAAGTGTAGGAAGCACTCCAAGCAGATAGACATTGAGACGGGGGACCATAGAACAATGCCAAGACACTTCCAGCACAATGACAAATACAATTTCAAGAGGAACCCACATCCAGAGATAGTGAGAGGGAGATACATAGAGCTTCAAAGGCAACGAGAAACCCATTTGTTTTCACAGACATTTGTGCTTCCAACTCCTTCAGTTGGTTTGCGAATACCTTTGGCAAAATACAATGGCGGCGTGGTGGTGCGCGAAATTTTTCAGCGCCCGCATGGGGAAATGGAAATAATTTTGCATTCTGGACATTTGAGACAAAGGAGCAGCCCAGCGAGAATGATTGTGGCATAAAAGGCTTCAAGGCGAAAGGCTAATCCGCATTCAAATGCGATTCATTATTTGGTCAAATATTGAATGAAAGAGCTTTTAATCTTTAAAGAATATTTCAAGTGCCTTAAGTTATACAGATTACAAATTTTACTTTAATTGTATGTATATTTTGTTGAAAGTTGTATGTATTTTTCGATTAGTTTATTAGTCTCTATTTGAGCTTAAGAATAAATAAGTCCCCAGGCTATTTATTAAAATGAGAAGTAGATACCTTTTATATTCATTAAATTTTACCCATAGCCTTAGGCCAGCTTAGCTCTTTAATAGTTTACACCTAAAGTGAATCTATTTTATTTACCTTTCTTAAGCTTAAAATTTAAGCTTGACCAACATACAATACACAACACAAAAAACACAATTTTTCGCTCCAAATTTAAGCGTTACTCTCCATTACCCATTCTCCCCTTATGAATAATTTCGTACGGCAACGGACATTACTCATACGACCCGTGCACTGCCTGTCGCGACTCGCAGCGAACAAATGAAGTACAGCACGAGCTCGGAGATTAATATGCAACCCACTTTCTGCCTCCTTCCTACTTGCAGTCACCACCGTCGAGCCGAACAACATGTATACGACCTGTATACCCATCGGAGGCAACTACTCGGGTGGCGGCGGTGTCTTCGCACCCACCACCCTGGCCAACGCCTCCTCGGACACTCTGGCCTCTGGGTTCGAGGCAGCCGGCTATGCGGCCTATTCCACGGCGCTCAGCGTGACAATTGCCATCGGCTGCAGCCTGCTGATACTCAATGTCCTCATTTTCGCCGGCGTCTATTACCAGCGGGACAAGACACGGCTGGAGGTGAAGACCCTGCAGAAGCAGTACCAGCAGCGCAGCCTGCACCAGCAGGTACCTTATCCACCCGAGCCCATCAAGCACGCCCACTACCACATGGGTCACTCGCAGAGCTCCGCTAATGTCATTGTGGACGTGGAGAGCCATCAGGATCAGGCGGGTCAGGCGGCCATGTTGCTACAGGCTGCAGCAGCGGCAGCAGCAGCAGCTGCCAACGATGTGAAGGCACCGCCACCGCATATCTGCTCAAATACAGGTGGGTAGAAATGTGGTTTTGAAATTAAGGAGTTCATGGTTCAAATAATAATTAAATAAAATATTAACTTTATTGTCTCCTAACTTCAACTAAATACTTTAAAGTAAATTTAATATAAATCCAAGTAAATAAATTATACTTTTATCTTCTTTTTTCTCCCCTCATAGGCATGCAACAGCAGGTGGGCGGCGGCAGCGGCGGTGCTTTGAACGGAATCGAGGGTGGCAAGGTGACCACCGACAACATGGGGAATGTCACCTACAGCACCAGCTCCAAGCAGCAGCAGCAGCACCAACAGCAGCAGCAGCAGCAACAGCAACGCGAACACATGCAAATCAAGGGAATGACCGGCACGCAAACCTTCGGACGCAGTGGCTCGGGCTCAGCGAGTGGCGTTGGCGGTGGTTCATCTTCTGGCAGTGCCTCCGTTGTGGTCTCCGGCAGCAGTGTGAGCTACAATCCCGGCATGATGACGCTGCCCAAGTCGGGGGGACTGCACCATGCGGCCACTTTGAACTATGCACGTAACACGGCCGCCTTGAATTTGGCGGGCGGCGGCACTGCCCTGGTGGACAGTCGCGGAAATGTCCTGCTCACTAGCACTGCAGTGGGTCCTGGTGCTGGTGGCGGTGGATCCTCTGGAGGCAGCGGCGGTGGCAACGGCGGGGACTGCATGACGTTGCCACGTAATCTTAGCCTAGCGGGCGCAGGACGACACAATCCCACGACAGGTGAGTGCCACAAACTACGGGTAACTCGAGGAGGCAACAGCCAAAGGATATGCAATTGAATTGCGTTTGCAGCTTGCCAAAAAGTTGCAAGTTTTCTTCGCTCCTTTTCCACATCTCGAAGCTGCGCCAGGACGAAGCAACAATATTGCGGCAGGCAGCAATCAAGCTGAAATGTGATAAGATTTCATTTCATTATGAAGTGCTTGTTTCCCTTTCCTCTCTGCCACCCAGCTCCCGATTCTCGATTCTCCACTCGAGTCCTTCTGTCTCTCGGCTCTGTCTCTGTCTCTGTCTCTGCGCTTCTCCGAGTCTGCTTATTCGATTTCAAGCAAATGAATTCGAGATTGAAAAGCTTTTGTGAGAGTTCACACTCGGCAAGCATTGCCAATGGTAAAATACAGTTTGCATTACAATCAGCCAGAGACTTGGGATGCGGTTTAGCTGTCGGAATGTATTCGGTTTTGCTCGATACGGAATATCGGATAATGGAAAGTAAATATGAAATCAGTTTTAGTAGAGCACAAGATTTATGCAGGATAACAATTGCTCTTAAGTCCAATGTTATTTTCATGAAACTATCATTATTTTAGAGATTGTATTGGAATTTTTAAAGGAGTCTACAGAAACTTTATATTCTTTTATAATTTGAATTTAGTTTATATATAATTATCATAACAGAGCCTTTATTTGAAAAGAAAATAAGATATCTTTGAACTAATATTAAATAGGAATATGTGAATTCGATTTTATAACTCACTTTCAATGGCTGCTCTTTAAGTCCTTAAATCCAAACAATGGGTTAATGGATGACTGAAGGCTCCCCGTTCACGGCTAACTGGTTGTCAGAAAAAAAAAAGGACGAGCATGACAGTGGAATGTTGGGACCTGTCAGGGGTACACCGCCCACATACACATAAATTTCCTGCTAAATCATCCCGAGCAAACGAAAATATTGCTTAATCAAATTGAATGACCTTCGTGCCCAAAGGTCTGACGCTGCAAAAAGCCAAAAGCAGCAACAAAATACAAAATACAAAAAAAATAAGAAAAACGAGAATGTCCGCGTGAAAATTGAAATTGTTCTAATCAGCCATCGAGGAGGTTGTTTCACCCTTGTTTTCTGTATTTTTTTTGGCCCGGCTAACACGTGTTATTGAATCATTGGAAAGGAAAAACGAAGCACCAAGAGGAAAAATGAGGAAGAGGAGAGACCGGGAAAAACATTTACGCTTCGCTGGGGTTCAACGGACTTTTGACTTCTGACCAACACACAGACATCGAGCCAGAGTCGGCCAAAAAACCGTAATCCCGGTTTGTCGACTTGGTCTGCAGCGGAAATTGTTGTACAAATTATGCTCCACTGATTGCCAGAGGTTTTTAGTGTGTTTCCACTGCTCCCGTGGGTTTCTGTTGCTTGATGAGCTGTTAAATGCGAAGGGAGGTCCACGGACTCCCCATTCCGATTGACAGTTTTTCCCAGCCATCACGCAATAAAGTCGTTATGGGGCCACTTCAAGAAATATGCCCCCAACTAATAAATCTCCAATATAAATGGCAAATAAAATAAAGATTCGACTTGCGATTGTATCCATACCCCAAGTCACGACATCATTTTTATGATAAGATTTTCAATTTCAATCGCCAGACAGAAACTGTAACGATAACGATAAAGTAAATCTGGGAATGAGCTTCCCAGCTCCACTCTACTATGTATATTTCTCCCTCCCCAAAGGTAACGCCGGCAGTAAAACAACTCAATATCCAAGGCTCTGTGAACCGCATTAAGCCAATAACAGAACACAAAAAATCGCATAAAACTGTTGGTTTTAGTTTAGGATAATAAAATGAGAACATTAACCGAGCCAGCGGTGCAGAATAAGTTGGGGAGAGCGACGGCAACCCCACCATTTCTGCATGCGGAATTATGTGTATTTTATTGCGGGACCCGCAGTGGAAATCCCCCAACAATCCCGGCATGCCGGCATATTTCAGTTGATAAATACAATTTCAGCAATCGATGACAAATAAAACAACAATCCGATGGTGCTGCCGGTCAAACGACACAGAACACAGGTCGGGACAAGCTCCAATTGTTATTTCAAATAACAAAAACTGTTGTTGTTTCTGTTCAATTCATCCCGTCTGAACCTGACAGATGAGGGAACTCATTTTAATTTTTCCATAAATAAATTAGGGTTGAACGTTGAAAATACCAAGCGTACATATTTTAGCATGGCTTTGACAGATAATTTATTCACAAAATAAAACGAAGCAACATTTTTAAGCAAATTTATAAATAAATTCGAGTCAAGGGAGAGAGGATTTTCTGTTGTTTTTGTAGAGATTTTGATGACAAAATAAATACAATCTATGTTTCTTTGACATGTTGTTGAATTTAATTATTGATTTAAATGTTGTTCAAGTTTGGTTCCTCAAACTCTGTGGCAACTTTGATTAAATTAGAAACTAAACCTATACCAATATTTCCTTTTATTTACCCACAAAATTTTATTATTTAAACTGATAACTCTTTCCTTGCTTTCTTTTTCTATAAAAAGCCTTTCCTGACACATATTTATTTTAGGAAAAATTCGTGGAAATGGAAAACAAAAATCCTTCAAACTGTAAATCCATTCAATCACAAATTTGCACTCAATTTCCACTTTCAACCCACTCAAAACAAACCCTATTTTCCAAGAACCAATTTTTTTCATAGATGAGAAATTCCTGGAAATCCAATTTTTAGCTACTTGAGCAGGTTTATGCACTTCTATTTTGTCAGCTCGCTCTCTAATTGCTGGTCGATAATGGTGAAAATCTGGTGAATGCGGAAAGCAAGTCCGACTTGAGCCAAATTCACATTTTTCATTGGATTGTCGAGCAAAGTGTATTTTTCTTTCTTCTTCTTGTATTTGCATAGAATATTTTGTTGCTGATTTAATTTTACGCTCGCGCCCTAACGGAAGCGGAAATTCGTAGTGGTTAAGTGGGTTGGTGGGCGTGGCACTCGGCGATGTTTTCCCTGATTATGATGATGATGATAAAGATGATGATGACGATGACGATGACGAGGAGGAGGAGAGAATGCCGATGGCGTAGTCATCAGGTGGCGACGTTGTCGGAAGTGGCGAGTGTTTCTCTGTTGGCATTTTGAGCGCTCTGTGCATTATTTATAATTATTGCGAATTTTCATATAATTATGCGTGGGCGCATATTTCCAGCATCTGCCTGACGCTCAATTTTCCTCCCATTGCATATATATTTTGAGTTTTTTCTGCCCTGACAGTTATTTATTTAAGCAGCAAATTTTTCTTGCCAGCGAGCCGGCCAGAGAGTAAGCGAAGAGACTATAAATATTAAAGTCAACGGTAGTTTGTGTCTGGGCGAGAATCCTTGTGTAATTAATGTTTGTTCTGAGATTTTTGTCCGCTTAAGGCACTCAAGTGGCACATTAAACTCATTGCTGTTGTTGTTACCGCCGCTGCCGGTGCCTTTCCTGTTGCCTTCACTTGGCGACTCCTGTGTTTACGAATGCCTGTGGATTATGTGAGTTTGCTGACATTGTTGAACGGCAGTTAAATGCCTCATTAGGTTAAGTTGAATTCACTTCAATTTGTTGCCGGCTCCAGCTTTTGCCGGAATATTGGCAAAAGATTTCATAATTTAATTCCAAGCCAGTTAAGTTCATCTTTTGTTTACTTTAACGAAGAAGGCAGGCCATATTCAGGCAGGAAATTCAGTGTATATGAAAATAAGATGTAAAGTTTATTTAATTAAGGTTATGCTCTGGTAAATATTTATAAATTTTTTTAAACCCTTTTTGACCCTTTTCTTGCCTGTGAGATTAATTGCTATAACTAAATGTTTCTTAAATTTTAAACTACATTAAATGCAAATGAATCAAATTTATAAATAATTTACACGAAATCAAGACTATATTCCATCTTAAAAATAATTTAACTTTGTGAATATTTATCTGAAATGTAAATGGAAGTACAAGTGTTGAATTTTCCCCTTTTTTTCACCCCTCATAAATCATCTGAAAAAGCTTTACACACACACACACACACACACACTTCCACTAAGCGTTCAATTTTACGGACTTGCAAAGTGAATTGGAAAAAGTGTTGCCAACTTTTAGGGCAATCGGAATGCCCGTGTATTATGTTGTATGTAAAAACAAAAAAACAACTTTGTTTGGCAAAATTTTGATTAGAAAGAGACTTAAAACTAAGCTAGCCCAATGCATACATGAATGGGAATTGGGAACTGGGCCCGTTCAATCGATAAAAATCCTTAGTCAGCCTTTTTGGGGCCTTAATCATTTTCGATACAACTTTCGTTCTTTTTTCGATTTTGTGCAATGGGCAACAGCTCTGCTGAGCTCTTTGAAGCCAGCGTTAAGCACTCAAAGTGAGGCTATTTCATATTTGTTTAGTCTTTTTCCTTCTCTGTGCCTCTGTACTTTCAATTTATTCCGATTTATACTTTGCATAGAGAGTTTTTGGCGGATGAGCTCCCAGAAATGGAGCAAAAATAAAAGCGCCGACCTCAGACAAGTGCAAAAAAATGAGAGCAAGCAAGTGAGCAGGAAAAAAAATCAACGAAATTGAGTAAAAACAATGAAGCGTAAACGATTTTTGCTGACATGTATGTGGAGGGGTGCAGCAGGAGAACAAAAAAAAAAAAAAGCAACATAAATATAATAAAAATAAGGCAGCAAACAAAAGGCAAACGCGAGTTGCCTGTTAAGCACACCAAACATGGCCCAAAGTATGTACAATCGAGGATAAGTGATTAGTGGCAATAGGAAATTATAAAAGGTGCTTCTAAAAAATTAATAGGGGATTGAAAACTTAAAAAAAAGACGTGTCTTAAAGTATGTAATGAATTTTTTGGGTTGAAAGTTCAGTGCAAATTTATTGTTTATTAAAATGTACAATTTTTTAGGGTACTTTTTGAAACCTTTTTTTTGAATTTCAAAGGTGAAAACGCCTTAGAAGTTCCTTAGAATCATCCTGTGAATAAAATATATTGTTTGATAATTTTAGCGAAAACTTTATGTTAAATTTAACTTTAATGCGAAATGTAGTATATCTTCTAATCAATTTAAAATATTTCAGGATTAGGATTGTTGGATTTTTTACTCTTTCAAGAACTTGTGTTCTTTACAAATTTATTAAAATGTTTGAATTATTTTTTAGAAATAACAGACCACATTTGTCATATTGGTTTATTTGTAATAACTATAAATAATTTAATTTTTTTAATTTATAAAAACAAATTTTGTTTAGTATTATTAATATTGTTATTATAATTATTATTTTATTATGTTTATTTTATTATTATCTTATTTCTAACACTGAATTATCATTACTTTTATATTTTCATTATTATTATTATTTTTACCAAACTTCTCCAAATTAATTTTATTATTAAGTAAAAACTTCCAGAATCTCTCAGTTCTATTTTTCCGCCAACAACTGTAATGAGTAAAAGATGAAGGCCGGGTAAAATATATAGACTGGGAGGAGAAAAAGCACCTTATCCGTGACGTGACATGATTGTCATCCACATTGTCAACGGCAGGCAACCGCAGAACAACGGTTCCCTTCGGCCGCCAGGACATAAACAGCTTCATACAAATGTTATTATTGAAATTTCAGCAGGAAAAAATTCAGAAGGCAACCGTTGTTCAGCAGGCAGAAAGAGAGTGCAAAAAGTGTTTATCACACATACGCCGTGTGTACGCAGCGGCAGCGACAGCAGCGGCAAAATGACAAAAAATGATAAAAAATCTATTTGCAAACCCAACTCCATCCCACAGACTCTGACCATATTTTTGCCTCATGCCCCATGCCCCATGCCCCATGCCCCATGCCCCAATGCCCTGCCATCAGCATATGTTTGCCGTTTGTTCCCGGCATCCCAAACAGAAGCGGGACCTTGCCTCGATGGAAAGAAAAGCCAACCAAACATTATTCGACGCCATCGATGCCGTCACATTGTGTGTTGTTATTCAGTGTACACAAGAAGAAAATAAGGGAAATAGCTTGATTTTACTCAAGATGAGCTATCATTAAATAGAAAATAGTTTATAATATTTTATATGTATTTTATAGAATTAATGTTGTGTTTATTTTCATTTATATTTTATATGTTTAAAGTTATTTTTCCTTAATTTATTATTATTTTCTTTGTGTAAATATCTCCCTTCCTGTTTGCCTTTCGCTTTCTTTCTTTCGGTTTTATTATTTCGCCTAGGCTTTGACGATTTCCCCGAAAATGATAGACGCTTGCCAACTGCGGGCATACAAATAATACATATCCCCACATATCCCCCATACCAACATCTCGGAAAATTCCCTCATCGAGAATAGTTGGCGCACTTTTTCCATTTGTCCCTTTGTTGTTGTGCATTGCGCACATAGTTAGATAAGACAATATTATTTTATTGCCTCCGGCGGGTTGGGAGATTCTCCATGGGAGATTTCATATCACCCTTAGTGGTCAGTTGGTTTTCTGCCCAAAAGGGTCACAAGTAGGATGAATGGTGTCTGATTTTTGGTAAGAGAATGGAAAGCCTTATAAAAACCAAATCCCACTTCAGTTAATGCAGGGGTTTCCACCAAAAATTTACGACAATGGTTTGGCTTTGAATTACAAATTGGTTGGAGAGTTGTTACACAGCAAGTGACAGACTATTTAAAGGGATTTTTAAGGATATATATCTAATGGGAAAATTATTGGAAGCTGATTGTCTTAAAATTTAGTTTAAAAAGTATTATGTTCAATTTTAAAGTTTAATTTTTAGGTATTTTCCTTTTCCGAAACTTAAAATAATAAAACTCACTTTATTGAAAGTTTAGATATTGCAAAGTTAAATCCCTTTTCTGGGGCTTAAAATAATAACAAATAAATCTACTTAATTGAAAGTTAAAATATTGCATAACTTGTTTTAAAATAAATATATTGAAATCTCATTTCAACTAATTTTTAACTACACAACCCTCTTAATTAAAGCAACTTTCTAGAAATAAACTTGACCATTCTCAATCAGCTTTCAATGGAGAGATAAATGATTTTCATTTTATCGGGAAGTTGAGCAACTTTTTGCCGCTATCCCATTTGTCATCAATCAATTAGAAGCGCTTCCCCTGTCAAATGTGTCAAACTATTGCATAAACTAACATTAACCCGGACCAACTATGGCCGGCACGGCTGGCTGGCTAATAAATTTTTCAGAGCCGCCAATGCTGGGCCAACATAAATCTACATGGCCAGCGCCTCTTACATATTTCATCGGGTTTTCCCTCGAACTCGAGCTTCAAGCGAAGATCTGTGTGTATGTGTGCCGAGTTTCATTTCCTTGGCACTTCCTTGCACACGGCCATGTAATACTTTCCCTTTTTTAATATGCTCATTCAATTTACTTGCGCCAGTTGCCGGCTGCCCAACTTCCAACTTCTCGATAGCTTCTCGATTATTGATGACATGACAAACAAGGTACGATTTCCGCCCGGCTTCCAAGGAGAAAGAGGGAGAACTTTGAGAATCATTTTTCTTTCGGCTCGATTGTATTTGTATGCGCATTAACTTCATTTTGCAATCATGCGCGCCATAAATCCAATTTAATTGTGCTGCTCCCTCACACACACACATACATATAGCACACAGATACAAATGCGAAAACACACGCATGAGCTGCTTGAGTGCACGGCGGCGTATACTTAATTTTTGCTCGTTCGTGCGCTCAATTCCGCTTCCTCGCAACTTCTAACTCAATGCTAAATAGAAGCACATAAATTTCCGGCACCCCCTCACCCACCAGCGATATCCGGTTTGATTTCTTCGGATTGCATTTTGAAAAATAGATTTTTTATACTGTTGCTTCCCAGCTCTCTTGACTCCACCTTTGTCTACCTTTGCTATCTTTGCCTCTTTGATTTACTACGCACAATTTCGTGTACCTTTCTGCAGGACTCGCTGGCAGGACCTGGGTCCAGTTCGAGTGGCTCGTTGTGATTTATGTTTGATTGAAATGCTCTAAATTGTATGCTAATCTGGACTTTGACACAAAGCTCATTTGTTGTTCTGTTCGTAACTAATGTTGCTATTGTTGCAGCAATCGCATTTAAATGTTGTGCCTGGCATTTGGCAGTTTCCTTAAGCGTTTGCTAATTTGAAAACCATTTCGGACGACTCGGGCTGCTATCAAGGGGTTTGCTAGCTGCCTCGAATGAATATTTGTATCATTTGTCAGGCTTTTCGGTTTGGAGAGAATTCCAAACGAATCTGTTGTGGCCAATTGAACTGGTAATTTGCTCTGAAATGTTCTGCAGAACTCTAAATATTTCCCCCAAAATTTGGTAATGAACAGTTGATTAGGAGATGGAATGGACTACGATTGAGATTTGTGATCAATTATTTAAGGAATGCTGAAAGAGTGTGATATTTTATTTGTAAAACGTTCCTTAATAATAGATTCTTTAATTCTTTTCATTCTAAACAAAAATATAATTATAAATATGATTGTTTAATGCCTCTGGGATCTCTTTATACAGCATAATTTATCCTTACTTGCAGATAACCCTCACAACTACAATTTTTTTATAGGAAATATTTGATTTTACAAATACAACTTCTCAATTCAACAAATAACTTCCCTTATTTATCAATTTATAAATTAAACTCGACAGAAATCAAAAGAAAAATCCCCTTACAAGCCCAACAAACTTCATTTTCAATCCAGATTGCATTGCCATTGGTTACTTAAGCCCATGACAATCACGTTGCATTCGTCGCAAGTTGATTTGATGGCAGACATTAAGTGCAGCTGCTTGGGCGCGTTACTTTACTATCTCAGGGCCATAAATTCCCACAGAGCTCTGTGCTCCCCCTTTTCCCGCCAATTACCTGTCGCATGCTCTGCTAAGTATACTATGTAATTTTTCCTATCCTTTTTTTTCATAAATCCCACAACTGACACAACTGGCGGGAAGCGGAAACGGCTAAATTCAGCAATAAATTGACGTGAGTGAGTCAGAGAGAGAGTGGAGCATGCTTCATTAATGCGACAACCGTGGGACCCTCGCCCTCTGACCCTTTACCTCAAACCCTTTATACCTCCCGCCACCCCCTTAACCCATACAAGCCACATACAAACAGGACAGCACAATTGGCTGCACTTGTGTGTCCACTTAGTTGGGCGAGCAAAACCCACAATATCCACAATGTAGAGTGGTTGCACTCACGCCCCACCCTTAAGCCCTTAACCCCCCCTTAGCCCCCTTAACCCCTTATACCCCTTAACCCCCGCGACCACTCCGAAATGGCTCTTCATGTCCATGTGGTTAAGTGAGCTTCGTGCGGCTGGCAGTTCTGTTTTATTTCCCTTTTTTGAGTTATGCGCGGCATTTCCGGTCTTGTCATTTCATACTAATCAACATCCGTTGAGCGAAATTTTGGTTGCCAGCATTTTGAACTGCATTATTTCGCTGCTGTCCCGATATTTTCGGAGTAATATTTTGGCAGTGCCCCGTTATACGCATTTGTTGCAGCATTTGCATTGTAATTGCAACAGTGCGTATAAGTGATGTGCATATAAATTACATTTGCTTCGCTGCGGGTTGTCGTTTGTGCGAAAAACTTCCATCTATGGAAATTGAAAATTTATTGCATACCACCCTAGGTGGCCAGCACCCGGTTGGGTGGTCGGTCGGCGGTCTCCTTTTGGTCCGGCTTTCATTACAAATTACGCATACGCACCGTTGTTAATTTCATATTCATAAATGATGGCCGCACTCCTTGGGGAAATTGCACGAAGCACTCCAGCTCCTGCGGTCCCTTTGCCACAGGTCCCTATATATTTTTGTTAACAGCAACAGCAAAAACAACAAAAAAATGGTTAAATTATGCCTCAGTTGAGGCCTTGGTCGACTTTGATCTCGTGGCAAATCTCCGCTTGGCTCTATCCTAACTAGCCCAAAAGCCAGGCAGCATAATCCGGTACATTTGACTCTGAATGCTCTCTTAGGTCCAGTCCATTTGGCCACTTGACTTGCGCCAAAAGGGGGCTCTGCCCATCAAATCCCCAGAAAGTCCAAGCCATAAATATAAAAACCAAAAAGGGCACAGCTCTCGGATTCTGCTTCTACTTCTGCTGGTCCGCTCTGCCATCGAGTGTACTTTGTTGAATTAAACCTCTAATTAGTGAAAGCTGTTTTTAGCCGGGATTAAAGGTTGCCCAGGGACATCTTGAATGACTAATGAAAATTTCTTTGAATTTTTAAAAGATTTACGTCTAAGAAGGGGCTCAGAAGAAGCCAAAGGAGCCAGAATGATTAAAAATGTTTCTGTTGGGAGCCTAGACGAAGCAGAAGGGATTCCGAACTCCTGGGATGAAAATAATAAGCGGATGGTTCTGGATCTAGAAAATTAATAAAGGTGTTATACGAAGCTTAGGGGGAGACATTACGTTTATAAACTTTTGGGAAGTTGTAAAAGGTGTTGGAAAATTCAAGTATTTGGGGCTTAAAAATCCTTTATATTTTTGGTTATAAAAGTAGTATTTTAAGTAAAATATATATTTAATATTTTGGAGAGAAAATGTTGAACGAAAATTATATTTCTGGAAATATCCAGTAAAAGCATTAAATTTTTAGGAAAAATAAAGTTATATGTTATTAAAAAAATGCTTTGATCTTAAATCTGAGCCTAATATAATTAACTTTAAGTAAAATAACCCCCATACAAAAACCTAGCCAATGAAAACGTATTTTTATTTAGATTTCCTTTGAATTTGGTCCTTTGAGCCGGATTAAACATTTAGGTTGTTTGACACAGCACTCATGTCAGTTTTTCATTACAAAAAAAATAGTCATGAGCTGATTATTTTACAAATTATTATATTAAGCTTCATGTAAAAGGCTTTTTTATATTTATTAGAGATATATTTAATACCTCCTCTACAAATCTCTTCTACAAAGCTTAAAATTTTCACAAGAAAATAGCTAATATAAATTTGATTAAGCCCGTTTCCGGTTGAGTTCATATTTCAAGTACGAACCGGCTCGAGTTCCTTATGCGTTGCAGACTTATTGTTTAATCGCAGCCAGGACTTGCAGTCACCAACTTGAGTTTTTATTGCGCCAAACGCCGGCATTCCTTGCGAGGGAGTTACCCCGTTTAGTGCCGACTCACCAATAAAACAGCATTGTGTCTGTGGAAGCAAAGCAAACAAATTAGTTCTGCCCAGACACACATAGTCACACAGAGGAACAGGAGCAGTGGAAGGACCCACCAAACACACAATGGAGCCTCTCGGTGGGGGCTGGCATCAAAATATTAGACGCGTCAATAGCTCTGCACATTTTGCGCTTTTGCATTTCGAAGGCAATCGGGGCGACAAGTTGAACGACATCGAACGAAATGCGGAAAAACGGGGGGAACCCCCACATGCTTTCCCACTTACACTTACATTGCCAATTCAATGGAACAAAAAGTGCAACCAGCTCCGCACACACACTCCTTGCTCACTCTCTGTGAATGAGAATGACGGTGGCGATGTCGCCTGCGGATGAAATGGGAATGTGTGTTTAATGGTTGACATTGTTGTTTACAAATTGACTTTTTGTTGCTGCCGCTTCTGCTCGTCAATAAACATTTGCCTGATAATATGCCAACATATGCATAACGTACATAAGTAGCTTACCCAACCTCCCAACCCCCCAACTTACTGATTTTCTACAGAGAGGGAAAAATATCTAAGAGATTGTTGGGTAATAATTATCAATATTATGTTCCTGATTTATCATAAAATTTACCAAACTAAACAATACCTATTTTTAAAGTATTTATTGTAGATAAAAATAGTATTTAGAGGAAACTTAAGATTTTTAAAGATCAACTAAGAATCTACCTTCAAACATAAATAAAATTCCTTTGGCTGTGACTCTTACCCCGAAAATTGAAAGCTTTAAAAAAATCTTTAAATATTCGTATTAAAAAATATGTTTTTTCCTCTTTGTGCAGCAGAACTTCAGCAATATCAACAGCAGCAGCAGCAGCAGCAGTCGAGCAAACATCAGGCCAACGGAGCTGTTCTCACTGGAATGCAATCTCACCACATACGCGGACCACGCCCCCCGCTGCGCACCGCCTCCTCTACGACCACCAACAGCAGCAGCAATAATTCGGCAATGGGCGTGGCTGTGGGTGGAGGCGGCGGACCTGGTGGCAATATTCTGCTCGATCAGACGCCTTCCGGGGGCAGTAGCAGCAGCGGCGTGAGCAGCGCGCCCAGCTCATCGAAGGGCCACCACACCCACTCGCATTCGCATGCCGGCCACCTAGTGCACACGCACGGCGAGGGCATGGTCCTGACCTCCGCCTCGCCCATCGGTGGCCAGCAGCAGCAGCAGCAGCAGCACCAGCATCAGCAGCAGCATACACAGCAGCAGCAGCAGCAGCAACAGCAGCAGGTGCCGCAGGCGGCAATGGACGAGATGCGCGTCTGATAGGTATCGGTCTTTGAGTTGGACTTATAGTCATCAACGGGGTGAGTTTTTATTTTATATTAGTATTAATATATTTTAATTTAATTTAATTTAATTTAAAAAAAGCAAACTTAAAGTCAGAATTCTCCAGAACTGCAAAAGTGTGTTTAAAACACTGAAATCTGGAGATTCTAGAGTAATTTCTGATCCGAAGATTCATTTGGTTTAAAAAAAAGAAAAAATAACAATAACATTTTTTTATAATTTATAATTTAGTTAATTATTATTTACTATTAAATATTTTATTAATTAATCAATTTAAAAGTTAGGTTCTTGATAAGATAATTTCCAGGAACTTTTATGATTGAAGTTAATATTCTCTGAGCTTTGGATTAATAATATTTTATTTATTTCATTTTGCAAAAGAATTATGAATTTGTTGAAATATTTTTTAGAATTAAACTCATTTATATAATTTTTACCCAATTCCAGCATAAAATCACTTTCTTATGAGCCTTCTCCTTCTCAACTCCAACTCCTGGAGCTCCATCATCCTTCATATCCTTTTTCTTTACAAAAGGGATCGGTCTCAAGGGATTCAGTGTGAACTTATGTGTAATTTATATAAACGAATTGTTTTTTTTTTTTTTTGTGCATACTCATGACTATAATATTTATTATTCATTTCACGTATTATGTTACAACCTTGCTCAATTCTTTGGTGTAATATTTGTGGCGCCACGTGGAGTTAAAAGAGGCAGTTGGTCAAGCCTTTCCACTGCGATTTATTTAATGGTTACGAGACGCAAAATTCAAACTGAAATCTTTAAGCAATCTCTACAAATATAGTCAGTTCCCTACAAAACTGGAATTCCCCTTTAAAATATAGTTCCCAGCTCTGCTACCTGCAAAAAAATGACAAACATGCTTGAACCCTTCACAGCGACAAAAAAAAGAAGAAAAAGCAAAGGTCGTGACGGTACATCCAAAAAAAAAAGAAAAAAAGGTAGAATAAAATATCTGCGCACACAAACTCTGATCAAAAATAACAAACGGCATGTCAAACATGCGGCAGCAAAAAATGCTGCCTCTTTATTTGATAAAATAAAAAACAAATAAAAATAAATATGCACGAAAAGCACGAGGCACATAACCGAGTTCATGGTTCAAGGTGGACTCAAATGTCGCAGCCACTGGCATGGAAAAATGCCAAAGAGTGGGCGTCGTCGCCATACCGAAAAGGGAGAACTTTAATGGAGAGTTTTTCACAGGACAAAGAGCAGCAAGAGACCAAGAATAAAATGTAGGTATTAATACCAAGGCAAAGGGAATGAAATTGTAAACGAAATTAAAAACTGGAGCCACTAGACCAGGCCATAACAAGTGGCAAGGTGCAAGGCAATTTGCGGCATGCAACTTGAAACCGAGCGCCCAACTAATTTATGAGCCCAGCCCAGCGTTGGACTCTAGAAATTCAAGCTAAACCAAATTAAAACTGCAATGTGGCCAACAAAAAAAAAATTGGTAACTGCATTAACTGTAAGCCAGCTGTGACGCACACTTGCTGCTGCTGCTGTCAACTCAAAGGAAAACTGAGAAAAGGAATTCTAAAGTTAAAAAGAAACAAAAAGTTAGAGTTAAAAAACAGTTGCGAAAAGTAGTTCCTTTTTGTAAGGAGCAGGTTTAAAAGAGTAAAAAATATAATAAAAAATACTAATAATAAAAAATCAGGTACTGTAATCATTATAAGTTTTATTTTAAAAATCACGTGACAATGATTACACATTGATTTGTATTCTTTTAGTCATGGATAATGATTAAAATTGAGTATATTATATTAATCACTATTATTTAGCATAAAAATAAAAATCAACAATAATGATTATTTAAAATTTTTATTTTTTTGCTAAGGTATGAATTTCTTTGCCAGGTTTTAGCGCACAATTGATCCTTCGGATGTTCTCTATAAGAACATGCTATAAACTTGAAAAAAGCATTCTTGTAATTAATGTAGACTTTTATTTTGAGTAAAAAAACGCAAAATCCAAACTAATCATTATTGTTGACTTTTATTTTTTGCTTAAAAATAATGATTATTATAGATTTATATAATATAACTTAATTTTATTCATTTTTATTGATGGATATCGTAAAAATCACAAATATAAAAATTATTTTGAAAATGGTTACATTATCCAACAAGAATTCACACGCTATTATCCTTTTTGTTCTAAGTAGATGATGTTTTAATTTACAAATTTTGTGAATAATCATAATTTACGGTCCCTGTAGAAAAGTCGTACTCTTATTAAAAGGAGTTGTTATAAACGATATAACAATTATTTTATTTTCTTTAATCTATACAAAACACAAATAAATATAAACATATAAAATTCTACATAAATAAACTGTGTTACTTAGAATGCATAAATAAGGAAATTTAATTGTTTTTAAATCAATGAAATACATTAATATTTACTTAATCCTAATATAACAAATATTTTCCCATTTTATAAAAAATTATTTTGAAATTTCTGAATACATGTAAGGAAACAATAAATTCAAATATATTATTAAAGCTTTTGCAACTCCAACATATTTTTTTAATATTCACAAAAAATTACTTTAAGTACTTAAATTTTCATATATATATGTTTTGTTTAATTTAAATCCCCTTCAATAAGAGCCTACGTCGAAAAGATCCAGCCACTTGCAGGACTTTTTATCATCTACTTTTCCTGCCCACTTGCAGCCACTTGTACAGGTGTAAGTGGGCGGTAGTGGATGTGCAAGCATGTTTGTGTGGGTCAGGACACTATTTCACCTGGCATACAATTAAATTTGCATTTCTTGCCTTTTTGTTTAACCCACGAGATGCCCGGGCAGCCTCCGCCCTGGTTTCCTTAACTTTTAGCTGATTAACATTTCTGCGCTCTGCTCTTGGCCCTGTGGAAATGCAATTTTCCCTTCCAGCCAAAGTGAAAGCGGGGGAGGGGGACTTTCCCAGGGCAAATGGCAACTTTTATGTAAATTTACACCCACTCACATTCTCACAGACACAGCATATATACACACACCCGGACACGGGGGCGTGTCGAAGTGTATATGTGTTAAAAGCGCAATAAACATTAATTTCACATTCTTTTTCCTTGAGCCACTCCACTTTGGGTCCTTATACTTTGTTTAAGTTCTTCCCTCTTCAGTATATTTTTTGCACTTGCTGAAATTATGATCAAAAGATTGCGTTGCGTTTCCGAAAGAAAGCAAAAGGAAGAGGAAATTTAATAAAAACAAACTTGAGGGAACAACATTTTTTTAAATTTTAGTGATGGAATTGCTTCAACAATAAAATATTGGAAATGATTCATTTATAACTACATATCGATCATTTATCGATACTAAGTTCAAAGAGCGATATATAGTAGAGGCTGAAAATAAATAGATTTTCAGTGAATCGATTTTTTTGCGACTAATTTGAAAAATAAATCGATTAAAATCGAAAGTTCTTTAGGTCAAAAACTTAACTTCTTGCATATTTATCGACGATTTTTTAATATAATCGTTCTTTACCCTTTACCAATGGAATAAAATAATAATGGAACTTTTCCGATTAAATCGGTTCTGAGAATTTTAATCGATATATCGCCTAATTGAAAAAATCGATTAATCGATTATAGAATCGATTTTATTTCCAGCTCTGATATATTGCACATATTATTGATTTTTAAAAAATTAAATACAATTTATCGAATATTATTCGATATTATCGGAATATTTACGATAAATTCGATATCGTTAAATATTTAAATTTTTAATTTAACAATTCTGTGATATTTTCAATGACATTGAGCAGTACTTTGTCATATTGGACTTTTCTTCTTTGAAAGTAAAGAGTACCAATATCATACATTATATTCATTTATATTATTTTGCTTCACGAAAACCCAGTGTTAATTATATTTGTGCCTTAAACAAATCTGTCAATGATTCACATAAAACCCTGAAATTGGTTTAAGCCTGCATTTCCATTAAATGGTTGGCAGATAAACATAAATAATTGCAATTTACTTGTTTGCATATGCCACTCAAATGATCTGCTCATCCAACACATTACTAATCAATTAAGTCAACAAATGAAGGAAAATGCTTAAATTTCTCATTGATTTTGGTTGCACTTATAATATCATCAGATGCGGCTTCCCTGACTGCCATCTGATGTGATTGGTTGGGGAAATTATTTTGCAAACTGAATATTTACTGCGGGGCCTGCGGGGCCTGGACAAGTTTGCTGTTGAGATATGCAAGGAATGCGGTGAGAACTTTACGAAATTGAGTGCTTAAATTTCTTAACACCAACGTAGTACACATTCTTAAAGCGAATCCTGCCCCTTTAGCACACATGAACTCGAAACCCTGGTGGACGAAATGTGCTATGTAATTAGCGGAAAACTTTCAAGTTGCATCAAGCCCCAGAGAGTTTAGAGTTGAGAGAATAGGGAATAGGTAGCAGGATAGAAGCAGGATGTGTGCATAATATGGAATAAGTATTTAAATTAAGGTTTGCATATGGTGAGCTGTCTGCAATGTTAAGAAGAATCATTAACAATCAATAACACAGAAAATATCTAATATCTAAACAAATAAATAAAATACACTTTAAACATTGAAAATTACAATACAATTTGCGATTATGGAACTTGGGGCAGGCTTTATTTTATTTATAATATAAAAATAGCTTTCTTTTTTAAAATATTAAAAAAAAATTGATCAAATATTATTCATAATATACAACTTTATCACAATTCTTTTAATTAGAAATGCGTCTCAAAAAGCAAAGAGAAAAAAAGCTATATTTTGTTGTTAGATGCAAAAGTCACGGAATATTATAATTATTAAAAAATGATTAAATTCGAATATATTCTATATTCCAGCACTAAAATGCTAACGAATTTAAAACTAACAAAAATAAGCGGAAAAATTGAAAGGTATTTAATTTTTGTAGAATTCTCATAGTTGCAACTAAATAATCGGGAAAAATGAAAAGTATTTAATTTCTTTAGAATTTTCATATTTAGTTTCTACTATGAAGATTCTAAATTTTAAATAATTTCATATTTAGTTTCAACTATGAAAATTCTAAAGAAATTAAATACCTTTCATTTTTCCCACGTGTTTTTTATTAAAACTTTCAAGCATAATCAGTAAAAACAGCTCATTGTAAGCACGAGGGATTATTTTCTGTTTTCCATAATTCTTGAATTAAAGGTAATTATATACCTGTGAATGAGGTTCCTTCCACTTTGCAGTATTTATGAAAATGAGCTTATGAACCTGGCCAAGTTTCCGACACTTGACTGATGTTTATTGTTTCTTTAAGAAGAGTCTCAGGCCCCGCCGTCAAGTCCTCCGTTCGTTTCCCCCCTTCTGCCGGGCCATTTAACCCCCTCCTCGAGGAGCACAAGATATGCAAAGTGGCTGCACAAACATGCGCGTAATACGTTAATGATGGTCCCTGCCTCCACCCGCCCCCTTTGCCACCCGTAACATGCACACATTGTAGCCGCGATTTGCATTACGCGCATTACTCAGTTCCCTCGTTTTGACGGGGCTTTTCACGACTTCTTCCCTTTTTAGTTTCGGTATCTTGCGAAAGGAGAAAGTCTAAGCTGCAGCACCGCCACTTGCATCCATCCCCCCACTCCCCTCTCCTGTCCATCATCACCACTCCAGTCAACAATCTGCGCCAAATTGTGCGCTCAACTGTGTGCAGCACCATTCCCCCTTAACCCTTGTTCGCCCAAGTCTAACAAACCAACCCCCTGATGGCCAGAGAGAGCTGGCAAAACAAAAGGCAGCCGCGCATTTTTCGCAACTGCACTTTACTTTGCACTTTTCGCTTTCTTTGCATAAATTCTCGCCATCCCGAGTTTACTGTACTGCTAAAATGGGCACGCATACAGCGAAAAAGAAAGAAAACAAAATTGGTGGAAAGAATTCGGGTAAATAAGACTAGAAGATATCCTTTAATAATTATAATTAGTTAAAAGGATTTTATAAAAAAAGTTTTTTAGGAAAAAGGTTTTTCCAGAGGAAAAGTTTCCAGAAAAAGTCTTTTTTTTTAATTTTGGGAAATTTATTACAGGACTATGCACTAAATAAATAAAATCATTTAAAAATAACTTAATTATTATTATAATTATTATTATTATTCCCAATTCGGAATGACATGTGTGTATCGACATTTAAAGGGGAAACTCGATATATGTACATAAAAATCGTACAGGAACAGACTTTTTTTTCAATTATTAAAGATTTTATAATAAAGATTTTAAAATAAAATTTTTCCCATCTCAAATTCAAGCTAATAATTCAATCATCAATTAATTAATTAATTAGTTTGAATTTAAGATAACAAAAAAATTTTTTTTTTGAAAAATTTTCGATATATATTGATATTTGATGAAAAGACCAATGTACTAATAATGGATATTTGTGTTATAAATATTTATGTTCTACAAACCAATATCATTTGCGTAATTTTTCGATATCAAACATCCAAATATTTTTAAAATACGCTACTGATAAGAGTGCGATATTTTCGATAGTTCGCTGTATCGGTATTTACCTCTCCCGATATTTTCGATAGTAAGATGTATCGGAACTTACCTCTCCATTGACATCACTAGTCTGAATTCAATTTGTTTTATTGTTAAACTAATTTAGACCGGAAATTATTTTATTCTGTGAGGTAAGACATAGGCCTTAAACTTTTTTCGTCTATACTTATTTTTGCAAAATATTTATGTAGTAAAATAAAATACAAAACTAAAAAATAAGGCGCTCATTAAGCTTGCCTCAATAGATCACGTTTTTTACCTCATTGAATCTCCACTTATAAGTAACTGATTTCTATATACCCCTTACCATTCGATGGTAAGCGGTACAAAAACACAAACACCGTTGGTGGAAGAAGAAAAAGTTGAGGAAAAGACCGCTGGAAAAAGCAAAATGAAAAAAAAAATCAAGCTGAATAAATATGGCATGCAGCTGCTGCAGACGATTTTCCCGCTGAATTTTAAACTAAACACAAAGGCATAATGGAAAAGTGGAAAAATGGGGAAAATAGAAAGCGCCAACAGAGCGCAATGAAGTGTGCGGCCCTGAGAAAGGCGCAACATCAACGAATCCGCGACCAAATGGAGCCCGAGCACCCGATAGTACAGATATGCAAAAAGTGGCGATATGGCGCGGCCAACTGAGTGGCACTGATGGGGCTGCACTTTTAGGTGGCACTGTGTCGTAAATGCTGATGGTTTGGGAGTGGAGCCAAAAACGGGGGGTAACTGTAAGGGAAAAGGTGAAGATTTCTAAAAAATGGTGGTTTTTCAAACTCTAGAAGTTATTATAAGATAGGAATAAATTATTCCTTTTATTTAACATTTTAAATAGGCAATTTCTCTTAATTTTTCGTTCCATTATTTAATTTAAACCCCAAACTGCCATATTTGTTTGTATATTTAAAGCACTTTTATGTTATTATGGTAAATTTTTATTGAAATGTATTTATTTTCTGTTTGATTTATATGCAAAATAATTTACTCTTTAATAATTCTGTATTAAAAATGTGTTGTTAGGAAAGTCAGCACATAAAACCCATTGAATTTCAGCCACAAATCATGACGATTTATGAGCTTAGTTCTTATTTGCAGCAACTTGCATTATCTTTTTATTAAATTTCGTTTGCAATATATTACATTTAGTTTTCGATTTATTAAAACTAAGAAATTATTAAGTATAAACTTTAATTTACAACCTCGAACTCTGTGTCTATATTGCAGCTCCATAGAAACACTGAGAGCGGAAACGCCCGAGGAGTTCTATGCCCCAAAACGGGCGGATGATGACGGCCAACTCAAGGGGACACCAGCCGATGTGAATGCAGCTGCAGGAAAAGGAGGAACAGGAGGAGTCGGAGGAGCTGGAGGAGCTGGAGGAGCTGGTGGTGGTGACCACAAGCAACGGCAATTGAAGAAGCTGCGCTTCAAGCGGGAGATGCATGCTTTGGCCCTGGAGGGCGGCGATGTGGCCAGAGGCTACTGCTCCTGCGATGAGCAGTGGACCAACTCCTCCTCGCCGACGTCTACAACGACATCGGCAACCATGTCGCCGACACTGCCAGCGACTGCCGGAAGTGGCAACGGGCGCTACGCAACCGGAAACGGAGGCGGCAGTGGCATCGTAAAAATGGCGGCTTCAACGGTGGGAGGAAAGCGTGGCGGCAGGCTCAAGCAGCAGCACCATGTGCGCTTCTCCGACGAGAAGAACTTCTCGGATTGAGGATAAAACCAACTACTAGACTGCACCTAATCTCTGTTTAGTCATAGGCTAATTCCCCCACAAAAAGGGGGGGAAATCAAACAAATCATCAGAAAAACCAAAAAAAGTTGCATTAAATTCCGTAGCTAAACGTTATTAATAAGGAACCTGTACATATAGCTCGAGAGTGTTAGTTAAATATCTGTGTTTAGTTGCTCGATAGATCTGTTGTGAACTATATATACGCCTATATATAAATATATATCTATGGATATAATCAATACATACAATTCGTCAGAATAAGTGTAGCACAAATGCATTTTTTCCACTCATCAGCAAATCGAAGGCAAACATTGAATGGAATTTGTTGATAACCGAATTCTGTTAGCAGCAGTGTAAATACTCTCTAGTCAAAATAAACATAAAATGTGGTAAAATTTACTTCAAGTAAATTCATGAGAGAAAACGAAAAACAAAAATCACTAAAATAACAAAAATAACGAAAATCGCTCAAAATAGTTAAGGATCAAACTAACACAACAATGAAAGGCATAATTGAAAACAAATAAATAGTTTATCATTTAATTATTGCTCCAAGGACGAGGCATGTGACGCTTCTTTCTGTGTACAAAGCGTGAAAAACCAAACAGCGTTTAATTTTCCGATGATTTCCCAACCACATTTCCAAATTAATAATTAATAGCTCACCGGGAAAACTCAGACCTGAAGCAACAGGTCAATTGGAGTTCCATCTGAATAATATTCTGGAAATGCTATAAATTTTTGTTTCTAATTTGTTTTGTATTAAAAATACAGAAGTTGTTTTAAAAATAAGTATTTTCCTATCCTATTTTTATAAAAGAATTACCTCGAACTAACACAAACTGCCAATTTATCAACTATATTATTTATTATTATTTATTGTTTCTAAAAACTCTTACTAATCTTCCATTTCCTTTAGTAAATTATTCCCATCTAAAACACATAGAAAGCGTCGCCAAGAAAGCACAGATAAAATATAAAATATTTGTACTTTTAAGAACAAAATTTATAATCGTCTAGTTTACATTATGAAAGAAAAAAGAAAACGAATTGCAGAAAAAAACACATAAACTAAATTAAGTGATTAATATGAAATAAAATTAAACTAAAACGAAATATAAACCAACCATAAAAACTAAAAAACAACAATAAAAACTAAATTAAAGAGATAACAAGCTGAGTTTTTTCTTAAAATGGTTGAAATTAAAAAAAGAGAATTTTAAAATTATTATTTTTATATATTATTATTATATAATTATATATTTATTATTTATCATAATAAAAAATAAAATCTAGAGTTTGTGAAGAAAGTAAAGCTTTGCATTAGCAGAAAGGTAAGATATATTCTTTTATTTTTACTATTTATTTTAGGAACTTAAGTTAATATTATAACTAATATTAAAATTCAAGTTAAGAAATTATAAGTTAAGTGCAAGGTTTTTTAAATTTTTCTACGAAATCTAATGAAATTATTCTAATATATAAATAACTAGGTCAAAGTAGAAAGCCCCCCTGAAAAAGTCATAAAGCACCATAGGGAAAATTATGCAAATCCTTTAATGAAAAATCACCATTTATGAACATTTTGCTAATAAAGACTTTAAGACCTCCTGTGAACCCGATCTAACCCAGAGGATTTCTGGTTTCATTTCATTTTAAATGCTTTTCGTTTATGTGTTGAGTTTTCGTTCTGGCAATTTTAATGGCTCAAATTTTTATGGCAACCAGCAACGGTTATTAAATCAAGTTTTATGTCTGGCCAGCAATATGGCTGAGAGAGACTTCTCTGTAGAAAGAAGAAACTTTACTAAGTTCCGTCGGAATATTCAAGGTTCTGCGGGAATTAATTTATATATTGTGCAGGAGCAGGGAACACCCCTAAACCGCTGCACTATCTGGTCTTGAAGCTTGTTGATGTTTGGCCCAAAACTATTCCAATTAACTTACTGACAAAAAAAAAATAGTAAAAAGAAAATGTAGAATGGCGGAAAATAGAAAATGAAAGCTAAAAATACAAAATGCCCGCTGGTCATTTTGTAACTCTTTTGTAGACTCGACTCTCCCGACCATTTTCCACCCGGGCTTGTTTGTTTTTTGTTTGATGTGTGTTGCTGGCAACATTATGCTGGCAGTCTTGCCCCTCTCCCCCTCTCTGTTGCTCTTTTCCCGAAAGCCAAAGTTTTAAGCGAAATTTTCATTATTTAAAATGTGTTGAAAAACGGGTGTGCGAGTAAGTGTGTGAGTACATAATTAATTTATAATTAAAATGAACTTCAAATTCTTTAAATTTTTTTATTGAGAGGAAGATTTTTCAATGGGTTTTACGATTTTTTTTGTAGTTACTTTTTCAGAAACACCACTCTTTTTACCCTTTTTTATTTATGAATTTTTTACGAATTAAGAATACTTCGATTTCAACACAATTAAAATTAAATACCATTGGATTCAGTTATAATATTTATCTGTCGGTTAAAAAAGGTTGTACATTAATAAATAAAGTTAGAGTAAAGCTCTTCTTAAGAAAAAATTAAGGAAAAAATTAAAACCAGATGCATTTTGAATAAAAAAACCTATTTCTATATATTCCATAATTTATTATTTATTTTTATTTATTTATTTTCTCTTCTTTTTCTGTTGATTATCCGAAATTAGTTGTTATCTTTGCAAGCCGAAAAATATTTAACACAAGGTCTGACTTGCAGTTAAGGAATCACATTGAAAGCGTTGATAATAGAATTTTCTTTAATTTTAATTGTTGGAATACTTTAGTAATAAGTACTCTACATTTAACAAAATCATTAAACAAATTTATTTTTCTCCCTAATGCAAAAACCTTTTAATAATTTAACAATAAACATTTAAGTGCAAACTCCTTAGCGTCATATTTTAATTACAAGACACCTGCAGCATTCCTTCAAAACTGAACTAAAGCTCTCTAAACCATTAGCCGCCATTCTTCTCCTGAGAAAAACTCCATCAGCAGACCAACCTGTATCTCTTCCCCTTCCTTCAACCACAACTTGCCGTAATGTCGGTTTCGAAGTGAATATACGTTTTTAATGTTTGCTTTTTATTACAAACTAAATGGGAAAAATGTGTTGGCCAAGAGAGAGTTGGGCGCCAGGCGGAACTGGGGTCAGGGGTGTCTTTGCTTGACACTTGCTACCTTTTTATTATAAATGTTTTATAGCTGAAAATTTTACAAATTACTTTTTCTGCAGCTCCAGTCAGTCACACACACACACATAAGCGGACATAAAAACTTGATGACAGGTGTAGCAAATTAGGATTATTATTTTAAATACCAAAAAACCAAAGCCATCTCCTTTCCGCTTTTATAATTTTAATGCTCATTAATGCATAAAGCAAACTGCCAAAATTTTTATGGCAAATTTCAACATGATTTTTATTAAAGTTTTGAAAGTTAAGCTTAATGGTAATGTACAAGTAGTAATATTTTTATGAATATTTTGAAAATTAATTCAAATAAAACTAAAAGAATTAAAGACGCTATACCGTTTGTTTATTTAATTATTTTCTGTCAATTCATATTTAAATTATTTTAAACCAATTTCTTTTTAAAACGTGAAATATAAATACCTAAAAATGTGCTTTCAGATAAAACAATATTTTAAATATATTTAAATCCCATATAAACTTGAATTGTTAATTTACAATAAATATTTTAAATATAAAATATTTAACAGGACAGGAAGTAAGTAATTTGCAGTTTTAAGAAGTCATTAATCTGA
Organism: Drosophila punjabiensis; assembly: GCA_008042585.1. Lineage (NCBI taxonomy): Eukaryota > Metazoa > Arthropoda > Insecta > Diptera > Drosophilidae > Drosophila > Drosophila punjabiensis. Next base: position 51,814 of record VNJR01008250.1, read on the forward strand.
TTACACATTTGGTAATTATTAAAAATAAAAAACAAATGATTGGAAAAAGAATCCGATTTTTACCAAACAAAATATTTAATAAATATTTGTTTATTTATTAATTAACTAAAGCTAAAAAATAGTTCAAAGCTAAGAGCTTACTTTGGGCTAAGAGTCATAGCAGCTAAGGCCTTCGGCTTGCGGTTTATTTTGTTCCTACAATGTTTATTATAAATTTAAGAAATACATTTTTTTATTTTAATTGAAAAAAAATGAATAAATAAGTTTTATTAAGTATTCGGAATGCTTTCTTTCCCTTTTTTATTTTTATACTTTTTCTTCTCGAAACCTTAATTGGTTTTTATTTTTAGACTAACTCCTCTTCAGTGCTCCTAAAATTACAAAACCAACTTCTAATAAAAAAAGTAAGAAACAAACTCCTGAAAACAAAATAAAATAACATGGCAACATATTCGTCTAAGACTGACTCCCATCAGCCAAGTATTTTCCATTTACTCAACCCCCTTAAACATTTTCACTTTTGCCAAATGTCTTGCAATCATTTACTCTAAAATCAGGACTCCAACGCAGGCACTGGAATTTTCCTTCCGAGTAACCGCATCAATTAATTAATTGAACCTAATGTATTTCGGCCTTCGTTCCGACTCCTCCCAGCATGCACTTTTCGGCTCATTAAACTTGAAGTGTTAAATTTTTGGCTAACTGATCCCGAAGGTGAGGGTGGAGAGGAGAGAAGAGTCCTCGCTCAGACTTGACTGCTCATAAAAGTGTAAAGTTATGGCAATAATAGCAACAGCAGCAGAAGGTACAACAATTTGTTTTTGCGCTGTCGTGTGGGAGGCAGCACATTTATATGTTTTCCCACGGCTAACACGACGTATGCGTAATTTATGTCGCTCGCTGGCGCAGGTGCTCGGGTCACATAGCGCGGATTTCATATTTCTAAAGTTCCGGCACAAAATTTGATGAATGTTTGCACCTTTTTTTAAGTTGATTTCTTTCGACCGGATCTCACAGGCTGTACCTGTGGCTCCTCAAGATAGTGCATTTTTATATAGTCTCACTGAGCAGCCGCTATTCATAGAAAGCAGATTTTGAAACAATTTTGAAATATCCGATAGCGGTATTCTTGTAATTTATGGTATTTATTTTTTTCTGTAGATCTTTCCCCTGTAAACATTTATGATTTTTCATTACCGTCCGAAATAAAGGAAAACATTTCTTAATAATACATAAAATTAAAATATCGAAAGCATGCAGTGTCATTCTTCTAAATCCAATAAATTAGTTTTAATTTATTTTTTTAATCACAGAGTTTCAACTGAATTAAAGCAAAATATCCCTTTTTTGCGTGATTTTTTGCTTGACGAATAATGATCATTATTTCCAGTACTTGCTTTTAAATGATTCTGCTCAAAATCAATGATTTTAATAAAGAGAGAGAGAGGTAAAACTCCAAATAAAAACTAAAAGAAGCCACAATTCAAAGTGTTTCCCAAATTTAACGGAAAACAGAAATACTGGCATCACTGTCTGTCAGCACCAAAAATTTGGGCAGCACTGGTTGCACAAAATCAGAAATATGGGCAGCACTGGATGCTGGAAAGATTAATTTTACTTGCGACGTTTGCCACAAAAAAGTTGCAAAAAAAATAACAAAAGGGAATCCAATTATTTCTAGAATATGTCAGATAAATATTAAAATAAGCTAGTTTTAAGGCTATATGCAAGTTGCAGATTCAAAGTAGCATTCAGAGGAATATTAACAAAAGTAATGACTCTTATTAATATACTTTTCGATTCAACCCTTAATTTTTTTTTTATTTTTGCTTATGTTTTGTGTTCTTAAACATTTATTTATTCCATTTTTATAATAAATACTGATATCCCCGTGTTTAGCGGTTAAGCGTAAAAGTAAAATCTCAAAATAAAGTTCTACACGTTATGTCAAAATAAAATTCTACACGTTTTGTCAAAATAAAATTCGACACATTATGTCACAATAAAGTTATACACCTGTAAAATATCGTTTGGTTTGTTCCTTTCCACTCAAAATTTCACTCAAGAGCGAATGAGCGCTGCGAGCCTTGAGAGAGCGAGAGCGGCTTAAATTTCCTATGCCAACCATAAACAAATCTTGCGTTAGTATTTATGATTTTGGCTTGAAGGAATATTAAAGCAAACAATAAAAAAGGTGACAAAAATAACTTTTTTTTTATTATTTGCAGAATAACTCCCAATTGTTAAAAAAAATTGCTTTACATATCATTAAAACTTCGAAGAAATTAAAATTTTCATAACGTACATAACGTTCAGATTGGATAATTTTGGGAGTACCAATATACTCCACGATTGGAGTTATGCTTCTTCTTTAAATTTTATCAAATAGTTAAGTCAATGTACTATATTTTAGAACGAATTTTTCTTATATATATTCTTAAATGCCTTTGTATTTGCCTGAAAAAGGTTGAACTCTCAACACTATTGCAGGGCTGGTTGTAGTTTGTTGTCATCCCTGGTCCGGGACTGGCTCTGAGCTGATTGTTCAGTTGAAAATAACACTCGTGGCGTGCAGACGAAGATTTCGGTACAACGCGGCGGATGATTGTTTTCAAAAATAAAATAAACTTTTTATTAAATTTTCGTCCGTGCTCCGTTTTCCTCGAAAAATTATAAAAAGAAAGGGAAAACAGCGATATTCTGATAAAGCGCCGGGATGAATATCTCAAAATGATATTTCATTTGTAGTTAAAATATTGTTTTCGAGATATTTTGCTGTGAGTGTTTGCGGGAAAAATTTGAAAAAAAACGGGCAACGGGTAGAAAATAAAAAAAAAAAAACTCCAATCCTTGAGTATTTTGAAAAAAGAACGTCAATACAATGACATTGCCTTGGTCCTGTGGAAAACTGTCGACGTGATAGCCAGCTTCTAGAATGAAGTTTTGAAATACTGGGACACTGGCGGGAACTTTTCCTGGTTTGATTCGGGTTTTGAGCCCTGTGAATTTGGTAAAAACCAAAAAACGAAATAGAGAATTTTCTTATTTTGTTTAATATAATATGTTTGTGTTAATGAAAAACAAACAAAAATTCGGAAAGTGTTTGTTAGCAAAGACCAAAAATTGTTTTATATAAATCAGCTTTTTTCTTGGCTCTTTTCGTCCAGTTTAGTTTTTTTGCTGTTTATTTTAATAAGTCCAGCTTTTTTTGCTCAGAAAACATGACATCACTAAAGTGCAAGCAAGTCGCCAAAAAGAATTTTCACACACAGCGGGAAAACGGAAAAAAGCGTAAAAACTAAACAGGGATTAGAAAAATATAGAAACGGATATAAAAAAGCCAGAATTCCCGCTGCTTAAAATATCTTTCCGCCACTTGACTCTGAAAATAGCTAGACTGACGGGACTGGCAACACTCATGCAAACATCGGCTGTCGCGGACGTTAAAATTGTTCTTGTGTTCCCAGCAAAAGCAAAAACAAATATATATATAATAATAATAATATTAATAATACATAACTGCGGCGGTTGTTCTCTTTTAGTGAATAAAACGGTTGGTTTTCAAGTACAAAGCCTGCAACGCAAAGCAACGGAATTCGACTTAATACAACGCACACACCCGCGCACGCACAAGTGTGTGTGGGAAAACTAAAAAACTAACTTTGTGATTAAGTGAAGCATAGATTTTGGACAAATATTGAATCAATAAAAACCGAAATAATAACAACAACAATCGAAAATCGAAATGAAAATGCGCGTGTGACAAGAAGAGGGGGAGTGGGTAGCAGAGAGAGAGGGGAAAAGAGAGCACACACACACACTCGCACGGTGACGTCGACGCGCAGTCTGTTTTGCTGGGCCGTGGAGCAGTGTTGCCAACCCGCAAAAAGTGCCCCAAGAGTCAAATTAAATAATTGATGTTATCAAATCAGAATTGGAATATCTGAAGTGACATCTGCAAGCCTTTGCATTTGCATACACATTCTACCAATTCGGCTTATTGGCATTGGCGCTCTGCTGCTGAGTTGGCAACACTGTCCAAGAGCGCAAGGCAGCAGCCAAAAAGAGCGGAGCAAAGTGCGCGAGAGAGAGAGAGAGAGCGAGGCACAGGCAGAGGCGCTCATTTCAATTTTCCTCAATGAATGAACACTTTTCACGGTTTTCGGTTCGTCGGTTCGCGTTTTCCACAGTCGTGCGTTGTTTTGCTCGTGGAAAAGTTGTAATACCAATACATAATATACACATAACATTTATTTGCAGTGCTGTGCAGACCAGCGCGGGAGAACCAGAACGCGAGAGAGCTGTTAAATAATTTTAAAGTGTTTGTGTTTTTAACGTGTACAATAAATATCTCTATGCTTTCTGCATAACAAAAACAAAGTAAACGAGAATTAACGAAAGAAAAACGCTCAGCCACACACATACGGACGGACTACGTCAATAAGCAAAAAAGGTAAGCACGAATTCTTTTACCCCATGTTTTGTGCTGGCTCGCCAATTGGAAAATTTCTTATTCCACCTCTCCCTCCCTCTCGCTCCCCTCTCCCTGGCTCGCTCTTACACTTGCTTTTACGTTGTTGGCAAGCAGCGCTTCATTCATTTCCACAAACAGCCACACATACCAGCACACCCCCGCTCTGCTCTCTGACTCTCTCTCACTCTGTCGCTCCCGTTGGTAACTAGTGTGACCATATGCAGTTGTTGTAGCTGGTCAGGCCACAGTTTTTTTTTTATTTATTTATTTTTTTTTCGCCTAAGAAATTCTTTTCTGCTTTTGTCTAGCTCTCTTTAAAGTTAAAACACAAAAAAAAACTCTAACAACAATGCTCATCAACATTTGCACATCATATTGTTCATAAATAACACAACAAAAAGGGGCAAAACAATGGCTCATAGAATTTACAAAGGTGTGCGTGTGCGTGTGCCAGTGTGTGTGTGTGCATTCTTTATCATTGATATGTTAAATGTGAAAAGTTGAAATTCAAATTAAATTTTGTGCTTTTGTAAACAATGGAGTGCGAAGCTGCTACTGAAATTTTTAAAAAGAGATAAAAGTTACTGGTTTTCAGTGGCTTTCATTAGGGAAACCATGAAGATGGTTGACATGCGAATTGGTTAACAACAAATGAGTTAATAAAATTTCTCTGCACCGCGAAAAACATTTGGATTGTTGTTATTTGTATGAGAAAGAAAAGATTTAAGAAAATAATATATTTACAATATAGTATCAGATTTCTATTGCTGGTCACCATTACAACTATTTGCTGAAAATATCCCCACATTATTTTTCGAGTGCTTGGGCTGTTACCAACTGAAGCTTACCGCCCCCACACTCTCCCCCTGTCCAGAACGCACTCACACATACGCCTTTGCACTCTGACTGGCTGGTCATCGATGTATAGGTGTAATTAGCAACCAAACTCTCGCTGGCAACTGCATCACACGAGATTCGAGTGCTGCGTAGCTTTTGTTATTGTTCAGAGCGTCCTCTCTCTCTCTCTTTCATTCTCTATCTCTCTGTGCCAGTAACACCACCACCCCCACCCCACCCTTTCATAGTTCGCCTGTCCAATTTACATTCGGATGTGCGTGAGCGCGCATTTGTTGATAATTATCAGCAAATTACTAGACGCACTTAGCGCAGCAACAACATCAATGTGAAAAGAAATGCATACTGTAGTTGAGTACAGTGGACACTAGGACAAGTAGGATTAGGACAAATTAAAGAAAATATAATATACGAAACCTTTAATAAATATTCACTTTTTAAGTAAAATCTAAATATAAAAAGGAAAATATTTAAGACAAACAATTAAAGCGGGTTTATCCAATCCAATATCCACTGTAACAAATATACACCAGAGTTTCTACACCACAAAGGCGTGTTCAATTGACATTTACAATGTAGATTTCACTCCTTTTTGCAGGCATTAACAATTGTTTGTTTTAGTATATATCTTCCATAATTATAGTATTGTCATTCGCTCATACGGGTTGGTTATTTCTCTGTATAATTAATCAACGGCAAGAACTCTTTGTTGCTAATTGGCAAACAGTTCTGTGAATTAATCCAAACACCAGTATAGAAATAAACCCGTTGCTATGTCTACGACTTCAGGCTGTACGAGTATATATTGAATACTATATATAATGGCAATCCAACTTTGGTGGCAAAAACTTAGTAATTCAGTCGCACACACACACACACACACACACGGATAAAAACGCGCACGCCGATTGTTTATTAATTTATTTTATTTGTACAAATTTGGTTTATCGTTAGCGGCAAATGTTTCTTTTTTCATTTTTATTATTAACTTCATTATTCGAGGCATGGCACGTTTTTTTTTCTTGCCTAGTTATTTTTTGTATCGTATTTTATTGCAAATGTTGGTAGTTGGTGTGCGTGTGTGCGCCTTTTATGGCCAGGACAATGAGCCAATTTTGGTATTGAAGCTAGTTTCTCAATTAGGCCAGTACACTGAAAGAAGTTTCGGTGGCTATGGACGATGGTAACTAATGTTCAAAGTTAATAAGGAAGTTGTGTCACGTTCTTAAGTTTGTGTAGATACTACTAGATATATGTATTGTTTTGAATCATTTGTTTTCAACATCTGCCTTAATTTATTTGTCATTAGTCTCCAGCCTCAAGCATAATTCCACAAAAATCTTACAAGAACCTTGAAAAAGTCATCTTCTGCTTTGACTAGAAGAATCCCATTTACAAGATATATGTATCTCAAGATCTTTTGTTTACATGACAAAAACAACAACTAAGGGAAGAACCATTAAAAACTGAATTAAGCCACAAAAGCTTGAAGCAACACAGCAACCTAAACTTCAATAACAATCCATCAAAAAGTTGAAATTGCCCAAAATCCAAGGCAAAACGAGATCATGTTGAACATTAAAAATCACCAGACAGAAGGGCAGGCAGATACATACATATGTACATGTATACATAGATCCCAAAAAGTCATGCCCGGATCGAAATATAAACACAAAATAAAAAGAAAAGCATTTGTGATGGATTGTCTTTAAGTTCTGTCTGCATCCGATGTTGCCTCCTAAAGGGCCTCCAATGAATCGGAGTCTTTATTCAGATGACTACAGCATAAGTTTGTTGGGAGATAGAACTGAAATAAAACTCGAAATGGGGAACCAGAATTCAGCAGGAATATGTCCAATATAAGTAAAGGGGCTTATTATTTGAATATTTCAAATTTAATACGTCAAATCTTAATTTTGAAGAACACTCGAAATATTTGGTTGCATAATATTATAAATTAAGATATAATATAGTTTCAAGAACTATTAAAAAGCCAAATCAAAGATTAATCTTTTTGAACTTTTAGAACATTTTTTAAAATTATTCTTTAATGAAATATATAGCATTAGAAACTATATATTTATATAGGAGCAAAATCGGTTTATTATTCATCACGTCCTTATCCAAAGTTATGGGATTCCAGAATTTTATCTCGAGCTACTGAATTCCTTGCTGTGAAACTTCTGCTGGGCGTACTACAAACATACATACAAACATATATTTGTTGCACTGGGGGGCTTCTTCTGCTTGCTCTTCTTCTTAAGTCTGCAGGCTGCACAGATGACGATCGTCCGCAAAACAGCGATATATACTATATATGCATGTCTGTACATATATGTATACAGTGAGCATTAGCTGCAAAGAGTGTGGGGGCAAAATACGAGGAAAGAACTGAAGAAAAAAAAAAAGCGAACGATAAGGCAGGCAGGCAGAGAAGACGACTTCGTGTTGTCAGCCAGACATGGCGTATACGCAGCGTTGTACGCGGGGTTATATAGTAGATTCGGTGGCATCTGTGTGAGTGGGTTGTACTACTATATAAATGGGTGTGTGTGTACTACGGTTTAACACCAGTAGCTGTCTGACGGCTTGATATTGTCGTTATTATTGTTGTTGTTGTTGTTTGTTTCTTCTCTCTTTATTTGTTTTATGCTGGGTTTTTTGTTCGATTTTCATCGTTGTACTTTTTGAAGTTCAAGAATATGAAAGAGAAGCAGAAGAAGGAGGTAGAATTGCGTCAGTGTGCGAGAGAGAGTGGAGCTTTATAGAGTTTCGTTTGGCGTCTGCTTCTCACTCAGTCGGTGCGGCCTCTCTTTCTAGCCCCTTTGGCGGTTTTGTTGTTATAATGTCTTCGTCTTCAGAAATACACACACACACACTCGCACGAGTTTAGGTGGAGTATCTGTCTGTGTGGCAACACACATTTATGTGTAAGTTGTTGTTGTCCGAACCGGTTTCCATGTTGCGTTGACTGTTGTTGTTGTTGTGTATCTTGTAGTACGTCTTGCAGACTCGCCCCTCAGCATTCTACAAATACAAATACTATAAACATCGAGTTGTAGTACAACTTCTTATGGCATCCAGTTGTGGAGTCTGCAAGCATATTTCTCGCGCGGAGTTTCTTGCCTTTTTACACTGTGGACCGCAGCAAGAGTTCAGTGCGTCTAGTATGCCATATATATATATATATATATATGTAGGTACATATTCTTTTACATACTACTATTGTATTACTTATGTTGATAACAACAAAAATCCCCTTAGTTGCAAAAAAGAAAAACCCAAGTGATTAAGCAAGTTAAGTTCGATATGCAATAAGCTTTCTGAAAGGATATTAATGATTCAATGAACATTATCTTTATCTTAATATATTTGTTCTTCAAACAAACTATTAAATGTTGGAGTTATATAAAATGTATTATTATACATAATTAAATCGAGATGTTTATTTATAGCTGTGGCTTATAATCTTATATTGAAATATTTAGTATAATTTCTGTTTATTGGCTAAAAAATACTGCATAAATTTTCCTTAAAATATGTATTAACAATATTTACTTGATTGTCTTTCTTTTAAATTCGATGACTAAATCGATGATAAATTTCCATTTCACTTCCCAATCTTAAATCCACTATTGATTCGCCTCGAGTCACTCAATCTCGGGCTCCTCCGTCCGACCGTCTGACCTTAATCCGCACCTGTATTCCACTTTTGGTATTTCATCTGCCAACCGACCAAAAAGAAAAAAAAAAAATTGAGAAAAAAAGGTTCAAAACATGCGTTTGTGCCCCTTCCGTGGGTTTACGGCTGCTGTTGCTGGTGGTTGCCGTCGTCAACGTTTTCGGGATCATTAATTACGTCTGCTGGGTCTCCGTCCCCGCCTCCCCGCCCCTCGGATTCTGTCGAAGAACCGGAATGTTCAAGAAGGAAACAAGAAGTTGTCTTTGAAAACTCTCCGATTTGTATTTGCTTCGGTTCGCTCGCACCGCTTCAAGCTTCGAGCTTCAAACTTCTTTTTCGTATTCCTCTTTTTTTTTTTCTGATCCATCTAACGTTCATGTTTCATATTAGAATTTCGTATTGTGTCTGATCTGACTGTGATAATAATGGGTTTAAATATGAATGGAGAGAGAGGAGTGGTAAAGGGGGGCAGCTTGAACTGGTTTTTATTAACTATAAAAATACTACCTTCCGTTGATATACTGCTCGGATTTGCATTTTCCCCCGCCTCCTGTTCGTAGGAATCATTTAAGCTCCACCTCCTTCGACACATCTTGGATGAGTAAGCCGCCGTTTTGGCCCCATTAGCGTTTCTGGTATTACTCATCTCCACAGACCCTGAATTATACGAGAATTATGCTTCCCAGATTTCAGTTTCTGTGGAAAACAAAACATCCAATTCAAATTCGATGCGATAGCGCTTATCCTGTATTATAAAACAAGTTCCAAATAAGCCGGCAAAATGTTTGTTTGTTGGCCCCAACAATGGCACACACACACACGGGGTAAAACAACATAAATTGTGGTATTTACTACTAAAAATATTCCCAAAACCGGTTCCACAAATCTATGCTGTAATAAAAAACCACAAACAAACCGGAAAAAAAAATTTTTTTGGTTTTCTGTTTTGTATGTGCACCGCTCTAAATGCTGCTGTCTCGGGGGCTACCGTTCCAGTCTCGGTTTCAGAACCGGCCTATGAAGCTGCTGGATCAAGATCAAACCAGATATATTTTGTAGCTTTTACTTTTTCTATTATTAAAATGGTATTATTAAACATGGCTTGTGGGTGAAAATTATATTTAATTATTTTGAAAAGAAATGAATAAATGATAACAAATAAAATCTAGAAAAATCAAGAGAATGGCAAATAAAAAAACCTTTACTTGGCTTAAAAATATATTTAAATGTATTTATAAAATGCAAAATCGTTGACGAGGTAAACATGGCCTGCTATACTTATCAACTGATATATGTATATATACTCACGAATCCCCAGCCGTAATCAAAATGAAGAGGTGAAAAGAAGCAGAGAAAAGCAAAAAGGAAACAGACACACACACACACATACACTCGCACAGCGCTGATAAGTCAATATGTAATTTAAATTTTTGTATTTTAATAATGATAAGCCGGCAAACGTACATACATACATCAAACGTACATACATACATACATTGTACTATATATATATGTTCATATATACACGTGTATGGGGCATTTTATTGATTCCCATCAGTCAGTCAGTCAGTTTGTCAGATTGTCAGCTTGTCAGTTGGTCAAACAGTCGCCTTGCCAACTGGAATCGCTATCAGTTCTGTCAGGCATTAATACTTTTATATTGATACCGATTTTCGAGTATGTTTGTGGCTAGGAAAGTCTATTTGCTCCGTGCTTTCCTTTGGACATGTATCGCATCTAGAGCAGATGCAGATGTTAGGATTCAGATACAATTGCGAGCTCACGGATATACGTAATATTTCCATGTCATTTTATTTTTATATTATTTCATTTTGTCGAACACGTATCCACAGTTTTCCTCAGAATTTGTTTATTTTTTTCTCTTTCCTTCTCTCTACGAATATCTAAAAGTAATGCATCATAGATAGGCTAGACACATACATACATACATACAATATATGTATAGACATTTCAGATAGACGGACATTCTCCAACTAAGCAAACAACAAAACAGGCAAACGATGAATTCATTCTTAATGAAAACCACACACATGTGCATCTGCGGCTGCTTGTCGGTGTATTTGTTAACAACAATAGCAAAGAGCGAGAAATAAAACAAATTTTTATCTGCTTTAGTGGCGAAATGAATGAAAAGGCAATTTCGCTATAAAATTTATTACTTTCTGGGTGTTTTGTGTAGTTTCTACTTGAATACATTTTAAAGTGTTTCGGTTTGTTGGCATCTGATGATGGAAATGATCTAAACAGCTGTAGCAGCAACAATAATAAATTATACTTTGGCAACTTTATTTCCCAATTTGATGTGAATGAATGAAGGAATGTTTATGGTATTAAAGGAAACACATTAATGATTTGTTAGTTAGTTGTTACAATATGAATATGAAAGTATATATACCTATATAATTTATATTATATTAAACACGAATAGAGTATTATTGATCCAATTGCAATCTGCAAGTGTACACAATTTGGCAGAGTATCTAGTATAATTGCTTTATTTTATACTTACTTAGCTCTTTCTCTTTATTGCTCTTTTCACTTCACTTTCGAGCGTAGTATTTTTGGTGATATTCCGACTAAATCTGGTTTCAATATATTCATCATCGGAATGTTCTTCAGCGCAAAAATAAAAAAGAAATACTCTTAAACTCAGTTATGAAACCTCTAGCAGACCTCACTGTTGCCAACTTGGTGTCTTTTTAATTTTTGCTTTATTGTTATTGTTCCGCGATCATCATCACTTATGCGTTTTTTTCTGCACGTTAAAAGTTAATACTTTTAAGCCGTTTCCTTGACAGACTTGTGCGTGCTGCCCCCTCAAAGAGAGTCGTCGAAAAAAAACAACCTTTTGCGTACACTCTTTGCGTTCACGATTCTAGACTGCGTGAAGTTAAGGGGGCCTAGATAATCTATATAGTTATTACTCACGGCACGTCACAACAAATGTAAATAAAATGCCAAAAAAGGAACACTGAGGAAAGCTCGAAACAAAGCGAAACGAAAACTAAACTCGAAGTTAAGATATGCTAAAAAGTCAAAAGAAACTCTGGCTTGATTATAACTGATGGCGGTGGGGGTTGGGAGTTACAGATGTTTGTATAATATATCTATATATATATATATATATTATTCTGTTTGACTCGTTGACAGCAACTTTTGTATGACAGTGTTTGTAGTTATATTTTTTTTGGGTGCTGTTGCTGCTTGCGAATCGGCTGATATTCTATCTTCATGTGTATAGGCTTATATAGTATATGTATACAGTCGTGGAAAAAATAATAGAAACAACATTCTCTTCTGTAACTTGAAACCGATTGCTAAGTATTAACGATAGTTGTTGGCTTCAAACCAAAAATAAATTGATAACCGATAGTTTAGCTTTATTTAGAATTATTTTTTGAGTCGCTGTCGTCTTTACTTTTTGCGATATCTTGTAACTTTTAAAGGCACTTCGTGTCTCAGCTGGAAAAAATAATAGAAACGTGAGCAACTTGCGTCGAAATTTTGACTTAACCTCTGTTTTTTTGGGAGACAAAGCTAAAGGTATAATAATTTAACGTAAGTTAAAGCATAAAATGATACATTTTATACAGATTCGTTTCAAAAAGTGGTATTTTATATTCAGAATGGGTCGTGGAGTGCATTGTACAGCTGGAGATAGAAATACAATAAAAAAACTGAAGAATGAGGGGAAAACCATAAGACAAATTACTCAGATTATGAAGTGCTCAGCAAAAAAAGTATTTTCGGCCCTTCATTTCACAGACAGAAAGAAAACCCGGGGTAGAAAGCGAGCCACAACCCAAAAGTTTGATGCCTTTTTAGTTCGTAAATCGAAAAAAGATCCATTCCTATCATCAGAGGACCTCAAAAATGACACGCAGGCA
>VNJR01008254.1:0-45409 GCA_008042585.1 Drosophila punjabiensis
AAGGCTGCGAGTGCAACACTGGGCTTTGAACAGCAGATGTTTCTGGCGGCTGACAAGCTGCGCAAGAACCTTGAACCCTCAGATTACAAGCATGTGGCCCTTGGCCTGATCTTCCTGCGCTATATCTCCACCGCGTTTGAAGCCCGCCATGCAGAACTGATGCTGGATGATCCGGCAGCAGCGGAAGACCCCGACGAATATCTGGCTGAAAACATCTTCTGGGTGCCCGAGACCGCCCGTTGGTCTCACCTCAGAGACAACGCCCGTTCCTCCGGCATCGGCAAGATGATTGATGACGCCATGCTGGCCATTGAAAAAGCCAACCCGGACCAGCTCAAGGGCGTTCTTCCCAAGGATTACGGACGGCCTGCCCTTGATAGCGTGATGCTGGGGGAACTGATCGACCTGATCTCCGACATCGGCATGGGCGATACGGATGATAAGGCGCGGGACGTGCTGGGGCGGGTATACGAATACTTTCTTGGCGGGTTTGCTGGGGCCGAGGGCAAGCGTGGAGGCGAGTTCTACACCCCATCCAGCGTGGTGCGCACGCTGGTTTCCATGCTCGAACCCTATAAAGGCCGGGTGTATGACCCGTGCTGTGGCTCTGGTGGCATGTTCGTGCAGTCCGAACGCTTTGTGGAAACCCATGGTGGCAAGCTGGGTGACATTGCCATTTACGGGCAGGAGAGCAACCACACGACATGGCGTCTGGCCCGCATGAACCTTGCTGTGCGGGGTATTGGCGCGGATATTCGCTGGAACAATGAAGGCAGCTTTCTGCGCGACGAGCTGAAAGACCTGCGCTTTGACTATATTCTGGCCAACCCGCCCTTTAACGTGTCGGACTGGTGGAATGCGTCTTTGGAGGAAGACCCACGCTGGCAGTATGGCAAGCCGCCTGCGGGCAATGCCAACTATGCGTGGCTTCAGCATATCCTGTGGCATCTGGCCCCCGACGGCACGGCTGGCGTGGTGCTGGCCAATGGCTCCATGTCCTCCAACCAGAACAGCGAAGGCGAAATCCGCCGCCGGATGGTGGAAGCCGATGTGGTGGATTGCATGGTGGCCCTGCCCGGTCAACTTTTCTATTCCACCCAGATTCCAGCCTGCCTATGGTTCCTCACCCGCACCAAGAAGCAAAAAGGCTGGCGAGACCGGCGCGGAGAAATCCTGTTTATTGACGCCCGCAAGCTGGGCAAGCTTGTTGACCGCACCCGCCGGGAACTGACGGACGAGGACGTGGCTCGTATTGCCGACACATACCACGCATGGCGTGGAGAAAAGGACGCGGGTACCTATGAGGATAGTCCGGGTTTCTGCAAATCCGCCACGCTGGACGAAGTGGAACAGCACGGCTTTGTGCTGACACCGGGCCGCTACGTGGGGGCAGAGGAAGCTGAAGAAGACAGTGTGCCATTTACCGAACGCTTCGCAACCCTTGAAAAGACCCTGAAAGAGCAGTTTGCGCAGGGTGACGCCCTGAACGCGAAAATTACCGCCTCCCTTAAGCTGATCGTGCAGAAGGAGAGCGCGTGATGCTGTATCTCACCCCACTGGAACGCGCTCTCGACCGACTGAAGGAAGGCTGGACACGCCACCTTGCCCAGCCCGACGACGAGCAGTTGCGGGATGGCCTGATCCAGCGTTTCGAGTTTACCTATGAACTCAGCCACAAGACTCTGAAGCGCTTTCTGGAAGCCAATTCAGCCTCGCCAGAAGAATATGACCGCATTGGCTTTCCGGACATGATCCGCTCCGCCAACGAAGCCGGGCTGCTGAGAAGCGCATGGCCCCAGTGGAGCGTGTTCCGTAAAATGCGTAACCTGACCAGCCATACTTATAACGAGGCCACAGCCAAACAGGTTGTAGCCACCATTCCAGACTTTATTGCAGAATCGGAGTTTCTGCTGGCCACGCTGAAAGAGCGCACGACGTGACAGGGCAGATCGACATCACGCCCGAAGAACGGGCCATTGTGCTGCGGATACTCAACGAGATTGTGCCCGACCGTGAAGTGCGGGTCTTTGGTTCGCGCGTGACAGGCAAGGCCAAGCCGTTTTCTGACCTTGATCTGGCGATCATAGGTAATGAACCGTTATCTTTGGGAACACGAGCACGACTGGAGGAAGCTTTTTCAGAGTCACAACTACCATGGAAAGTGGATATAATAGATTGGTTAAAAATAGACACTGATTTCCAAAATATTATTAGAAAAAATTGGATAATTTTAGAGTTATAATTATGAAAAAATGGCCTTTATCTACCATTAGCGCAGTTGCGGACGTTTTCGATGGCCCACACGCGACACCGAAAACAATCGATCATGGAGCAATTTTTCTTGGGATTGATTCGTTAGATCATGGAAGATTGAATCTTTCATCGACAAGGCATGTAACGAATGAAGATTTTAAAAAATGGACAAAGCGTATAAAACCCGAAGCTGGAGATATTGTTTTCTCATATGAAACCCGCTTGGGCGAAGTCGCGATTATTCCAGAAGGATTAGTCTGTTGCCTTGGCAGAAGAATGGCGCTTATTCGAACCGACAGAAGTGTTCTCAATGAAAAGTTTTTCCTATATTATTTTATGTCTCCACAGTTCCAAGAACAAATTAGAAAAAACACAATCAATGGAGCAACTGTCGATCGCATTCCACTAAAAGACTTCCCGTCTTTTAAGCTAGAACTCCCCCCTCTTGATGAACAACACACCATAGCCTCCATCCTCGGCTCCCTCGACGACAAAATAGACCTCAACCGCCGGACGAACGAAACGCTGGAAGCCATGGCGCGAGCGTTGTTTCGCGACTGGTTTGTCGATTTTGGTCCGACACGGGCAAAAATGGCTGGAGAAGCTCCTTATCTCGCACCAGAACTGTGGGAACTCTTTCCCGACAGGCTGAATGATGAGGGGAAGCCTGAGGGTTGGAAAATCGGAGAGTTACACGAATTAACCATTAATATCTGTAATGGCGGAACTCCAAAAAGAACTAAATCTTCTTATTGGGAGAATGGTGATATACCGTGGTTAACGTCTGGAGAAGTTCGAAAACAATATATCTCAGAAACAGAAAATCATATTACAAATGAAGGGCTAGAAAATAGCTCAGCAAAATGGATACCTGCGGGGTCTATAGTTATCGCCTTGTACGGTGCAACAGCGGGAGAAGTTGGTTTAACCGCTACTAAAATGACTACAAATCAAGCCATATCGTCCTTGATACCCAAAGGTATCGGCAAGTCATATATTTTTTTGCATATGCTACACTCAAAAGTAAACTTAGCAAATAAAGCCACAGGATCAGCTCAACAAAATTTAAGCAAAAATCTAATTGAAACTTTCGAAACACTTATTCCAAGCGAAAAAATTCTATATGAATTTGAGAATAAAACCTCTTTACTATTCGATAGAATCATAAAAAATTTGGATGAGTCCCATATCCTCGCCCAACTCCGAGACCTCCTTCTCCCCAAGCTCATGTCAGGCGAGATTAGTATCCGGGATGCCGAGAAGATGGTGGAAGACGCGGCATGAGCTTTCTGTCCGAAAACGAGATTGAAGACTGGGCCTGCGATATTCTGCGCGAATGTGGTTACGCCATTGTCTGGGGGCCAGATATTGCCCCCGGTGGCAAAAAGCCCGAACGCGCCTCGTTATCGGATGTCATTCTGGAAAAACGCCTGCGGTCAGCAATAGACAGGCTAAATCCGCATCTCCCCCAAGCCTCACGCGATGAAGCCCTGCTGGCCCTGATCCGCGAAGACACGCCCGACCATGTGGACGAAAACCGTCGCCTGCATGACTATCTGGTTAATGGCGTGCCGGTGGATGTGGTGCGCGAGGATGGCACACAGTCTGGCGACCGGGTGCGCCTGCTGGATTTTGAAAGCCCGGAGAACAACGACTTTCTGGTCGTGCGCCAGTTCGTCATTGAAAAAGACGAAGCCAACCGCAGGCCAGACCTTGTTCTGTTCATCAACGGTATGCCGCTTGGGGTGGTTGAACTCAAAAGCCCCAGTTCCGAGAATGCTACGCTGGATTCAGCCTGGAACCAGTTCCAGACTTACCGCAGCCTTATTCCCTCCCTGTTCCGCTTCAATGAAGCATTGATGATTTCGGATGGCAGAGAAGCCCGGATTGGCTCGCTCACCGCCGACCGTGACCGCTTCATGCCATGGCGCACGATCAACGGTGAAGACCTGATCGCCAAAAACCACGAAGAAATGGAAACCGTGCTGCGGGGCGTGTTCACCCCGCACTGGTTTCTGGGCCTGATCCGTGACTTTGTGCTGTTTGGCGAGAAGAACGGGAGTCCCATCAAGATTCTGGCGGGCTATCACCAGTTCCATGCCTGCCGGAAGGCCGTAGCGCAGACTGTGCGGGCCTCCGCCCCGGATGGAGACCGCAAGGTCGGTGTCGTGTGGCATACGCAAGGGTCCGGCAAGAGCCTGCTTATGACGTTCTATGCCGGTGTGATTGCCCGCCATCCGGAAATGGAAAACCCCACGATCATTGTGCTGACAGACCGCAATGATCTGGACGACCAGCTCTTCGCCACCTTCTCCGGCGCACAGGCTCTGTTGCGCCAGACACCGGAACAGGCAGACAGCCGGGAGGACTTGCAGAAACTCCTCCGGCGCACCTCGGGCGGTGTCATCTTTACCACCTTGCAGAAATTCCAGCCCGAAGAGGGCGAAACCAGCCTGCCCGTGCTGACCGACCGCCGTAATGTGGTGGTCATGGCGGATGAGGCGCACCGCAGCCAGTATGGGCTGGAAGCCAAGTTTAACCCCAAGACCGGCAAAATGACCTATGGGTTTGCCAAATATTTGCGCGACGCCCTGCCCAATGCCTCCTTTATCGGCTTTACCGGCACCCCCATTGAAAATGCCGATGTGAACACACGCGGTATTTTTGGCGATTACATCGACATTTACGACATCGCGCAGGCTGTCGAGGATGGCGCAACCGTGCCCATCTATTACGAGAGCCGCCTTGTGCGCATTGAACTGGATGAAGACCTCAAGGAAGAACTGGACGACGAACTTGCCGATATTGTCGAAGGGCTTTCCGAGAACGAGGAACACAAGCTCAGCCAGAAATACTCCCGCGTAGAAGCTTTGGTCGGCTCGGAACCCCGTCTGCGCCGGATTGCCGAAGACCTTGTGACCCATTTTGAAAATCGCCTGACTGCCCTTGAAGGCAAAGGCATGGTCGTGGGTATGAGCCGCGCCATCTGTGTGGCGCTCTATAACGAGATCATCCGCTTGCGCCCCACATGGCATAGTGATGATGACAATGAAGGGGCCATCAAGGTGGTCATGACCGGCAGTTCATCCGACCCTGCCGGGTTCCAGCCCCATATCGGCAAGAAGTCCAAGGCTCGGCGAGAGCTTCTGGCAACGCGCATGAAAGATAACAACGATCCGCTCAAACTGGTCATTGTGCGCGACATGTGGCTGACGGGTTTTGACGTTCCTTCCATGCACACCATGTATGTAGACAAACCCATGCGCGGGCATGGGCTGATGCAGGCCATTGCCCGCGTCAACCGTGTGTTCAAGGGCAAACCCGGTGGTCTAGTGGTGGACTATATCGGTCTTGCCCAGAACCTGAAGGCAGCTTTGGGCGAATACTCCGCCGGAGATCGCGAACAGGTCGGCATTGATGAAGGTGAGGCCATCCGCGCCTTGCAGGAACGCTACGAAGTCGTGCGGGCCATGTTCAATCCCGGTCAGGCGGGTGGGTTTGACTACCGCCCCGCCTTGCAGGACGGCGCGACACCCAAGGCCAAGCTGTTCATCATGGCGGGAGCGCTTGACCATATTCTGGGCCAGCAGCAACGCGCCATGGCATCCGCGAAAAATGACGAAGAGCGTAAGGCCGCCCAGAAACGCTACCCGGATGCCGTCAAGGCGCTCTCGGTCGCATTTGCGCTGGCTTCTGCCAGTGATGAGGCCGCAAAGCTACGTGATGAAATCGGGTTTTTTGAAGCTGTCAGGGCAGCACTGGTCAAGAGTGTGAGCAATGGCACCGATGGACGGAGTGCGCAGGAACGCGAACTGGCTATCAAGCAACTGGTCAGCAAAGCGGTCATTTCCACTGACATCATCGACATCATGGAAGCCGCTGGCATTGGAAAGCCTGATATTTCCATCCTCTCGGACGCCTTCTTGCAAGAAGTGCGGGAAATGCCCCAGCGCAATCTGGCCATTGAAGCGCTCAAAAAACTGCTGGAAGGCCAGATACGCAGCCGAACCCGCTCCAACATCACGGAAGCCGAAGCCTTCTCACAACGGCTGGAACAGGCTGTCGCCCGCTACCATGCCAACGCCCTGACGTCCGCTCAAATTCTGGATGAACTGATCCGCATGGCCCGTGACATGGCCTCCGCCCGCGACCGTGGCGAAGAACTGGGCCTGACGCAGGAAGAAATCGCCTTTTATGACGCACTGGCCCAGAACCAGAGCGCCAAGGACGCCATGGGCGACCCCAGCCTGCGGGTTATCGCCACAGCACTGGTGAAGACCATTCGGGAAAATGCCACTGTAGACTGGACAGTCATGGCCCAAGCCCGCGCCAAAATGCGGACTTCAGTCAAACGCCTGCTTCGGCAGTATGGATACCCGCCTGACATGGAGGCGGAAGCTGTTAAGCACATCCTGCGTCAGGCAGAGCAGTTCGCGCCCATTTGGGCCAATCTTGAAGATATACCTTAATAGCCGTTATAGCAAAAGAAATGGGCGAAAACCTTTAAAGAAAAACAATAAAATCTTCTAGATAGTATTAACGTCAAAAAGATCGATGCCTTTCAATGTATAAAATGTTCGCGACTCTCCAGATATGCCATCAAGTACTTCGGTCTCATCCATGACGGCTGTAACCTGCTTGCCAAATGTTTCTTGAACCTTACTGACTAGACCATTCACAAACTTACCTTCCAGGACACCACCTGAATCAAGTAAAATCTCAAACCGACTGCGTAGTAAGCTTGCCCCTACAAGAAAACCATCAAACCTTTTTGTTTCAGACCTTGTTTCTTTTATATTATCAATCGTGAATATAATTTTTTCTGCAGATATACGATCCACAGCCCAATGATATTGAGTACCAGCAAAATCCTTCCAATTAACATTCATTTTCGCATCATTGTCTTGTAAATGTCTGGCAAGTTGACGCAAATGAACTAATGATCTCCGACCTACTTCCCCTGACACACGCATAAGATGCGTGTCACTTTGAGCAGCAGAAAGAAGTTGGAAAAGTTGCCCCAAAGCTTCAGATGGCAAACTTTCACCCAACAAGTTATAGTTTGACGGAACAGCGATATTCATACCAAAAGATGAAGCATAAGTAGCTTGTAACCTCATGGCAGTATGAGCCATGACATCAGCACGAATTGGGCCACGCGTAGTCGGTCCTGTAGTGATTGCCTGAGCGACACTAGAAAATAGCTTTTGCAGTCGTGTAAAAATTACACCTAAATCAGCCAGTTTAGCAGAGTGCTGGGCAAAGCTCGGACCATCTAATACAATAGAAACTTTCTCAGCCTGGCGATGGCGAAGCACATCCACCAACTCTAAGCGCAATGCGGCCTCTATAGACCGAAGACTTTCACCGCTCAGGGCAATTCCAAAGCTGTTTGGGTTTTCACGTGCAAGTGCTTGCTGATCAACGAGTGCCTGATCAAGTTCGGCAAGCCGTCGACGCAATCCTCGAAGACGAGCCTCAGCGATGACAGGGTCTATTCCCGTCCAAACCTCAAGCATCTTCTGTGTCCCCAGAAAGTGTGGATACCGGCTCAGGAGAGACTTCAGTTCGAATTATACCCTTAGGCCGATCTTCCCGATCATACCCAAATTCACCCATCCAATACTTACGCTGCGTCCTTAATTGATTGAAAGCTGGATGTGTCGGCGGCACTGTAGGAACAAAATAAGCATCGACCATATATGTCGCCTGAGTAGCTTTGCCTGCAAACAATAATTTGAGTTTTTCTTGCTCGGCAGGTGATAATGCATCCACTTCATCTAAATCCATAAACCCGACCATATCTATGTCGGCAGGATCAGCCTTATTCGTCGAAAAACTTCCATCAATAAATTCTGTACAATTAATCCCTATTTTTGAAATCTCATTGGAATGCTTTTTATAGCCATCAATGATATTTGCCCGAGTATTTGATGTCGGAAAAGCCGTGACAAAATGTTCCACAATTTCGTCAAAAGCCATATCATGTAGACCGGCCTCGAGATAACCATCGGTATTGAACTTCAAGTGACTTTCCTCCAGCTACAATTAGTCTACGTCTTTATATAGCAAACAATGGGTTGATAAGCGCCAAGGGCACAATAGATGAATGTGCAACAACGGCTATAATCTTTTAACCCTTTGACGTGCCCCCCTTTTTGTATCCACTCAAAAGGAGAGTTCCCGTTTTTTATGGCTTGGGGTTGATGGGATGACAAGGGTCTCGGGGACATGCCCCCGAGACCCTTGTCTGGCGATCTGATCCGGTGTCCTGCCATCCAGTTGGGAATGGGGACGCACCGTATTGTAGTCTTCCCGCCGGTCAGCCAGAACCTGTCGGGCCTGGCTGAGGGAGGTGAACAGCGTTTCGTTGAGGCATTCATCCCTCAATCGGCCGTTGAAACTTTCGACAAACCCGTTCTGCTGCGGTTTCCCCGGAGCGATATAATGCCATTCGACCTTCATCTCATCGGCCCATTTCAGGATGGCATGGGATGTGAATTCCGTCCCGTTGTCGCTGACAATCATGAGGGGTTTGCCATATCGCTCCACCAGAACCGTCAGTTCCCGCGCCACACGTCCGCCTGACAGCGATGTGTCGGCAACCAATGCCAGGTTCTTGCGACTGAAATCGTCGATAACAGCCAGAATGCGGAACCGGCGGCCACAGATCAGGGCATCCGAGACAAAATCCAGGCTCCAGCGCTGCCCGGGTTCCTGAGGGATGGTCATGGGAGAACGCATCCCCAGCGCCCTCTTTCGGCCACCCCGATGGCGGACTTTCAGTCCTTCCTCCTGGTAAAGGCGGAACAGCTTCTTGTGATTGGGGCTGAATCCTTCCCGCGCCAGAAGATAACCCAGGCGGCGATAGCCAAAGCGCCGCCGTTGGTCCGCCAGTTCCCGCAGGCGCTGGCGCAGGGCAGCATCGTCCGCTCCGGTAGAAACATACCGCGCGACACGCCTGGCAACACCAACAAGCGCACAGGCACGGCGTTCACTCAGGGCCAGAGCCTCCTGTATGTGGCGGACCGCCTGCCGTTTCGCGACAGGCGTCACCACTTTTTTCCAACGATTTCCTTTAGTGCCGCATTATCCAGCATGGTATCCGCCAGAAGACGTTTCAGGCGGCTGTTTTCATCTTCCAACGCCTTCAGCCGTTTGGCTTCCGATATTTCAAGACCACCATAACGGGTCTTCCATTTGTAAAACGTCGCATCACTGATCCCGTGTTTGCGGCAAAGATCAGTGACCTTCAGCCCAGCCTCCTGTTCCTTCAGGATCCCTATGATCTGCTCTTCCGTAAAGCGGCTGCGTTTCATTCGTCCGTATCCTTCTCGATCGGACTCTACTTTTAAATGGTTACATTTTCGGGGGGCACGTCACTTCCCAAACTCAGCCAGTTGTGACTAATTAATGCAAACGGAGCTCCCAGACTGTTTAACCAATTCTGGGAACCAAAATGCTAACCGGAAGACAGCACGTCGTATTCTTTTTGCTGTTTCAAGGGGTTAGAAGCGTGTCACTGCGGGTTAGTTCAGGTTCGAGTCCCGCAGTTCGGATGGCTTCTTTTTATATTTAAAATCAGTAAATTATATTGTCAAAAACTTATTCTCATTATTAATAAATTTAGTTCTTATTTATATTAACCCTCATATTATTCCCCTCATTTTTTTGAGGTTTCTTACTCTCCATTCCCCAAAGGATTTTGGATTTCTTTCCTTCCTTCCGGTTTTTTCAATGAGTGAGACCTCGTTCTTCCTCCTTTTGAACGAGAGAAAAAATATCCATGTCACATCATGACTCTATAGCGTCTGCCGTCGAAGCAGATGTCTTCCAAATTGCAGCACTGCACCGCCTTCTGAGTTTCACTCTGGCCGAGTGTCTGGATGGAAATGCCTATAATGACTCTGTCCTTGAAGGGGCAGTCGTCCTTACGCGTGTGATCAACCAGAAATTCAATCGCGTGACGAAAGCCATTCTGGACGGACCATCTGTGCGACAGGATTGATCCCGACAGACGTCCTCATCACACTTTTCATCTTCCCACTCGTCATGTGTCGCTATCGAACAGTTCGTTGCTACACAGACATAAAATTCCTCAGGACATCACCCATGACTTATGACCGCTTCAATAACCGGATGCCACACTGGCTGTCAGACCAGTTCTTCCGTCTGACAGAGTTGGACCACTATGCGCGCATATCCCGTGAGCTGCTTGTTACTCCTACACCACAGATGCTTGAATTCTGTGATGGCGGCCAGGAAATTGTCTCCCGCTACAACACTGACAAGACCCTCTGGCGCTTGTTTCGTCAGAAAGTCACTGAACGTCATCCCGATCTGCCTGCGTGGCAGCAGGAAGTGTGCATCAATGGCCACAAAATTAGTAGCATGGTCGAATTGGCCGTGTATCGCCGACTGCTTCTGGAGGCACCTGACACTTTGAATCTCAGAATACAGCCTTTCATTCGAGAACTGGACTACAAGGGGCAAGCTGATTTCAGTCTTTTTTGTAAAGGTCATCCTACTCTTTATATTGAAGTAGCGGGGACCGTAACCAGCCAAGGCAAATCCGTGTCCAAAGCGGCAGAAAGCTTCAGGCCAGGCATTGAAGAGCGCCTTTTTCGATATGTCGGCGTTGCACCTGTCGAGGTGATACATCTCGACGAAGTCTGTCATCTGAAAGTGCAGACGGAACGCGTCAGGCACATCATAGCCCGGGCACGTTCAGTATGATTTCCTACACTGAAAAACGTCTAAATCACGTGACGGATAGAGGTGCGTCATACGGTGCACCTCTCTCACCTCTGTCAACCTTCTTCTACGGGAAGGCCCTGCCATCCCCTATATATTTCGCAGTGAAATTTTCACCAGGCCTTGTGGTTCCGGAGCCAATGAGCCAGAATTGAGCCAATCCGGATGATGATCTCCAGTGATTTCGAATGAAGTGCCATGAACTAAATTGGCTTAATATCAACGATATAGAAGATTATCTGGTTGTTTTCCTGAACTATATGGCGCCCTTTCACGGCGGCAACACGGGTTCGAATCCCGTACGGGACACCATTTTTTCAAAAATGGTTCATGCGTAAATTTTTCTAAAAATATATGTAGTTATCTATCCTGAGAAAAATCAGGTTTCTCTGAGGGCTAAAACCGTTTTCTGCCGACAGCGAATGGTCTGAGTGCGCTTGACGCTCGTTCCCCCGCTCCACAAGCAGCACTCTTTGCCTCGCGGTTCAAAGTCCACTTTTCTAAGGTACTCTATACCCGACAAGGTCTCCGATAGCTTCTGGAGCCTGCAGACGTCCTCTGCAACGACATATAATCGAGACAGTGACAGACGGAAACGCGATCCAAGATCGCACCCTGCCCTTTCCCAGATTCCCACGCGCTTAACAAACGAATGATTAGCAGGAAGGTTAAGCCTCCTTCGGCGTATATAGAATCAAGCAAAAGGGCGGGGAGACCGACCAATCTCCGGCCCCTCCATATGCCTGTGACTTCCTGAATCACAACCGACTGAATCTTCAGTCGCAAAGATAGGAGACTTATAGAGAAAGGCATGAGAGACAAAATACCCCTGATACCTCTTACAACCAGATCCCTTCAAACTTCAGGTTTAAGGGTGGGGTGGGTGTTGGGGTAAATCTGCTCGACCGCAGGCTGCCCTTTTCCGGGTTTTTTCATACCAAATGCATTAACCGGCTGAGCTCTGTTGACCCACAAAGCATAATACAAATGGTCTGAGCGCGGATCATCCGTATTGGGATGAATAAGAATTGTCAGATCCAGGTTATTTAACTGCAACCACGGCACGATTACTGGCAATTGCTCATTACTAAAACCAAAATAAAAAGAGGGTGTAACATGTGGTCCAACTGGCTTTGTATTCCAGTGCCCCATTTCAACTCTGAACCGTTCAGCCGACCATTTTCTGAGCAGAGCTGCTTTCTGATAATTATCTTCATTAAAGTAAATATGAGCATGGTAGCTTTTGATATCTGTATAAGGTCGCGGCTTTGACGGAAGAGGGTCTTCGTTCGGTCGGAAGCCCGGTGGGCGGGTGGTCGCTTCCAGCTCAGGATGTTCACCCCACGGACTATGCCCCGGCAAATGCGGAACCTCAAAAGGTCCGGGCGGCGGCGCGGCACCCTCCCCATGAACCGCCTGAGCCAATGCTTTTCCTGCGCCCAGCGCGGACGCAAGAAGCCCACCACCAGCGAGCAACCCTCCACGCCCCAATAATTGCCGCCGTCCCGGCGAGAGCAGATTAGCCCATTCGCGATCAATATCGTCGATAGCTGTCGGGGATACGTTTTCTGCCTGAGGCTGATCATACTTTGACATCAGTTTTTCCTTCAAAAATCAGAGAATTTTTTAGAGTTTTACGGATACGCGTCCGTAGTAGTAGCCACCAAGCACACCCAGCGGTCCGCTATTGTCATACAGGCCGGTAAATTGCGAATTGTAGGCTGGGATTGCACTTTTAGGGATCTGGCTTGGATACTGATTCAGCAGATTATTAGCACCCACAGTAACATTGACCCGCTTTGTTACATCGTACCCAATATTGAGGTCCGTTACGAAAGACGGCGTAATATTATAGCTTCCGCCAGTCACATCATTATAGCGTTTAAGAGCACCGTAATGAGTTTCCCTTACAAATATGGAGAACTTTCCATATTGATAGCTTAAGGAAACAATTTCTTTATCGGGCGGAGAGCGATATCGTAATGTATATTCTGTCGATTTAGAGAGAATACCAATGTTAGGTAACCCCTGAAGCACAGATGGAATGGCATTTCTTTTGGTGACGACAGTGTCATTAACATTCACACCCGCAGTCCATCGGAATGTGCCACCGCCGATAGCATGATGACCATCAGCCGTGAAATCCAGACCGCGCGTTCTGGTATTGCCAATATTTGTAAAATAATGCGCAATCAGACCATTTCCGGCTGATATGCCTGCGCTGTTCAGTAAAGTCTCAATTTGATTCACCTGAGAAGTTGTTAATTCATTACCACTCCCATCCAGCGCGACCCCCGTACTTCGGTCAATTCCAATGTCGGCAGAGGTTCCAATACGGTTAGCCACATCAATTTCATAAACATCCAGACTGAGATTGACTGATTTTTCTGGGCTATAAACAAGACCCGCCGTGAAATCACGAGACGTCTCCGGTTTTAACGGAGACGCTCCTAACGCCCGCGCTACTGCCGATGTGGGTTGCGCCAGCATATAGGACGTACCGTTATGGTCAGATGTATTTGAGTAAGACTCAGTCACCAGACTGGGAGCATGGAAACCATTGCTGACTGTCGCCCGGAACGCAAAATTATTCGTTATGTCGTAACGGGTTGAAAATCTGCCAGAGAAATTTTTCCCAAAATCTGAGTAACTCTCTATTCTTCCTGCCAGGTCAACAGTCCAGTTTTTTGTAACTTTACTCGCCAGCCCGACATATCCCGCAAAGCTATGGCGCGATGAACTATTTGCATCAACTGGCAAATACCCGACCAGACCAGAAGAGCCAGACCCGACATAAGAATTATATTCACCAGCCCCCAAAGACTGGGTTTCATTCTGAAATTCGAAACCGCTACTAAAATCGAGAGGTTTGGCAAAAAATGGAACATTAAAAGACCGTCTTACATCCAGATCACCCGTAAAACGCCCATAATTACGGTTTCCAACATGGAACGCTGTCTGTGAACCGGGATAGGAGAGAGAATAGTTTGCTGAATGGGTAACACCAACATCTATGTCATCCTCCCCATATGTACCACTCAGATCCCAGTCCCATTTCCCGGTCTTCCATTTTATGCCGCCGGTGGCAGAGAAATCGTTCTCCTTCATCGTCTCATAAGGGTTAAATCCATCCGGATAGACTGAGTATAATCCGAGATTAGATTTAAACACGGTATTGGGCAGACGATAATTTTGTACTGAGGCAGCATCCCGGTAAGAATATGTGCCAAAGGAATAAAATGTTATGCTTTTCGTAAGATCATAGCCAGCATTCCACGCAAACTCCCCAAGAGTGCTGGACGGTGAGCCGACATTTTTCCATGGTGTATTATTTCTTCCCGCCTCCTTAGGATTAAGGTGCGTTCCGGCAGGCAGCGTATTACCTGATCCCAGCGCGACCAGAGCGCCAGTTGTATTGCTGACAGCAGGGTAGGACAGATAACCAGATTTAAGTGGAAAATTTCTGGACGCCATATCCTGCCGGTTAAATTCCGCAGAAAGATGAACAAACCCTTTTCCATGATCAAATGAAAAGCCTTTATCTGCTCTTACATAACCATTGGTGCCTCCTCCATCATACGTTGAGCCACCCTGCCCACTGAATGTCCCTTTGGTATCTTTTTTCAGGACAATATTGATAACCCCTGCCAGAGCATCTGAGCCGTAAATTGCTGATGCTCCATCACGCAAGACTTCAATATGATCAATTGCTGCGGTCGGAATCAGAGACAAATCCGTGGCAACGGAACCGGGAAAGCCGTCCTCATTCACAACCGCCGTCGTATGGCGGCGCTTACCGTTTACAAGAACCAGAGTATAAGCCGGGTCCATGTTACGAAGTTGCGCGCCACGCACCATGCTCCCCAAATCTGGCTGCACAAGCGCCGGCACGTTAAATGACGGCAGCAACCGCCCCATTGCTTCCAAAATATTGGTTGCACCAGTTTGCGCGAGATCTTTCTGACTGATTAAATCAATCGGAGCTGCACTGTTATGCACCGTGCGTCCATTGGCTCTGGTTCCGGTCACAACAACAGACTCTGCGGACTGAGCATCATTCCTGTCTTTATTTGTAATTTTCTCTTTATTTACATTATTTTTTTTGGTTTTACCGTCTTTTAAATCTTTGTTATTAAAAATAGCAACTGAAGAAACATTCCCGTCTTCAGCAAAAGCCTGAGCTACGGGCATGACAGAGCAGAACGTTATAGAAATACCAATCAGTACAGGACTATGTCTTTTTTCCACTCGCCAACGCTCCACATTTATGGGGCTTTACGCCCCTAACATCGTCACTGTGCCATCCCAGGGTCCGGCTCTTTTGGTTCCCAGTTTCACTTTTGTGTTCGTATTTCTTTTTTATGACTCTATTCAATAGTGATTTTTTCATAGATCGCGATATTTTTTTGATTTTAGGTTGAGATTTTGCAAAAAGTAGCAAAAATCCAATTTGGGGTTTTAATATAAATTATTGTTTTTATTTGTTTTTTTATTCCATATTTTTTAATGTTGTTTTTTGACAACACGATAAAAAAATGTATTTAATGTGCGTGGAACTGGTCTGGAGAATACAATTATGACGAAAGATGCGCTCTCTCTGGAGCCTCGCTCAATCCATGACATTGCAAGCTGGCATGCCCATATCTATTTTGACGAAAGTACTGCGGCTCAATCCCGCATCATCCGCGACTGGGTTACGCAAAATTTTGTTGTCGAGATTGGCCCATGGCACGATCAGGCTTTTGGTCCACACACATCCCCATCCTGGTATTTCGGTTTCACCAATGAGCAGTTTTCAGAAATTGTTTCATGGCTTAGCCTCAACCATAATGGCCTGAGAATTCTCATTCATCCGAATACGGATAACCCTCTGGCAGATCACATCGTTGCAGGTCTCTGGATTGGTGACCGTCAACCGATCAATACTGAACGCTTGCCAAAGTCCCTGAAAGCGCTCGGAGAAAAGCCTGAAGAAATTACACCCAATAGCTTTCCACCCGGTCTGGCAAAATGAGTGCCAACTCTCAGCAGGCTCAGACCGGAACATTTCTACCGCATCAGGAGAGGCATCACACTCCAAAAATTATTGCTGTTTCACTCATTGGCGCGTCTATGGGGGCAGGAACGCTGTCCGCAAGTGCTTTCAGCGTTTTGTTGCCTGCTATTACCCAAACGTATCATTGGGGGCAGGCAAAAGCCTCTTTTGCCATCACATTTGAACACTGGAGTGGAGCAGCAGGCGGAATCCTGATCGGCTTTTTGATCGACCGGTTCGGGATCAGACGCACGGTACTTCCTCTGGCACTCTTGTCTGGAATTATTTTAACTCTTATCAAAACAACCGGCTCAAACATCTGGCAATTCTGGCTGTTCTATGCGCTTTTAGGCATTATTGGGCCGGGCATAGCGCCCTACAGCAAATTGCTTTCAGGATGGTTTTCCAACCGAAGAGGGCTTGCCCTTGGTAGCTTTGGAAGCGGCATTTTCCTCTCGATGATGATAACACCTCAGGTTGTCCGCAGTTTATATAACGCCGTAGGATGGCAGAACGCCTATGCGGTGCTCGGACTAGCCTCTCTTGTAACATTGCCTTTTCTATTTTCTTTTTTGAAGGACCCTCCGAAGAGTGCAGGGCAAAAAACCCCATCGCTGCCGGGGAAAAACCTGCATTATGCTCTGCGAACACCGATCTTCTGGCTCTTGTTTGTAACAGTTGCAACCTCCATGTTTGTCGATCAGGCACTCTTCTCACAGTATGTCAGTATTTTTTTGCATAAAGGTTTCTCTCTGAATATAGCGACGACTCTGCTTTCCTGCGTTGCCGCAGGGGCTATTCTGGCCCAGATTATGGTTGGCTGGCTTCTGGATATTCAGGACAGACCCCAAATTATTGTTCCTTTTGCACTTATGGCTTTTGTCGGTCTGATTGTCATTCATATCTCCAAAAACCCTCTCCTTCTGTTTATGGCATCTTTTTTACTTGGGTTAGGGTCCGGGGGTGAGACAAGCATGACATCCTATTTTGTAGGCCGGTATTTTGGGTTGTCGCATTTTGGAAAAATTTATGCCTGTCTCTATTCCTTGATCGCGATTGTCGCAGCGCTTTCTCCGCCAGCAATAGGCTGGATTTATGATAAGACTGGTTCGTATTCAGGCGGTCTCCTGCTCCTGGAGATTATTGCCCTTCTCTCTTTGGGAGGCTTTATTCTTCTTCCCGCTTATACCTATCCAAAAACATAATTCCGGAACTCATGAGACACAGTATTTTCTCAGCATGGAAATTTTTGAAAAAATAACGCCCTATAAAATTTTTATAGGGCGTTATTTTTATGACCAGAATTTAAAAACGGGAGAGATACATAAAAGGAGTCCAATAAACACCACGAAATAAACACCATAGCCTCTGTAAGGTTTTAATTCCGGCACTTTGTAGACAAGCCATGCCGGAACCAAACAACCAAGGATACCAAAAATGGGGCTGCATAAAACGGTAAAAGATAGGACAGGAAAATTACCGACTATGGCACTCCATGAGAGAAGAATCGAAAATAGCATAATGCCGTAAGTAACCTGTTTTTCAGGAAGCTCCTTTTTACTGTTATAATGTTTTATAACTGGCGCAATCAGCCCATAACATGCTTCCTTAAACCCCAGATAAACCCCAAAAAATGCTGTCATGACCGCAAAGATATTCAACACGACTCCGATAATGCTAGTCCAGCTTCCGGGAAAATTTTGTGCGGTAATGGCAAGTGCGGAAATATTCTGTTTGTAGGCTGCAACTGCGGCCTCATGCGGCAAAGAAAATGTAAAAGACAGCGCATAAAAAAATACGGTTATAAAAAGAACACCAAATGCAATATTCATTGCACGAAGAGACTTGTAACGCGCCACTTCCAAAGATTTCTCTTTTGCCCTGTATGCAATCACCATCGGGCTGAGTGTCTGGATAAACAGAATGGACGTCAGCGTAAACGGAAGCGTGACAATTGTTTCCTTTACCAGAGGCCCAAACGCAGGGAGCCCTGTAATATAAGACGCATTCCACCGCGATACCATAAAAAGCCCCAGCATCCCGACGATGGCGAGTTTTGTCAGCACCATAAAAGATGAAAACCGAAAAAGGAGGCGTTCTCCACGTGAAGCCAGCAAGACCAGTATGGTCACAAGCAGGAGGCCATACCATGCCTGTTGAGAAAGCAACGTGCTGGTCAGGCCAAAGCTTTTTAAATAGGATGCGCTATCACGCGTGATAGCGGTTGCATAAACGAACATCCATATCGTCAGCATCATCAGATACACAAGGCCCAAGACAAGACCCCAGCGTTTCCCAAGGTAGCTGGCTATCATTTGGGGATAGCTCTGGCTTTCTCTGGCTCCACAGAGGGTATTAATAAACAACCTCTGAAAGAGATACATTCCCGGATAGCCAATGGCGGAAGAGAGCAAAAATACCCACAGCCCGACAAGACCAACCTGCACAGGCAAAAAAACAATCCCGGCCCCAATTGCCATGCCTATACTCATAACAATCCAGCCCAGATCGGTCTCATCAAACCGAACGTCATTCCCTTTCATCTGGCTCGGGCTCTTTCTGGTTTCTATCATCAATAGTTTGTTCTTTCCTGATTTCATCTCACACTAATTTTTCAGAGCCCATAAGAATGGAAGCACTTACAATGTAGCACTATAAAAAAGGGCACCGCCATAAAGCGATGCCCTCTCTCGTTCACTCACAGGGAACGATCTTCAGAATCCGTGATCTGCCCCCTGCGGTGCTGATGGCACTTTGGGCTCTGGCTTGTCCGTCACAAGAACTTCCGTGGTGAGGACAAGGCCGGAGACAGAGGCCGCATCCTGCAAGGCCGTCCGGACAACCTTGGTCGGGTCGATAATCCCGGCAGCAACAAGGTCCTTATATTCACCAAGCTGCGCATCAAACCCATAATTGTAGTCAGAATTTTCCAGAACCTTTCCCGCAACTACAGCTCCGTCTTCACCCGCGTTGGCAGCAATCTGGCGCAGCGGGGCCTGAAGTGCCTTGCGCACAATATCTCCGCCAACGCGCTGATCGTCATTATGGAAGTGCAAATGCGCCACCACCTCTGTCGCACGGGCCAGAGCCGTCCCGCCGCCGGGCACAATACCTTCCTCAACCGCGGCGCGGGTTGCGTTCAGAGCATCATCCACACGGTCACGCCGTTCTTTGACTTCCGTCTCGGTTGCCCCTCCGACACGGATAATCGCAACACCCCCGGCAATCTTGGCCAGACGTTCCTGAAGTTTCTCACGGTCATAATCAGACGTGGTGTCAGCAATCTGCGCTCGGATCTGCCCGACACGCGCCTTGATGGCGTCCTCCTGCCCTTCCCCATCCACAACGGTGGTATTGTCCTTGTCGATTACCACACGCCGTGCCTGCCCAAGCTGGGACAGTGTGGCGTTTTCCAGCTTGATCCCGAGCTCTTCACTGATAACCTCACCCCCTGTGAGAATGGCAATATCTTCCAGAATGGCCTTACGCCGGTCCCCAAAGCCGGGCGCCTTCACAGCGGCAATCTTCAGACCACCACGCAGTTTGTTCACCACAAGTGTCGCAAGGGCTTCCCCATCCACATCTTCCGCGATGATCAGAAGCGGCCGCCCGGATTTCACCACTGTTTCCAGCAGCGGGAGAAGCGGCTGGAGAGAAGAGAGCTTCTTTTCATGAATCAGGATGTAGGGATTTTCCAGATCAGCAATCAGCTTTTCGGTGTTCGTCACAAAATAGGGAGATATATAGCCCCGGTCGAACTGAAGCCCTTCAACAACGTCCAGCTCTGTCTCAAAGCCTTTGGCTTCTTCAACCGTGATCACACCATCCTTGCCTACTTTCTGCACAGCGTCAGAAATAATACGGCCAATTTCCACTTCGCCATTGGCTGAGATAGTTGCAACCTGAGCGGTTTCTTCGTGGCCAGAAATCGCTTTAGTGCGCTTACGCAGTTCCTCAATAACAGCTTTGGTGGCGTGCTCAATGCCACGCCGCACATCCTGCGGGTTAAAGCCCGCTGCAACAGCCTTTAGCCCCTCTCTGGCAATGGACTGAGCCAGCACTGTGGCGGTGGTTGTGCCATCGCCTGCCAGATCATTTGTCTTGGTAGCCACTTCACGCACCAGTTGCGCCCCGAGATTTTCAAATTTGTCAGCCAGTTCAATTTCCTTGGCGACAGAGACCCCATCCTTGGTGATGCGTGGCGCACCGAAGCTCTTGTCCAGAACAACATTGCGCCCCTTGGGGCCAAGCGTCACTTTGACGGCATCGGCCAGAATATCAATGCCTTTCAGCAGGCTGGCACGGGCATCGGTGGCAAATTTTACGTCTTTAGAAGCCATTTTATTTTCTCTCTTCTCAATACAGATCTTAAATTACGAGACGTTTTCCAGAATACCGAACAGATCAGACTCCTTTGCAATCAGCAGATCTTCACCACCAATACTGACCTCCGTGCCAGACCATTTGCCAAACAGCACATGATCCCCTGCCCTGACACTCAGAGGTACAACCTGCCCGCGTTCATCACGCGCGCCCGGCCCTACGGCCACGACAACGGCTTCAACAGGCTTTTCCTTAGCCGTATCAGGGATAATAATACCTCCGGCTGTTTTGTCCGCCGGGGTAATACGACGCAGCACAACACGATCCTGCAAAGGACGAAACTTACTCATGATCTTTTAACTTTCCTGAATAGGATCAAATCTCTCTCAGGCCGACGCGGAAGACGCTCTGGCCCGACGGAACTGCCGGGTAATCTGATGACTCAGAGACCCGGAGTGATCGAGACGTTGATTATGAAAGGATTTCACAGCCTCATGCACAGCGTAAAAACGCTACTGGCATGGCTTGCAATCCTGAATGAAAGAACGGACAAAAACACCATCGATTTCGAGAACGTGGGACGCCACCATCACACTCTGCCTTCTGCGCATCTTGCGGAGCCGACTGTTCTCCGTCGGCGAATTTAGCCCGCCCCCCGGTCTGACGACCGATCGCGGCTACATCGGCCCCAAACCGACATTCGGTATCTGCTGTGCATAATGCGTTGACTCCGCTGGAGACATCAGAGTGTCACAAACCGAAACCGATGATTCCACCAACCAGAAATGTAGTCAATCTGTTAAATCATATTATTTTTGTGGTTTTGTATAAACACGGTTTAATGCGTTGTTTTGTGCGCAGGCGCATGCCATCCTGACCGCCTACACCCTACAATGGACTCTTTGCATGAGCGACAAGCACACACCCTATCAGCTTCCCAAAGTCTGGAAATGGGACGGCCCGGACGGCAGCAGGTTTGCTGCGACAAACCGGCCTCTTGCCGGAGCAACGCATGAGAAACCTCTGCCTGTCGGGCGGCATCCGCTCCAGCTTTATTCTCTTGGCACACCCAATGGCGTGAAAATCACCATTCTGCTGGAAGAACTTCTGGCCGCGGGATATGCGGACGCCGATTATGATGCCTGGCTCATCCGTATTTCTGAAGGGGATCAGTTTGGTTCCGGCTTTGTGAGCATTAACCCGAATTCAAAAATTCCCGCTCTCGTTGATCATAGCGTTCACCCGCCGCTTCGGGTTTTTGAATCCGGTTCTATCCTGCTGTATCTGGCAGACAAATTTCAGGCCTTTATCCCGCAAGATCTGCATGGCCGTACCGAATGCCTCAACTGGCTCTTCTGGCAGGTTGGTAGTGCGCCTTATGTTGGCGGCGGCTTTGGCCATTTCTACGCTTACGCGCCTGAAAAGCTGGAATATCCGATCAACCGCTTTACTCTGGAAACCAAACGGCAACTGGACGTGCTGGAACGCCGCCTTCAGGAAGTGCCCTATGTTGCTGGTGAGACCTACAGCATTGCGGATATCGCCATTTTTCCATGGTATGGCGGTCTGGTAGCAGGATGGCTTTACGGCGCATCAGAGTTTCTGGGGGTGCAGGCTTACCCGCACGTCAAGGCGTGGGCAGACCGCCTGCTGGCGCGCCCTGCTGTCCAGCGTGGCCGACGTGTTAACCGCATTACCGGCCCGGCAGAAGACCAGTTACCGGAGCGTCATGACGCATCGGATTTTACGGCCAGACCCAAGCCCTAAAGTCTGGTCTGTGCGGCCCCTCATTCCGATTGTCTGTTTCCGCAGCCCGCGACAGCAGACAATCGGTTGCATTATCGCGCACGGGCAGTCTGTAAATACTGAGTACCTTTCCAGCCCAGCAGGATACCTGCAACCAGCAGCCACGCTTTCCAGCCGTCCAGTCCGAGCAGAACAAGGGCCGGACCGGGACACACGCCAGTCAGCCCCCAGCCAATACCAAACAGGATTGCCCCCACCACAAGAGCCACATCCGGCGGCCAGCGCTTCGGCCAGTGTTGCGCCTTATCAGACGCGGGGCCTGTAACCTGCCGGTGACGAAGCCACCAGAAACCGGGAAGCGTGACAGCAACGGCGCCTCCCATTACAAAAGCCAGAAGAGGGTTCCACGCGCCGGTCACGTCCAGAAAGCCCAGTACATTTGCAGGGTCCGCCATCCCTGACACCATCAGGCCGAGAGCAAAAATAAAGCCACAGAATCCGGCTGCCACAGTCTTCATGGGAACCAGCTCCCGCTATGCTGGAAAAAGACAACAAGCCCGGCTGTTCCCATAAAAACCAGAACCGCAATTAAAGAACGCCCGGATAGATTTCCCAACCCAGATACACCATGACCACTGGTGCACCCATTAGCCAGTCTGGTCCCGGCCCCTGTCAGCAGACCCGCGACCAGCAGACGTCCCCACCCCAACTGGCTGAAACTTGCTGGCACCAGAACGCCTATACCGCGCATGACAAGCGCGGCACCCACTACACCCGCGAGAAACGCCCACCGCCAACTCCCTGCGGAGCGTGAAAAAGCATTCCCCAGAATACCGCTGACACCAAGAATATGCCCCGTCGTCGCCTTCAAAAAAACGGCGGCACTCCCTATCAGAAGACCGCCGCCGAATGCAGTCAGAACTGCAAAAGTCATGTCAGTGCCTTATCAATGACCTGAGTGCTGAGACCAGAGCATCTACATCCTCAAAACTGTTGTAAAGGCCAAAAGAAGCCCTGACCGTGGCCTCCACACCAAAACGCCGGAGCGCAGGCTGCGCGCAGTGGTGCCCGGAGCGCGCAGCAATGCCATAACGGTCCAGATATTTTGCGACGTCCGTCACATCATGCCCTTTGACCACAAAAGACAAAACACTCGCCTTGGCCGCAGCAGTGCCGATAATCCTGACACCTGGCAGATGCTCAAATTCAGAAGTAGCATACTCCAGCAACGCATGTTCATGCGCGGCAATAGCTGGCAGGCCTATCTGCTCCAGATACTCTACAGCCGCCCCCAGACCAACAGCCCCGGCTATGTCTGGCGTGCCAGCCTCGAACTTTTCAGGAAGCCCCTGAAACTCCGTGTGGGTAAACGTAACATCCCGTATCATGTGTCCACCACCCTGCCAGGGTGGCATAGCCTCAAGGAGCCCGCGTTTGCCATACAGGATGCCAATCCCGGTTGGACCGTAGACCTTGTGGCCAGACAGCACCAGAAAATCTGCGTCCAGCGCGGCCACATTCAGTGGTAAATGGGGCGAGGATTGCGCTGCATCCACCAGAACAGGCACACCATATGCGTGCGCCAGTGGGATAATCTGCTCAATTGGATTAATGGTGCCCAGCGCATTGGCAACATGCGTCACCGCAACAATTTTCGTGCGTCCGGACAGAAGGGCTGCCAACTGTTCGAGCAGAAGCTCGCCTTTGTCATTCACAGGAGCCACCCGTAAGACGGCTCCTGTCTGTTTGGCCAACAATTGCCAAGGCACAATGTTGGCGTGATGCTCGATTGTGGTAATCAGAATTTCATCGCCAGCACCAATATTGGCGCGGCCGTAGCTTTGCGCTACCAAATTGATGGCTTCCGTTGTGCCTCTGACAAAAACAATCTCCGCGGCCTCACGCGCACCAATAAAACGCCGGAGCTTTTCCCGTGCCCCTTCAAACGCATCTGTGGCGCGCGCTGCGAGGGTATGCGCTGCACGATGGATGTTTGAATTGTCACGCTCATAAAAATGAGAGGTCGCATCAATCACAACGCGTGGCTTTTGCGTTGTGGCGGCATTATCCAGCCAGATCAGCTTATGTCCGTTGACCGA
The DNA here is from genome assembly GCA_008042585.1 of Drosophila punjabiensis. Taxonomy (NCBI): domain Eukaryota; kingdom Metazoa; phylum Arthropoda; class Insecta; order Diptera; family Drosophilidae; genus Drosophila; species Drosophila punjabiensis. The sequence goes on from VNJR01008254.1 coordinate 24,211, forward strand.
CTGGTTGAGGATAGGAAAATCGTTCTTAATCTGCCGGATATCATACGCGGACAGTATTTTTCCTGTATTCTGTGATTTATCCTTCAAAAAATACGGTGTAGCTGAAACCTCTTCTGACAGAGGCGGCCCGGACGGCCGGGCTGGCAGCGAGAATGCTCCAGAGAAAAACGGGGAAACAGCTTTTTCGGAAAGAGCGCCAAACTGAGTGTCTGGCGACGCAGTGGCTGTCACCGGTGTTCTTGACCATACAGGCTCATACCCGGACGCATCTGCTCCTGACGCAAACGCTGGCGCCGTAAGCTGCGGGCGACCAAAGGGAGCAGCGTCAGCCGCCCCCTCATTCAGAACATCCTGAAAGGCACGGGCAAGAAGAGTCTGATGCGCCGTGATGGGCGGCACATCGCCAGCATCAGGGTGCGTAGTCATAATAATTTCCAATCAGCACGTTATCGAGCCGGGCAATTGCATCTTCAACCAGAACAGCCGCCGAAAAATAGCGTGTGATCAGATGGGACGCGACCGAGAACTGGTCCGTCCCGCTATAGCGCACGGAAAGGCCCGGCTCGACCTCGCCTGTAATGCCCGTATTATGCAGCCCAATGACGCCCTGCTCTTCCTCACCAACACGAAGCAGCAGAATACTGGTTTCCCCAAATTCAGAAACCGGAATTTTGTCTGAGGGAACAAGAGGAATGCCACGCCATGTCAGAAAAGGCGAACCAAAGAGGGTGACTGTTGGCGGCGGAACGCCCCGGCGCGTCGCCTCACGGCCAAAGGCGGCAATTGCTTTGGGATGTGCCAGGAAAAACCCAGGCTTTTTCCACACTCTGGTTAAGAGTTCATCCAGATCATCCGGCGTGGGCGGACCGCTCCGTGTGGGAGCCCGCTGCGCGATCGCCGTTTCACGCAGCAGGCCGAATTCCGGGTTATTCAGAAGCTCCCATTCCTCACGTTCCCGAATCACGTCTATGACCACCCTGACCTGCTCCCGCAACTGATCAAATTCATTGCTGTAAAGGTCGGTAATACGGGTGTGGGTGCGCAGAACAGTTTGCAGGGAGTGCAGATAATATTCGCGCGGGTGATCCTGATAATCGACGAATGTTGTGGGCAGTTTTGGCTCACCATCAACACTGGAAAGCACCTGAATAGCGGACTCTCCATACTGGTTGACACCAACCGCAGGCTCTCCTTGCTGATCAATCTGATCAAGTGCGCCTGATAACCAGGGATAGTGCTCTGCCAGAGCCGGAGAAAGTGTCACAATCGTTGTGTCACCCGTGGCGACAAGCGGGCCATGGTGCGCATCGTGCCGCACAATCCCGCTTTGACCTGCGGCCAGAAACAGACGCCTGATCTGCCGCCCTTCCGGTGTTGTTGCGTTCTGCTGAATCTGCCCGTTCACAACAATCAGCAGGCTGCCATCATCAATCGAAAGCTCTTTTCCCACAGCCAGCTTATGCGATTTAAATGCCTTTCTGACGGCCTGAATATCCTCTGGCGTCTGCCCCGCAAAGCCGGGGAAAAGAGACAGGCTTTCAGGAGTGGGGGCGAGCGTACGATCATTGCCGGAAAATACCACACCCGTGAAACGGGACGACACAATGCGGCGTCTGTTCACACGGAAAACACCACCTCCTACATTCACCCATGGCAAAAGACGGTGCAGCCAGCGCGGCGTACGCTCCAGATTCTGGACACGCGTAACATGTGCTGTAGAAAGCTGCCTTGCAGACAAATTACGATCAAGCGCAGATGCACCAGCGGACGTAGGCTGAATCTCAGTCATGAACTGCCAGACCTTATAATTTAAAAATATAAAAGAAAAATTCTTTATTTATTGGTTTTATTTAACAACATCGAATCGGAAGGCGAACCGGATAAACCATTTTATCGCTCCATCGTATTTTCGATATACCTCAACAGGCAACCGTGGCTCTGACCGTAACACCCTCATATCAAAAATCAACAGAAAAACGATATCATTAAGTGTGTTTTTTATATCACTATTATATTTGCTATAATATATAATCGATGGCAGGAAGAGACTGATCGAATGTCAGTGCGGGCAGATGGGTATGGCGTCCCACAACCTGCGCCGGGTTCCCAAAGACACTGGTAAACGCGGGAACATTTTTTACAACTACTGAACCGGCACCCACTTTGGCTCCTCGGCCGATTTCAATTGCGCCGAGCACTTTACTGCCCGCACCAATTACGGAACCCTGGTATACTGTTGGATGGCGTTTACCACTTTCCTTTCCCGTGCCACCTAAAGTAACACCTTGGAAAAGAATAACATCATCCTCAACACGCGCTGTTTCTCCAATTACAATGCCTGTTCCATGATCCAGAATAAGGCGCTCGCCCAAAACAGCAGCCGGATGAATATCAATGGCCCACCGTTCGGAAATAAGACTCTGAATAAATCTGGCTGCGGTTTCTTGCTGTTCTATCCATAGCCTATGCGCAACCCGATAGCATTGCAGTGCATGATATCCTTTAAAGTTCAGAAAAGCTGTTCCATAATCATGCACCGCAGGATTACGATCATACAACGCACGCAAATCTGACTGCGCTATTATAGAAAGGTGAGGAAAATCCTGATAATATTTTATGAAAGGACTAAAGAAATTCAAATCACTCTCTGCGCCAGAAGACAACTTTCCTGCCAGCAAGGAAGATAGCGCAAGCGCAAAACACGCATCAGGATCTGCGTTTGCAATATTATGGTGTTCAATAAGCTCCTTTAAAAATGGGTTCGGCTCCCTGTTCAGGATACCCCATATAGTCTGAGCACCAGCTTCTCCAGACGCGCTGACAGACGATGATAAAGACTTGTTTCCAATTTCTTGTTTGCTCGACGCATAAGCCTGATCTCCCATTGTGAGCCATCGCTTCCAAAACCATTTTTAAAGATTCTTTTCTGGAACTGACTTTTTCTGCATCTGCAAAAACAATCGGTCCGTGGTTTTGTCAGTTGAGACACTCCGGCAGAAACAGCACCGTCCGGACAAGAACAGACAGGGGCGCCCCCGCACTCTGGGCGAAGGACAAAAGATTTATAGTCATAATAAAAGCAGTCAGATTAGGAAAAAGGGATCAGTACCCTGCTGCACAGATCAGGTTACTATATTGTCGAAAACAGTCTCCTGTTATCGGCCACCCATACAACATCGCAATACCATAGCGACTGGTAGCAGATGATCTTTCTGGAAAGTCATCACATCCTCTCTTTCAATCACGCCACTTAGCCTGAGCGAAGAAACCCTGTCAAATAATTATCTATCGTTTTAGTATTTTTGTCATATCACTAAAATAAATAGTTATTATTTTGTATGCTTGGGCGCTTGCACAGTCTTGCCCTGCCACCCCCGCTGTTGGTGCGCTCTTCGCATAAGGTCCCAAAAGACCAATCCCCGCTCAGCATTCTGTACGGCAGCCAGTTTATGGCGTGCCGTCCTTCAGGACCAACGCATGGCAACATGAATTGCTCATAGGCAACGCAGATCAGTTTCCGCGTATCCGGATGCATGGATGCAAAGAAAGTCTCTCCATCTTGTGGAAAAGGCCTCAGCCAAGATGCCGTGTCAGAAGAACGTGAAGCTCTTCTTTCATACGGTATCTTATTCCTCTTCGATAAACTACTTATTATGCCGAATAATCTCGGCGCACTGGCCATGTGGACAGACCGGCCTTGCGTTCCGGGTGCCAGGCACTCAGGCGATTACTACATCTGCCGCCTGCCTTATGCTCGTTCGTCCGCGCCCCTACAGCAACGCCTGTAAAGCTTATGCCCGTCATAAAACCTTTAATGTAAGAAATGGAAACATTGCATTTAATCCATTTCTATTTATCGCTCAATTAAACCAGCCTAAAAACAAGCAACGGCAGCAAATAACACGCTGCTTTTCTGATGAAAGATCCACCACCATGAGCCTGTCTCTCCCGCGCGATCCTGTTTTGCTGGCATCACGCCTGCTGCTTGCCATGCTCTTTGTCTTTATGGGCTGGGGCAAACTGACAGGTTTCTCTGGCACTCTGGCTTATATGGCCACAACTGGCGCACCATTGCCTTACCTGTCTTCCATTATCGCTATTCTGGTTGAGCTGGGTTTTGGTCTGTTCATCGCCCTGGGTGCCATGACCTCTCCCATTGCCATTCTTCTGGCACTTTACACACTCGCCACGGCGTTTATTGGCCACCATTACTGGACGTTCTCTGGAATGGAACGATACGATATGTGGATCCATTTCTACAAAAACTTCAGTATTGCTGGCGGGCTTCTGGCTCTTGCGGCTACCGGGCCCGGTCATTTCTCCATTGATGGGGTTTTGGCAAGCACTGCACAGGGCACCACGGCCAAAAAACTCTGAGAATACGCAATCCCAAAACAGGAAACTGAGCGTTTCCAGCTTTTACATATCTCTTCCTTACACAGGGCCTATCATGATGGAGACTCTGAAAACCTTACGGAAACTGTTCTCAACACCAAAGGAGAAATTCAAAATGACTAAAGTTCTTGTTCTTTACTATTCATCTTACGGGCATATCGAAACCATGGCCAATGCTGTCGCCGAAGGCGTGCGGGCAGCAGGTCTTGAGGTTGATATCAAGCGTGTTCCTGAACTGGTACCGGAAGACGTTGCCATAACCCACCACTTCAAAACGGCGCAAAACGCACCAATTGCAACACCAGACGACCTGCCAAATTATGATGCTATTATTATCGGCGCACCCACACGATTTGGACGGCTTCCGGCCCAGATGGCAAACTTCTGGGATCAGACAGGAGGCTTGTGGCTCGCAGGAGCACTGGTTGGAAAAGTCGGAGCCGTTTTTACCTCAACCGCGTCTCAGCACGGCGGGCAGGAAACCACCCTGTATTCCCTGATGTCTAATCTGATCCATCACGGCATGATTATCAGTGGCCTGCCCTACAGCTTTCAGGGTCAACTCAGGCTGGACGAAGTTACCGGCGGCTCGCCCTATGGGGCCACCACACTTGCCGCAGGAGATGGGTCGCGCCAGCCAAGCGCCAATGAACTGGAAGGAGCAAAGTTCCTTGGCCAGCATGTTGCGGGTATCGCCAGAAAACTGAGCTGAGAATAGTGCCTCAATTCAGGAAGACTTAATTGCCACCCCATGTCATTCATCAATGGCATGGGGATTCTCTTTCGAAGAGTTTTTTTAGAATACAGAAACAGACAAATATTGTGCCCGAATCACATGTTTATTTTGCCTGGCTCAACCATCCCGGCTGACTAAAACATTCCACAAGATAATCCAGCAAAGCCGTAACCCTCATTGGTCTAAGCGCGCTGGATGGCGTAACGAGATACAGCGCAATGGACGGCGCATGCCAGTCCGGCAGGATCCGCTCAAAAAGGCCGGATGCCAGACCTTCCCCTACCATGAATTCGGGAAACAGACCAAAGCCCAGTCCAGCCTTCAAGGCAGGAAGAAACGCTTCCGCATTATCTGCACGGAATCTGGAAGTTTGCGTCAGAACAAATTCTTTTCCATTTTTGTTATGCTGAAGGCGAATTTTTCCGGGCGCTGACGTATTGGTGTAGACAAAGCTTTTTTGAGCTTCAAGATCCCGTGGATGCTCAGGACGGCCCACCCGATCCAGATAAGCAGAGCTTGCAACCAGTAAAAGCTGTACTTCGCAGAGTTTCCGTGCCCTCAAGGCAGAGTCTGCAAGAGACGCAATACGGAGTGCGACATCGTATCCTTCCGCCACGAAGTCCACGAGCGTGTCACTGAAATCAACAGTCACATCAATATCCGGGTATTTGGCAAGAAAGGCAGGTAAAACAGGTGACAAATGGCCTATGCCGAAAGACATAGGGGCCGCAATCCTGATCAGCCCGGAAGGCCGTTGCGTGCCTCCGCGTGCTTCTGTTTCCGCTGCCTCTGCTTCCACCAGAATACGGTTCGCGTGCCCCAGCACCGTCCGCCCCGCTTCTGTAAGAGACAGGTGGCGGGAATTCCGATTAAACAGTGCAACGCCGAGTGTTTGTTCCAGACGACCTACCGCTTTGGATACGGTGGGTTTGGAAAGCTGGATTTCTTCTGCTGCGCGGGCAAACGAACCGAGTTCAGCGACTTTTGCAAAAATAGCCCATGCTTCAAAATCAGGGAGGCGCATCAGACGATCTCGCGAAAGAGTTGATAAGGGTAATGTCTATATCGTGTTTATCAGAACGTGTTTGCATTTTCTGGATGCAAAATACTCCATATTACAAAAATGGAAACGATATCTTTCCATGATTTCTATATCCTCCACACTCGCCCGTGCTTAACGTCTCATCAGACACTTACGCACCAAATCGGGAAAGCATGTTATGATTGAAGTTCGCCCCTATGACACACTTGGCCACGCCAACCACGGCTGGCTGGATGCACGGCACCATTTTTCTTTCGCCCATTACTATGATCCCAGCCGTATGAACTGGGGGAGTCTGCGCGTCTGGAATGATGATACCATCGCACCGGGTACCGGCTTTGGTACCCATCCACATGAAAATATGGAAATCATCACGTATGTTCGTGAGGGCGCTATCACGCATCAGGACAGCCTTGGCAATAAAGGGCGCACTGTGGCCGGAGATGTGCAGGTTATGTCCGCAGGAACGGGTATCCGACACAGCGAACATAATCTGGAAGATGTCACAACTCGGATCTTCCAGATCTGGATCATGCCAAATAAGGCAGGTCACGCACCGTCATGGGGCGCTCGTGCTTTTCCGAAAGACGACCGTGCTGGAAAATTCTTTACTTTGGCATCAGGTTTCCAGAATGACGGTGACGCCCTTCCCATTCACGCCGATGCACGTGTGCTTGGGGCAACATTGAGAAAAGATCAGATAGCTGACTACCATCTTGGCACGGAAAGACTTGCCTACCTTGTGGTTGCCAAAGGCTCGGTTGAGATTGAAGGCAGAAAAATTAGTGAAGGCGATGGGGCTGCACTCTCTGAGATAGATATTCTCAAAGTTCGCGCCCTTACGGATGCCGAAGTCGTTCTTGTCGATACAGCAGGCTAAAGTCCTGATGGAGCAAAGAAGAGCTGGGTATTTCCACCGTCTTTGCTCCTTATAAGTCTCTTCAACGGCAAGCCTGGAGATCATCGATTTTAGTCGTCTGACTGCGGGGCTCCAGTCTGAACTGAAGCCATTGCATGAGCGGCTGAACATTGAAGTTTGCAGCTTTGACCCGGCGACACGCTGATATTTATTGTCTGATAATCAGCCGCAGTGCGTTTGGTACTGTAAGCCGGACATGTGGAACAGAAAGATCCGGCGTGCAACCGATGGATGGGTGCTATTACGGTAGGGATTTGGGATTTGGGATTTGGGATTTGGGATTTGGGATTTGGGATTTGGGATTTGGGATTTGGGATTTGGGATTTGGGATTTGGGATTTGATCACGGCAATTACAATTTGAGAACCCATCGACATTAACAGGTGTTTTTACGCGCGTTTTTCTGACAATGCGTGACTGGTGCCCGAAATAAATCCAGCGCAGCAGCATGGTCAATCAGGAAGCAGAGGGATGCGTCGGATCACCTCACTCCGCCGCAAAGGCAACGCCTTTCGAGGGAGAACGCCCAATCCGCAGTGCCATCAGTGCTGCGACCAATCCGGCAAGCCCGGCCATGAGCAGCATGTCACGATAGCTTCCCTGTGCCTGACGCAGCACACCGGCAAGCGATGCAGCCAGAGCCGCGCCGATTTGATGCCCGAACACGATCCATCCGAATACAACCGGCGCGCGTGCCTCGCCAAAGGCGGCATTGGCGAGACGCAAGGTTGGTGGCACTGTCGCAATCCAGTCCAGCCCATAAAACACGCCAAACAGCGTCAGGCTTGCACCGTGGAAATCTACAAACGGCAGCGCCATCAGCGACAGGCCGCGCAGGCCGTAATAGGCAAAAAGCAGCCGCCGCGCATCCATCCGGTCGGTGAGCCAGCCCGAGGCCGTGGTTCCGAACAGGTCAAAGAACCCCATGAGCGCGAGATACCCTGCCGCCGGGACCGCGCCGACACCGTGATCCGCACAGATCGCGATAAAATGCGTGCCGATCAGCCCGTTTGTCGTGAAGCCACACACGAAAAATGTCAGGAACAGCAACCAGAAATCCCGCATCACCATCGCGTCACGGAGCGCCGATATCACGATATGCAGTGGATGGCGTGACGGGCCTGCGGGAGGAACATATCCCTCCTCCGCTCCGTGCGGCACAAGGCCCAGACGCTCAGGGTGTTCAGGCAGGAACAGTGCGACGAGCGGCACAAGACCCAGACACACCACTGTGACAGCGACGACCGGCCCGCGCCAGCCATGCGTCTGCGCGAGGGAAGCCAGTAGAGGCAGGAACAGCAGCGACCCTGTTGCCGTGCTTGCCGCGAGCAGCCCCATGACCGTGCCGCGACGCGCCACGAACCAGCGATTGACGACCGTAGCGCCGAGCACCATGGCAACTGCCCCGGTGCCAAGACCGGTTAGCAGGCCCCATGTGAGGAAAAATTGCCACGGCGCTGTCATGAACAGCGAAAGCCCGGACGACGTACCAATCAGCAGGAGCGCCCCTATCAGCGTGCGCCGGATTCCGATGGACTGCATCAGCGCCGCGGAGAACGGCCCCACAAAGCCGTAGAGGAAAATGCCAAAAGCGGCGACCGACGAAACCGTGGTGCGGCTCCACCCCAACTCCATTTGCAGGGGCATCATCAGGACGCCGGGCGTTGAGCGTACACCGGCCGACACCAGCAAGGAGAGAAAGGTGAGCACCACGACGACCACAAAGACGGCACCCTTGCGGATGGGAAGATTTCTGCTCATATGACTAACCGTTAAGTTACACTTTACTGAGCCTAGGTACCGATCGGTAACATCGTCAAGCGGAAATAGATTATGAAGCGACCCACACCCGGCGTCAGCGCCGCCGAACGGATTCGGAATTCAGCACGCGAATTGTTCTATAACAACGGAATACGCGGCGTTGGCGTCGAAGAAATCGTGCAGAACGCGGGCGTCACCAAGCCGTCGCTTTACCGTGCCTATGAATCCAAAGACGGGCTGGCTGCGGTCTATCTTGATGAATTCTACGGAACCTGCCGGACGCGCTTCGAGGAGGCCGAGGCCAATTTTCCCGACGATCCACGCGGCCAGATCCTTGCCTATTTTGACGGTCTGGCTGAACGGGCTTCCAGCCCGACCTATCGGGGCTGTGGGCTGACAAATGCAATTCTTGAGTTTCCTGATCGCGATCATCCTGTCCGCCGGGAGGCCGCGCGACTCAAACAGGCGATGGCCGACTGGATTGCGTCTCGCGTGGCACTTCTGAACGCACGCGACCCTGAGACGCTGACCGCTGGTCTGGTGCTGCTGATGGAGGGGGTTTTCGTCGCTGGACAGGCCTTCGCGCCGCCCGGTCCGAGCGCCCATGCCGGCACAGTAGCCCGCCGCCTGCTCGATATGTCAGTGTTATGAAGCCTCTCTCCGAAGAGGGCTCGGAGCCTCCGCTCCTCCCCTCATATGAGACAGGGCCTCTATCACGGTTGAACCCGTAAAACGGCCCGCTCGCCACATCCAGAAAGAACTCTGCACGGTTGGCCGCCAGACCGGCACACCCTGACAACATGCATTACGCTGCTAATGCTGCGCATCGTGCCCTGACGACTATGCTTGCGGAGCCCTCCGCAAACCTGTCTCTTACGCCGGATGATATACGCCTTCTGAACAAGACAGATCGTCGTCTGTCCGTGCGCGACGGACGCAGTAAAAAGGCGGCCTGCCGCACCGCATGACGCCATGATCCGGGATAGGGTGGTCAGATAGTCACTAACTTTCAGGCTTTCAGGCAGGATTTTCCTGAAGAACCTGCACAGAGGATGTCGAAGCTGCGTGCAGCCGCATCCAGCGCGCGAGATCTCTGTCCGGATGATCGCTTACAATTTTATCGAACACTGCCGGAGTTTCACCCTGCCCCAGCTTGAAGGACGGGCGGAAGGTGAGATTTGTAATTTCAAAGCCAATAATATGTTTCTTGAGCGCCTCTGCACGTGGCTCACTCTCACTGATCCGCCAGGGTTTTGCGCGCGCCTTCTCCATTGCGTCGACAAGCACCTCAAGACCTGATCCTGTCAGATTCTCGGAAAAATTCAGGACTCCACGCGCCCAGACGCGTGCATAATTCCACGTCGGTATCCAGCCGCGATCTCCTGCCACTTCCGGCGACACATAGCCTTGCGGGCCAGAAAACATAACCTCCACAGCGATCGGCCCGGCTTCGGGCGGTATCGTGAGGGTACGCCGCGCCATATGACCGATAAGGCGCGCGTGCAACAAATCCGGGAACTGACGGGAAAGTTCCAGAATCAGGGGAAGATGAACCGGCATCCCATCGGCGGCAGAAAGACCACTCACCGCTGCAAGGGGATATTCACCAATCAGTTGTGCTATAAGGTCATTCATGTTTCTGGTCGGCACACTTCAGGAAGAATGGAAATTTGCGCTTACGGATCGTGCTTTACTGCCGCGGCCCGTCAGGATATCCAGACTGCCTGTTTTATAGTGACAGCGCGGATGCTCTTTCCCATTTCACGCACCTTGCTGGGCACGACAAGAGCCAATTGTTTCACGAGCAGGGGACCATAAGAAAAACCTCTCCGCAGTCTCGTTTTGTATTTTTGAGTGGGAACATCATCTGATGCTTCGTCCCCGGCGCGTACCGCTTGATATCACTCTGGACCCGCAATCCGTGCAGCCGCTTTACCTGCAGATTGCCAACGCAGTTACGCAGGAAATTGAACGGGGCCGGCTTTCAGCGGGAGACTATCTCCCCAGCACCCGCGCGCTGGCGGATGCGCTGGCCGTTAACCGCAAGACAATTGTGCTGGCCTTTGAGGAACTCGTTGCTCAGGGATGGATTGAAACATCCGGCACCAGCGGCACACAGGTCTCCGCGACATTGCCGGTACGGCCTGCATCCTCCCGTCCCGACAAGAAATCTGATACGGAAAAAACTGCTTCGCCACGGGCTGGTTTTCGCTATATCGCAGCTCCGGCACGCGCCCTTGCTGTGCTGGAAGATCACGGTGTCAAACTTGATGAGGGCTCACCGGATGGGCGGCAGTTTCCCGCCGATGTTCTGGCCCGCGCCTACCGGAGTGCCCTGAGCAAAGTCTCACGCTATAATCGCCTGTCTTACGCTGACCCGCGTGGCTCAGCCTCCCTGCGCCAGACAATCGCGACCATGCTGAAAACGGAGCGGGGGCTGCCTGTTAACGCGGAGAATATCTGCATCACACGTGGCAGTCAGCACGGTATTTTTCTGGCCGCCATGACACTGATCCGCCCCGGTGACATTGTTGTCGTGGAGGAGCTCACTTACGAGCCTGCCGTCATGGCCTTTCAGGCACTGGGGGCAGACATCCGGACAATCGGGCTGGATGGAGACGGCGCAGATGTCACGGCACTCGAAGCGCTTTGCGCCACGCAGCGCATCGCGTTCGTTTTTCTGACACCGCATCACCAGTTTCCAACAACAGTCTCGCTCCATCCTGACCGGAGACTAAAAGTTATTGAACTCGCCCGACGCTACGGTTTTGCAATTCTTGAAGACGATTACGATCACGAATTTCATTTCGAATCACAGCCTTTATTACCGATGGCAAGCTACGCCCCGGAAAGTGTGATTTATGTCGGCTCCCTCTCCAAACTGGCCATTCCGGCTTTAAGGCTGGGCTATGTTGTGGCGCCTGCCGCGGTTATTGAGGCTCTGGCGCACCATGTCTCGATTGTAGACGGAATGGGCAATATCGTGACGGAAGAAGCGGTCGGGGCGCTAATTGAAGAAGGCGAATTACGCCGCCATGCCCGCAAGGCCGCCCGCCTTTATGCAGAACGCCGGGACGCCTTTGCTCTGGCGCTGACGGAAGAATTCGGTTCTTCCATTACCTTCATACCGCCCAAAGGCGGGCTGGCCTTCTGGCTCCGGTTTGCCGACACCACCATACTGGACCGGATAGAGCGGAACGCCGCTGCTCTGGCTCTTCGCTTCGCAGGGTCGGACTCCTATAAGGCACGACCGGAAGCGCCCCGCGGATTACGGATCGGATTTGCCAGCATGAACGCCGAGAAGACACGTCATGCCTTGCGTCTTCTCAAACAGGCGAGCCGTCTGCCTTAGGAAAAACCACGCTTATGACGTGGACCCGTCACCGTTCAAAAATTGGATGTTCCGGATAGACAACAATCTGCGACAGGATCAGGGCAGGATCACAATAGCCCAAAGGTCATGCCTGCCTTGCGTTATAAAAATACAATACGCACTGCTCAAGTATTTCCCACGGGAGTGGGACGCACTGCGTCTGTCCGGATACTTTCCTCTGCACTGGTCGCTCTGCTGGTCTCATCCCCCGCACTGGCAGCACCGCATCCGATCACACCGCAAGACATTTCAGCTCTGCGGCAGATCTCAGATGCCCAGATCGCGCCTGACGGCCACCAGATCCTTTACAGCCGCATCACCCCCTCCAGCCACACCGCACCGACGGCACCGGACCTATGGGCAGTCACGCCCGGTTCACACGCAGAACCGAAGCAATTGCGCGGTACACTCGCAGGGGACCATCAACCACGCTGGTCTCCCGATGGTGCAACGCTCGCCCTCCTCCGCACCCATGCAACCGGCACAGCGCATGGGGCACGCCTCGTACTGCTCGACATCAAAAGCGGGAAAACACGCACTATTCCCGGACTGACGGGAACGCCCGTCACCTTCACATGGGCACCTGATGGCCGTTCCATTGCAATCATCACCCATGAAGCACCGCCTGCGCTCCCGCATAACGCGACGGAAGAAGGGCGCAGCGGTACCAGCCACCTGATCCTGCTTGACGTCGCCACCCTGAAGACCAGAACCGTCCCAACGCCCGATCCCTTCATCTTTGACGTGGACTGGGGGCCGAAGGGGCAATGCCTCATTATCCGCAGCGGTAAAGAAGGTGGGCTTGAATACTACTGGTACCGCTCAACCCAATCCGTCATCAAACCAGATGGTAAGGTGCTGTACACCCTACCCGGCCACGCCACGGCTGTGCACGCCTCTTTCTCTCCAGACGGGAACACCGTCGTCTATGGGTATTTCTCAGAGGACGGCATTGATGGTCTTGTTGGAACCGTTGATCTGGCAACGGGAAAGCGTGAACCCATTGCGTCCGCATGGGGTGGCGCAATCCTGCGTGCCGCGTGGGACACAGACGGGCATGGCCTGACCGTTCTTGGCTTTAAAGGAGTGGAAACACATCTGGCACATGTGGCGTTCGATCACGCCAGCACGGCCGCACCGACCGAGATCGCGACGGTTATGGGGGAGGTCTTCTCTTTCTCCCGTGACAATAGCGGTGACATCGCCCTGACAGCGTCAACCCGCACAACGCCGGATGAGGTCTGGCTTTACCACAAAGGGTACGGACAGCAACTGACGCACAGCAATCCGGGCGTAGATCAATGGTCCCTCGGAGAGCAGCGCATCATCCACTGGAAGGCGAAGGACGGGCTTGATCTTTCCGGCATTCTCGTGCTGCCACCGGATGCCAGCCCGCATCAGCCAATGCCGCTTTTCGTGCAAATCCACGGTGGTCCGCTGGAGGCCTGGTACGATGGATGGCTTGGTTCATGGCACAACTGGGCGCGCATGCTTGCCTCCCACGGTATTGCGGTGTTCATGCCCAATCCACGCGGTTCCGAAGGCGGCGGCCCAGCGTTTAGCGCCGCCAATCGGGGTGACTGGGGCGGCAAGGATTATCAGGATATCCTCAGCGGCGTCGATCACCTTGAAAAAGACGGCATTGCCGACCCGGCGCGCCTTGCACTGGGCGGCTGGAGTTATGGCGGCTTCATGGGCATGTGGGCTGCCGGACATAATGACCGTTTCAAAACACTCATTGCGGGTGCAGGCATTGCCGATCTCATGACGATGGCCATGAGCACAGATGTCGGCCTCAGCTTCATCCCGCCCTACTTTGGTGACCCACTGACCCACCAAAGCGAGTATTCCGCCCATTCACCACTCAGCTTCGTCCAGAACGTCACTGTGCCGGTCCTGCTCCTGCATGGTGATGCGGACACACGCGTGCCCACACTCCAGAGCCGCCTGTTCTACGCGGCCCTGCATGAAAGCGGAAAAACGGCACGCTTTATCCACTATCCCGGCGCGCCCCACTGGTTTGGCGGCAGTGTCGGGCTCGATACCGAGATCGACGTGCAGCAACAGGTTCTCTCCTGGCTTCAGAAATATCTCTGAACCGACCCATCACGTTACCGACTGCTCCCTGTATCAGCCCTCTTCAGGAACGAGCCCTCATGATCAACAGCTCTTTTTCCAGACTCCGCCCCCGTTTTCGGCTTCTGCTCCTGGCCGCCGTTTCCGCTTGTCCCGGAACAGTGCTGGCCCAGACTGAAACAGATTCAAAACACCACGCACATCCAGCCCGCCCGGCTCCGGCCGCGCGTCCAGTCGTCCGCCAGCCAGCCGCACCCCATATGAACAACCGGGCAGCGGCAAAGGAACAGCCCGATACGCTGGAATCCATTACGGTCTCAGCGGAACGGCGGCAGCAATCCACTCATGATGTGGCGAACTCTGTCACCGTGCTTTCCGGAAAATTCCTGCAAAAAATCAATGCACAGTCTTATAGCGACTATATCGCGCAAATTCCGGGGGCAACGTTCAACCAGTCCCTGCCCGGCCTGTCGACTATCACTTTCCGCGGTATTGCCACCACCGCTGGCATTGATCAGGGGCAAGGCACTACCGGCTATTTTCTGAACGACATTCCGCTTTCTGAACCCGGCTTTGCCATTGCCGTGCCGGATATCGACACGTTTGACGTCGCCCGCGTGGAAGCTCTGCGTGGTCCGCAAAGCACGCTCTTTGGTTCCGCAACATTGGGTGGTGCGATTGACTACATCCCAAATCAGGCTGACACGAGCAAGATTGACGCCGCCGCCCAGTCCTCCATCGTCGGGATGCCCGGTCATGAAGTTGGCTACGGCGAAAAAGGTATGTTCAACATGCCGATCATCAAGGGCAAACTTGCCGTGCGCGGCGTGCTTGGATACCGGCAGGACCCCGGCTACATCACCAACTTAGGCATAGGCCGCAATACCAATACCGGATACACGCGCAATGCCCGCGCAAGCGTTGTCTATACGCCCACGGATGCGGACAAGATCGCCTACACCTATATCGCCCAGAGTTCCGATATTTCAGATGATCCCTATTCGCTTGCAGCGTTGCCTGATTATCAGAAGCAGCGCCATATTGAGGAACCGCTCCGCACGCAGATCCAGATGCATGAACTACGCTACGATCATGATTTCTCCTTTGCCACACTCAGCGCGATGGGAGCATTCACCCGTAAAGGAAAAAACGCCACCACCGATTATACCCCGTATTACGGAGATACGATGGGCGGGGGGAACACAACGCTCAATGAAACAGGTGACAGCAAGTCCATGTATTATGAACTGCGTCTTGCCTCCAGCAAGCACTCGCGTTTTAACTGGCTGATTGGCGCAGCCTATTACGAAACATGGAAGCGGATTGAAGACAATGTCATGACTGACAACGTTCAATCCTTTATTTCCGGCCTGTATGGCGCATCTCTCGTGCCGCAGTTAACGCAGGGTGACAGCTGGTATTGGGGCACAGCAAATTACGATGGCACTGAAAAATCCATTTTTGGTGAAGCCTCCTACGAAATTTTCAAAGGACTGACTCTGACAGGCGGCGCCCGCGTCTTTAACGCATCAGAAAAAACCTCAAGCGAGACGCCCGGCTACCTTGCCTACAGCAGCAACGGCAGCCTGCTCAACCGCACGGCCTCCAGCACCTCGCAGACAAGCGCGCTCCCGAAGGTTGCGCTGCGTTATGAACCAAACAAGCAGATGATGTTCTACTTCCTGTTTTCGGAAGGTTATCGTTTTGGCACGCCCAATTCGACAATATACAATGCCGCCTACC
This sequence comes from Drosophila punjabiensis, assembly GCA_008042585.1. NCBI lineage: Eukaryota > Metazoa > Arthropoda > Insecta > Diptera > Drosophilidae > Drosophila > Drosophila punjabiensis. The sequence continues at coordinate 40,255 of VNJR01008254.1, forward strand.
CCACGCCCCGCGGCACACGGTCGGACACGCTAAAAAATTACGAAGTTGGTGCGCGTCTCAACCTTTTTCACCATCACCTGCTGATTGAGCCCACGCTCTACTGGATTGACTGGAGCAACATGCAGGCGCGCCTGTTGCGGCCTGACGGCCTGACCTATGGCGCAAACGTGGGGGCCTCCGTCAGCCGGGGCGCGGAACTGAGTGCAACATGGATCACACCGATCAAAGGGCTTCAACTCCGTATAAACGGTACGTATGATGATGCACACACAACACAGTCTGTCTCTACGTCCGGGGGTGTCATTCCTTCAGGATCACAACTGGCCTCCAGCCCAAAATGGCAGTTCAGCGAAATTCTCAGCTATGCGGCTGTAGATTTACCACATGAGCCCACGCTCTCCGTTATTCATCACTATCGGGGCTCCGCACCGGGCCTGCTTGGCAACAGCATGCGGATCGGCAATTACAATACCGTAGACTTCCAGCTGACCGGACATTTTCACGTTCCCAAAGGGCAGCTCGACCTCAGCCTCTACGCCAAGAATGTTGGCAATTCCCACGGGCTCAGCATGGGTTATGATAATGGCAGCGCGCTCGTAAACCAGTATTATTTCATCCCGCCGCAGTCTGTCGGAATGACGCTGAACTGGCATCTGTAATCTGGCGCAGGAGACACTATGGCCGCAGAGATAAAAACAGGAGCCCCTTCCCTCCATCGCGCCCTTGGGCCGGTGGATCTCCTCCTGCTCGGGGTGGGCTGCGTGGTAGGAGCCGGGATCTATATCCTGCCTGGGGTGGCAGCGGCGGAATACGCAGGGCCAGCAGTCACCCTCGCCTTTGTAGCCGCCGCTGCGGCCTGCGGCCTCACCGGCCTTTGCTACGCGGAACTCGCAACCGCCATGCCAATAGCGGGTGCGTCCTATAGTTATGTTGCCCGCGCATTTGGTCCGGTTGCCGCCTTTGGGGTCGGCTGGGCTCTCACGCTGGAATTTCTGCTGGCCGGCGCCGCAGTCTCGACAGGCTTTGCCAGTTACTTCATGAGCCTGCTGCATGAGTTCGGCATTGACCTCCCGCAGGCGCTAACACAGGCGAGCATTACCGGAACTGCCCCGACCGATCTGCCAACTAGTGGCTTCCATACCAACGCTCTTGCTCTCCTCGCCCTGCTGATTGTCGGGGGGATACTGATGCGCGGTGTGCGGGAATCCGCCCGTGCGAATGCCGTGCTGGTTGTTGTAAAAATAAGTGTATTGCTGACATTTTTGCTGATCGGCGCGCGCCATGTCCAGCCTGCTCTCTGGCACCCCTTTCTGCCTCCGTCGGAAGGGCCGTTTCGCTATGGTGCATCCGGCTTTTTGCGAGCAGCGTCCGTCGTCGTCTTCGCTTATCTCGGCTTCGATACCGTCGCCACCGCAGCCGCAGAAGCACGCAAACCCGCCCGTGACCTCCCGATCGGGCTGATCGGCACACTGACTGTCAGTGCGTTACTCTACGCGCTGGTTTCTCTTGTGCTGACAGGCCTCGTGCCGTTTCGCACACTGAATGTGCCAGATCCGGTCGCCTTCGCCATGGCGCATGTTGGCTATCCCGGTATCGGAATGCTGCTGCGGGTCGGCGCGTTAGCGGGGCTCGCCTCTGTCATGCTGGCTAATACCTATGGCCATTCGCGCATTTGCTTTGCCATGGCCCGCGATGGGCTTCTGCCCAACTGGTTCACCCGGCTGCACCCCCGCCACCGTACACCAGGACACGGCATTGCGCTGACAGCCGGTGCGGCAGGCCTGCTGGCAGCACTCTTCCCGATTGGCATTCTGGCTGATCTGGTCAGCATCGGCACAATGGTTGCCTTCGCCGGTGTTGCACTCAGCGTCATGCGTATGCGGGTCACCGCACCTGACATTGCCCGGCCCTTCCGCCTGCCTCTGGGCGGTGTGCGTGTCGGCGGATTATGGCTCGGCATCATACCCGTCTGCGCCTTATTCTTATCCCTTACAACAATTGCCGTCGTCATTGCCGGGCTCTGGCAGCAAGCGCGGATGGGGCACCCTGCAGCCGCTATTTTCCTGCTTCTTTACGTCACAGCAGGATGTGTACTGAGCGTTATCCGGGCGCGCATAGTGAATAAGACCAGCCCAAAACAAGATCTGACCGTACCCGAAGAAAGTATTTCATGAGCAAGATCGACCCAGAAATCGCAGCCTTCCGCCGTCACATGGCTGATGTGAGCCGGGATTTTCCTCCTTTTGAAACCCTGCCACCAGAGACCGCACGTCGTCTTGCTGCTCAGGGCCGCGCCACTCTGCCCAATCTGCCAACCCCCGACGTCATCATGAGCGAAGGCAAGATGGAGAGTGTCTCACCACCCATGAAATATCGGATCTATCGTCCTGCAGGTAAAATCACGGGGGTGCTCTTTTATCTACATGGCGGTGGATGGACGATTTTTGGCGTCGATACGCATGACCGTCTGACACGAGCCTATGCCGATCAGGGAAACCTGCTGGTCATCGCGCTTGATTATGCGCTCGCACCAGAACATATCTTCCCGACCGCGCTCCATCAGATTACCGATGCAATCAGCACGCTTGCCAAAGATCTTGCTGGAGACATTGGAACTCTGCCCCTCTTCCTCGGTGGGGATTCAGCAGGGGCCAACCTTAGCCTCGCTACCGCACTTGCCCTGAGAGGCACGCGTGCTCTGAGGTTAAACGGCCTGCTGCTCAGCTACGGCGTCTATGATTCTCGTTGTGAGAATGCCTCCTTCGATGCCTATAGCGGCCCCGAATACATGCTGACCCGTGATGAAATGGTATTCTTCTGGAAACGCTATATCCCAGAGGCACCTTCGCGCGCACACCCTCAGGCACATCTGGTCGCGGCAGAGCTGCATGCCCTGCCGCCATGTTTTCTGACAATTGCAGAATGTGACGTGCTTTCTGATGAAAGCCACGCCATAGCCCATCAGCTACAGGAACACGGCAATGATGTAACCACACGCGTCTATAAAGGTGCCACACATTCTTTTCTCGAAGCCCTCGATATGGCGGCTCTGGCCCGCACAGCAATCAAGGACCAACTGGAGTGGATTGCGTCAAACTCCTAGATATCACAAAGGCACTTTCTCACCTGAGCGTATCCGTTATCTGACGCCCCCAAGACGATCACTCCTGCGAATTACGTTCCGCGCGTGAGGGCTATGACCATAGAGACTTGCGGGCGTCAGGTGCCGCTCTTTGCAAGACATTAGCATAGATCAGCAGGATTCCAGATCTGAACATCTGGTGGTAAAGTCACGAAACCTCCACTGACTGACTATCTATCAGCTTCTGCGCAATGCCGGTAAGGGTTGCCCGCCTCGAAGCCTGTGAGAAAAGGGGCGCTCCGATCATAAGTTCGTCCGGCTGATGCTGTTTTATAAAAGCGGAAATTTCTTCGGCCACGACATCTGCCGTTCCTGTAAACGTATAACGCAAGGTTCTGTCGATAAGAGCCTGTTCCTGTTCGCTCCATGAAACAGCGCGAGGTGCTGGAAATTGCGTTGGACGCCCTCGGCGTAACGCAACAAAATGCTGTTCCAGTGAAGTCGCTGCATGCTGCGCTTCGGCAGCTGTTTCTCCGATAATCGCATTGACGGCCAGCATGGCGTAAGGCTTCTGAAGACGTTCTGACGGTTCAAAACGCTGACGATAAAGAGCCAGAGCCTCTTCCATCAAATCCGGTGCAAAATGACTGGCAAACGCAAACGGCAGGCCCATAATTGCGGCCAGATGCGCGGAAAACAGGGAAGAACCGAGCAGCCAGACGGGCACATCCAGTCCGGCTCCTGGTACAGCAAAAACCGTCTGACCCGGTTGGGGCTTCTCAAAATAATGCAGCAGTTCCGCAACATCCTGAGGGAAACGATCTGCAGAGCCGGGATCACGCCGCAGTGCCCGCATGGTCGCCTGATCGGAACCGGGTGCTCGCCCCAATCCAAGGTCAATCCGTCCGGGATAGAGAGAGGCCAGCGTCCCGAACGCTTCGGCGACGGCAAGCGGTGCGTGATTGGGCAGCATGATGCCACCTGCCCCCACCCGAATAGCTTTCGTCGCTCCAGCAACATATCCAATTGCCACAGCGGTCGCGGCGGAAGCAATGCCGGGCATCGCATGATGTTCCGCGAGCCAGAAGCGACGGAACCCTAAACTCTCTGCATGCACAGCAAGGTCCGCGCTGCGGTGCAGTGCATCTGCGGCAGAACGTCCTTCATTGATGAATGCCAGATCGAGAATTGAAAGCGGAATCATGAAGGCCCCTTCCCTGTTTGCCGGGTTACTTATGTGGGGTCGACACCGCGTCACACCAGAGGGTTGAGCAAAGCGTAGACAATTGCAGAGATACGGTTTCGGATTACACCGGCTCTACCCGTTCCCTTATTCATTTCTATTTTGGATGAGAATTTGAGCTGGCATTCTGCTCTGAGAGAGTGTGATGGATTTTATGGATTTGCTGGGAGATTAAGTGCAACGCAAAAACCCCGCCTGAAGGAGGCGGGTTGGCTGTAGTGATTGCAATTTGGTAGGATTTTGGTTGCGGGGGCAGGATTTGAACCTGCGGCCTTCAGGTTATGAGCCTGACGAGCTACCGGGCTGCTCCACCCCGCGGTGGTGTTTTATTGGGTGGACTGGAAGACCTGGCGGCGACCGACTTTCCCACGACTTAAGCCGCAGTATCATAGGCGCTGGGGGGTTTCACGGCCGAGTTCGGGATGGGATCGGGTGGATCACTCCCCGCCATGGCCACCAGGTCATCCAGTCCACCCTGAGTGGGGTGGTGTGGATGCGGTTGGTGTTTATTTAAAGAGAGGTTTTCTGTGTGACGCGTGCATGGATGATTTCTGTGCACGGGCTGTCCTTTTAAGGGGACAGTATGAGAGTGAGCCTATAGAGCGATTAGGACCAGTTAGCTGCACGCATTACTGCGCTTCCACACCTGGCCTATCAACGTGATGGTCTATCACGGCTCTCAGGGAGATCTAGTTTTGAGGTGGGTTTCCCGCTTAGATGCTTTCAGCGGTTATCCCGTCCACACTTAGCTACCCGGCGGTGCCGCTGGCGCGACAACCGGTGCACCAGAGGTATGTTCATCCCGGTCCTCTCGTACTAGGGACAAATCC
>VNJR01008256.1:0-60879 GCA_008042585.1 Drosophila punjabiensis
TAACATGTCCAATATGTGCAGAACCGAGCAACAAAAAAATAATACAAAGACTAAAACTATTGATGTTTCAAGAAGAATAAAAAAATGAATAAAAATGAAGTAAAATTAAAAATAAATAAAAATGTTAGTAATACTAATATTGTTTTTTTATGCAGAATACATTTCTTGTTGTTAAGCCGCCAACGACGTTCCTGTTGCTTATTTTCAAGGAGAGAAGTTGCATTCAAGGAATGCTGATAACATCATCCATCAGAGGTAATATACAAGTCTGTGTATATTTGTAAATAATAATTTACTTATAATAATTTATATTTTTACAGTCGCTTTTAAGAATAAATTGTCATTGGAGGACGCAAAATTCGACCGTATAACGCAATAACATGTCCAATATGTGCAGAACCGAGCAACAAAAAAATAATACAAAGACTAAAACTATTGATGTTTCAAGAAGAATAAAAAAATGAATAAAAATGAAGTAAAATTAAAAATAAAAAATAATTATGGTTTTCATTTCATTAGTAATATTAGAAAAGTATCTCAAATAATACCAAAACGGTACGTTAGTAATATCATAATAATATCTAAAATTGTACCTATTCCGGTCCGTTAATAATATTAAAAAAGTATCTCAAATGATACAAAAGTGGTCCCGCTTTTAATATTGGAAGCGTGCCACTCGCAAGATCGCAAGAGTTCAGTTAATGATATCGCAAAAGGTCCGCAAACGTATCTTTTTCGGGTTCCGAAAATGATAGGTTTTGCTGCCACAAACCCCAGGACGGGTGATTCACTTTATTATCGTTTTTGAGTCTGAAATCGGACGTTTTATCCGCCTGAAATCCGCAAAACGTCCGATTGTAATATTATTTACGAAGATTTTGTCTACTGGGCAGTTTTCTATAGTCACTGTCTTTGTTAAATTTAATTTAATAAAACTGCAACCAACAAATGAACAGTTATTAAGTGGATTTTAGAATAATATTTGTAGTCTATTGTGAAATAACATACATTTTTTGGTAAACAGCTGAATAAATTTGGTAAGAGTCCTGTAAGCTTTACATACAATACAATTTAAGTATGCACTCATATTGACAAGACAATTTATGTTTTTGTTTTGAAAATTTTAGTTCGTTTTTTAAAAGAAGTATACACATACATACATATATAAAATTGTAGTATTTTTTACATTAAATATATATTGTATTCATAGTCCCATTTATTATCGTATATTTATTGTAATACCTTCTTAAACAATGTACTAACTGATTTTTAAAATAAAATATTAGAATTAAATTCAAAAACGCAATAACGATTGCGACCCTTGCCCAACTTTTCCTAAGATATGCCATCAAACTTTTGCATTTTAAATATATATAATATGGATAAAATATAGTATTAATGTAGGTTCCAAAGAATAAAAAGCATTCATTTATGCAGAAAGGATTATAAACTATGGGAAAACGAATTATACGGGCAAACAATTAGCCATATGGCACAATAATGTATATTCCCTGTAATAATTGGGGTTGAATAACCCCTTTTCGGGTTTGGCCAAACAAACAAACAAAGTCACCCTGTATGTGCGGATGCGAGATGTGAAAGCAATTGAAATCACTTCACTTACCTCATGTAGCGTTCTTTTTGGCCCGAATATTGCTCGCCAGGAGCGGACTTGAAGATATATTTATCCGGCAGATATATATGCAGATATCATCACCTGCAAGCAGAGACAACGTTGAGACATGGCAACAATCATAATAATAACCAGCGAGAGCAACAGTTTGTTTGCGGTGTTTATGTTTACGCGAAATATTCAAACGGCCCGCGGTACAGTCTTCCCCGTTTCCCTTTGCTTCCACTTCCACACTCTCACAGACACATTCATGCGGGCGGCAGAACGGACAGGGGGCAAAAGCAAATCAAGCGAAAATTTATTTGCAGTCAATATATGCAAAAGTCACACACACACACACACAAAGTAACGAAAGCTGCGTCTGCGTCGAAAGCAGAGCAAAAATGGAAGAGGACTGAATAGGAATATTCTAACTCTAATTGGAAGGGGAGCGGGAATTGGAATCTCAAACTTGGACTGGGCAGTGCGAATTTTACATTTCCAACTATTCCAACTAAGAAATCAAATTAATTGTATCTATATCTAGACGGGAGCTGTATGTGTGTGCATCGTTCTCAACTGCTCTTCTCGTCTCGTCTTGTCTTCTAGAATCTAGACGGGGGGCTCTTCGGCTGCTACGCCTCCTCTCCTGCTTCCTCGCTCTTCCCGCTTTGCTTTTGGCTGCCAGCAGGGAAAAAAGTTGTATCTTTCTTGCTTTTCCGCCGCCTCCTTCTCCTCCTCTGCTTTACTCCCTTGCCCACTGCTTTTCGTGCACTTTTGTACTCGGTTTTGCTTTATTTTGTTGTTCTCGTTTCGCTCTCCTCTCTCGCTCTCTTTTTGCCTTACATTGTCTCTCATTATTCATTGAACGACAACGCCGTGCCCCATGCCCGCCCCGTCCCTCATTCCAACCAGCGCACTCTTCCAACCCAACCGACGTTTTGCACGAACGACGCTACGTACAATTCCCAACCGCCTAAAGCGGAAAACCAATAAAAACGAATTGAATCGCAAAGCGTAAGTACAAAATAAAGCGAAGCGAGACAAAAAACGAAAGCTGAGAGCTCTGCCAGCAAGAGACAGGGAGAGAGAGAGCGCGCGACGAACAGCGAAAGAGAGGAGAGAGGAAAGAAGCGAGTACAGGCGGCGCGTCGATACAAGTTTTGCTTTTTGGCTCACATTCTATATGCCGAGATCCGAAACTCGAGTTATAGTTATAATTATTGCCGCCGCTGCTTGGCTTTTTATTTTTAATTTTGTTTGGTTGTCGCTCACATTTTTCGAGCGAGAGAGCGGCGAACGAGAGGACACGGAGACAGAGATGGAGGTGGAAGGAGGAGGTTCGAGCCGAGAGACACATTTTCATTACAGCCAATTAGTGTGCATTTCATAATTGTTTAACAAAACAGAGCAGGTTAAACAATAAGAAAAGCCAAATGGAAACCGGAGTGGAAAGTCCAATCCGGCTTTTTTTCGTTCTAACCATATGGCAGCGGAGAGTTCACATCTGTAGCGGTACTTTGCAGTTGCATATTTTGTTGCCGATCGTTTAATGTGGTAATGCTAATAAATTTTAGAAAAAATGCAACCCTGCGCCTCCTCCCTGCCACCGCCTTGCAAACAAGAATGACACGATGATGACGTTAATGGGAACTCTGTGGCTGTGGATGTGCGCAGCTCACACACACACACACTGGCGACGCGCTCGCACTCACTCACTCTCACACACCAACACAGGGGCAGTAAAGTCGACCGCAAAGTCATTTGATTAATATTTCTCGCATTCTTTTTCGCCTGCGAATTTCACAAATAAACACAATTGTTTCCAATCAGCCCCGGCAACCCCTCCCCATCCCCCTCGGCGCTCATAGCACGCCCCCTCACACTCGCACTGCAGTTTTTATAAGCGCTGAAAGTACGGTTCTTATGACGCCAGTATATGAAAATTTACTTGATATTGCAATGGTGGTAGTAACAGCGGGCACACACTCTCTGGCTGACTGTGTGCGAGTGTGTGCAACAGTAGTGGAAAAATCAGAATCGAAACGCCGCGCGGGTGAGAGAGGCGGTGGTGAACGGTGTAGTGAGCAAAGCAAACTGAAAATTGAGTGAGACGCGGAGGCAGCAGAAGGCAAAAGCAGGCAAAAGCGAGCGATGTAAAAGTTCTTCGTGCCGCGCTCTCGGGTAGCACCCGAAAGCACAAGTTTGTAGGAGGGCCAGAGCAGCCGGTTTGGCGGGATTTACTTCAGGCAAATTATTAATTTTGTTGTTCTATTAAGCAGTTTAATCCACTTTTGGTTTATTTTTTAACACATTTACCATTTTTAAACAATCTACTTGGATTTTAACTTGCTAATTAGCTTAATGTTACCCATTTAGCGAGAAATATTTTTGAAAAAAGTAAAGTTTTGGGAGTAATATTCTGTATATAAATCCTGAATTTTAATAATAAATCTTTGCAACATAATATTTAAAGAATAAACTCGACACCAATAGTAGTATTTTGACGATAAAGTAAATAAGATTCATTCAATAATACACTTTTGTATTAAAGTAACATTACTGTTTCATCCCGCTAAAAATAGCTATATTCCCACTAGAACTCAGTCAGCTCTGCACTGGTGAGAGGTGTGGAGGCAGCGACAAAGTTGGAAAGAGAGAAAGAGCGGCAACGAGAGACACCGCAAGATACAGATACAATGCGTGCTAGACCCTGCGTACGTGTGTGTGTGTGCGCGCGATTGCGTTGTTCTTATTAACGACTCGCTGCCTTCTCTTCTCACTGCTTTCTGCTGCTTTTTCGGGGCTTGGGCATAAAAAGGCGGCAAAATTTGTTAAGCAGAAATATGGCCGGGTCCAACTGGCCAATTTGAATGCAGCACTTGCACGTCCCAATTGTACTCACCCGCCGGTTTGGTTACTTTTAATCCACAAGATACCAGCTACAGCTACAACAGCTACCACTCCTTTTTTATTGGTCGGTGCAGCAGCGTCCCCAGACGCCTTTCCTGTATCACTTAATGGTGGACGCTCTGCGTCTCCCGCTTATTGCTTATCACACCCAACTGGTCACTAATTGCATTGCGCGCACTGTATGCCAATAGTTGGCTTATTAATTAGTTTGGTTTCTATATATTTTCTTAACATTTAGCACGGATCCAGAGTTTGTAGTTGTAGTTGCGAGAGGAAGAGCAAGAGAAGTGAGGCGACTGTATGCGGCGTTGCCAGATGCGAAAAGTGTTTCCACGGCGGGTTGGCAGCACCACAATGCATTTAGAGATGGTACATGCGAATAGAGATGGGAGAACAGTGTTGGGATTTATAATTTATATTTCGAGAAATTATTTTAAATATTTTATAATGGGCATTTCCAGAGAAAGGTGCGGCCAAAAAATTAAAAGTACAAAAATAAGTGTTTTTTCTTTCAATTGTTTCACTTGATTAAGTTTAAAAGACGTTCTGTAACATATTTCAAAATATTCGACTGCAAATTCGCCCAAACACGATTTTTTATTACTTTTATAAAAAACATATAAAACATAAAAACATGATAAAAACTTCTAAAACAAGTCTTTAGGTTTTAACATTTTCTTTTTAACATCAATATAAAAAAGCAAAGAGTCGAAAAAACCAATATATGGAAAAACATGAAAAGTATAATGAAAAAAATGTTTCATGCGAATTTACTTCAAAGTAAATTTATTAAAAATCAAGTAATTATTGACAAAACTTATAAACAATTTTAAGAGGCATCGGTACCATTCATTGCATTTAAAAATTTTGCATCTGGATTCGTAGAAATTGGTGTTCGAATATAATTACTTGAATTTTGTAGTTATATTTAATATTAAGAGCAGTAAAATGTAACGATATTTTTACTGATTTTTATTTTATAAATATATATTAAAATTGAGCAATAGTTATTACAAATTATTGTAACTTTTTTAGGATTTATATTTTGGAATAGATCGATGAACCTTCATATTTTGCTGTGACAATGCAGAAACCTTTGTATTAGAAAACAATTCTTAGGTATAATGAAAATTTTGTATTCAGAATATTGAAAATGTCATATTCCTAATCAGTTTTACTATAAATATAAATCAGTCATAGATTCAGATGTCCCTATGTCCGGTTTTCATCACAAAATCTGAATCGTGGCAAAAACTTTTGACGATATATGAATTCCAGGTAGCTTCCTTTGTTAATTTTCTTCCGATTTCTCAGTTGCTCTAAAAATAAGTTTCAAATAATAGTAAAAACCAAGAATACACAAACTCGACTCTCTTTGATTTGCTTTTATTTAGCTTTATCGTAAAATAAATTACAAAATAAAATACATTTTGCATATAATTCGTATCCTTATATGTCTAGTACATTAATTTACTCACAAATCTTTTGGGTTAATATTGCGCTGTGCTCTTTCTTTACTTCTCCTGCCTGCTCATCCATTTGTTTTGTTTTCTAATGCTAAGAACCAAAAACAAATCAGTTTTGCCGCGCCCCCGATGACGGGGGGAAGCTAAAATTATATGTATATATTATCATCGCTCATCGTATAAAGCTAGCTCTAAGAAACTCTAAGAATCACACGACGAAATCATATATATATATTAAGAAAATGGAGCGAAAACAAATTAAATTCGTAACAAATGTACAGGGAAATGTTATATGTTCTGGGCGCGGACGCTAAGTGAAGATTTCTTCGAGATTAAATTGATTAGAAATTCAATTAGAATATTTAAGCTTTATCTTTTTCTTTTTCTTATTTTTTTTTACAAACAATTTCCTACTAATTGTGTGATTTTGTTGTTTGGCAATTGGTTACGCGTTGCATTTCCGTAGTATCTGTTGTATCTCTGATTAAAATCCTCATCCAAATCCTTGACTGCATATCGGTAGTTTCGCTTACAAGAATATACATATCCTTCTCATGTATATGTAAAAAGTGGTCCTTAATTCGAGACTTGTGTGTGTGTGTTAAAACGCTTTTTGTGTGTTTTTTGTATATATATAAGAGTGTGCTTTAATGCACTTAATAATGTGAGGACATTGGATTTCTCATCGTCCCAGTGCACTGGCTAAAAAACTTGCTCGCAAAAAGTGTACTTTAACGAAATGAGGAGGGATGAGCTTGACGAAGAGCTCACAAGTTACGGTCGATCGGACTCACTCTACGGACTACAGAATACGGATTTCTCTTGACTCGTTTTGCTGCTGCTTTAGCTTTTTTTAGTAGGCTAATATAAATCACGATAGTATGGCCACGCTGCGTCGCGGCCCGCCCTGACTGATGTTGTCCATGGAGGACCACTTCTTGATCCCGTTCTTGAGCGCCTCGGCGGTGACCTTGTCCTGCATCACCCGCGACATGGCCTCCAGCTTCTGGGCCCGCTCCTTGGACAGCGGCTCTGTGGGAAAATTGAGCTCATTGGCCTCGGCCAGCGTCCGTAAGTCGAAGTAGTATTTGGCGTACACCGATGACGGCACGTTGATGTTGAACTGCAGCAGCTCGAGAAACTGGCGCTCCAGCTCGTTCATGTCCTCCACGGTGATATCCTTGAGTATCTGGCAGTAGTCAACGTTCCAAACGGCCTGATCGTCCCACACTTTCGAGGCGAGCAGAATGGCACCTGCCGGGAAAGGAAGGATTAGCAAATAAAGAATACAAAGCTCCTCCACTTACCCAACACCATGCGCTTCCAGTTGCAGGGCCCCACATCCAGCTCGGCGTAGGTGAGCAGCCGCTCCAGGTAGACTAGCGTGATGATTGCACACTCCGCCGTCAGCTGGGCGGCGTTGAAGAGCGTGCGCACAAACTTGTAGATCTGGCGGTGCTCCGGATTGTGCGTGTCATAGTTCTCCGGCACCGGATCGTGGGTGAGCGGATGCAGTTTCTCGTCGAAGATGTCCAGCCGCCGGTCCGACTGTCTGTTCTTAATGTGATAGTAAATGGCCAGCGATACGCACTTGACCGTATTCTTAAGATTCGGTTGCGAGACGGTGCTGTCATCCAGATAGATGGTCGAGCAGGAGGAGCTCTTCTTCATGCCGCCGCCGCCGCCACCACCGCCGGAACTGGTGCCTCCAGGAGTGCTGCCACCACCACCGCCGCCGCTTCCCGCATGCTGGGCAATCTGCTGCTGCGAGCGCTTGCGCGTCATGCCGCCGTTCTCCACTTTGGATCGCTCCAGGAACATGGTGGCCGCCGTGGGATCCACCGAGGGATCTTCCTCGCCCTCCAACGCCTCGCGCTCCGAAATGTGCTGCAGATTCGCCTGATTTTCAAAGTTGTCGCCACTGCCGCCCTGCTGATTCGACTGCTGGTGGTGTCCATGATGGTGATGCAGGTGCACGGCTGCCATGGAGCCATGATGGCCGTCTGTCTGATGGTGCTGCGACGTGTGCGGTGGATGGCTTAACTGGTGGCGCTCCTCGAAAACCGGCGGCATGTCCTTGGACTTGCGGTCCGACTGCGGACTGGAGTACGCACAGCACGAGTTCTTGTTGCCCATTTTGTTGGCGTGACTGAAGCGGCTCTGGTTGTGTGGAGGAGGCTCAAAACTAAATGCAACTTGGCTTGGCTTTTGCTTGCTTGACTAGCGGAATGGACTCCGAACCCGCAACCGGAGGAGATCCTCTTCCTTCCTGGCTCCTGGCAGTCTCACGCTCACGCTTCACGATTCTCGCTTTTGGCACTTGGTCGTCGTGTTGGGGGTATGTCTATGGGCATGGCGCTGCGCTGGGTGTGTGCGTTCTCCTATCGCTCCACAATTACCGAGCTGCCGGGCGAGCGCAAGGTTCACTGCAAAGAATATATAAAAGAGATAACAACGATTAGCGGGCGGATTTCTATTCGATCTTATCTGGGTAAAATCTCTGCTTTACTCATCTGATTAGCTTATTATTATTATTCAATTTGGGGAACTTATTAAAAGGGTTGTTGGGTTTTTGGGAAAGGTTTGGAACAAGGAAAAAAGTGGAGATTATTTGACTTGATAAGAGGGATTAGTGAGCTAATAATATCATTTAGGGACTGGATCATATAGTGACTCATTTCTATCTTATCGTAGGACTTTAATCACTTTAATTTTTGTTAATTTGTGGTAATTTTTCTTCCTTTTAAGTCTGTTTAGTTTAATCTTTTAAGATATAAATATTACGAAAGACATAAGTTACATATAAATATCGAAATTCTGAAGCAGATTTGTAAGATAATACCAAATCTTAAAGGGATCCTTATTGAAAAGTGTAATTTTAGTTTTAAAAATTTTCCCAAGCTACTAAAAAATAGGATGAGTCTCTAAAATATAAGATATTTATGATCTCAGTTCGCTTGTGAGAGTTTTTTTGTTGCTAATATTGCTTTTGTATTTTAAAATAACATTATTATCCATTAAAATATTATCAATGATCGCTTCTTGAAGTGTTTCAAAGTCTTTAAAACTTCATTATCTGATCTTAAGACTTGTCACATGACATTGCATGTGACTGACATTGGTTCCAGTCAAGTTCCAGTCAGCCATTCCAGGCATTCCAGTTTCCAGTTTTTTAGAGTATTTAATATTTCGGCTTTCCCTGCGGCATAGCCTTCCCTTATTTGACTATCTATGTATCTCGGCCAGCGACTCCGTTTATTTGCTCCGTTTATAGGCGGAATCGTTCCGGCTTAGAGGCGGTTGTGCAAAAAATTAATTAACTCCAGGCACGACACTCGCCTGCAAGTTGCCTAATTTGGCGAGGTCTTTGTTTTTTTTCTATTTCTTTATTTCTTTTCCCCGCCTCTCTTGCGCCCCTTTTGAGTTTTTCGGGAGGGGCGGGGCTGCGGCTGGGCTTGTGACTCTGCGTCTTGACGGTTGCCGGGGACGGGTGACTGACTGGAAGCGTCACCAGAAACCGATGATGGCCCAGTTCCAGATTAGGGTATCACTGTGCCCCGCCGACGCCTCCCCTCCCCTCCCCCACACATTAATCACGGCAAAGTGAATGAATGGTGGCGCTGGCGCCGCAGTCGGCGTCGACGGCACACGGAGCAACACCCACGACCGCAAAGGGGAACCCAAATTCCTTGACCCGGAGATTATTGTCGGTCAGTACCCGGGTCTGTTGATAATCACCAACTCGTTGGTCACTTAATTCGCCACTTTTCACACATTTTTAATTGTTTTTCTTCCGTTTTTTAGTTTAATTACCTGTCAGTGTTGCCGATTTAGCTATTTGCCCGCTATATCTGGCGGTTTTCGGAAGAACAGTTTTTGGGCAGCAGTCTGGCAACGATGGTTGCTGACACTAGCAGAGTCTGGCAACATTGGTTGCGGAAACTCGCAGTCTGGCAACATTGGTTGCTGAAACAGTCTGGCAACACTGTATGCTAATCGCTATTAATTGGGCAGCACTGGTTGCTGAAACTTCAAAAACATGGGCAGCATTGGGTGCTGATCTTCGGAGAAATGGGCAGCACTGGGTGCTGATCTTCGGAGAAATGGGCAGCATTGGGTGCTGAAATGCGCAAATGGGCAGCACTGGTTGCTGAGCGATTTAGTGTGACCAGATTTCTTAATTTAGAATAAAAGAGTGTGACCGTAATATATTTGAATATATTTTTATAACGACTTTTTCAAAAGTTTTTATCTTTTTCGACTGCCTATTCCGGGCGATCGAAATAACAATACCGGAAACATCGAAATATATTAAAAGATGCTAGGATTGCTTGAATATGTATTACAAAAATTATAAATCAACCCTTAAATGTTGTAAAAATGCTGGTAAAACATTTATTTAGACCGTTTTAAAATTTGATAATAAATCTCGCATTTTTAGCGGTTAAGAAAAAATGGAAATAAAGCTTTAAAATATTAGTTTAGTTTTGCTTATTCACTTTAAATTAAAGAAAAAAGTGTTTTTTTTATCACTTTTATAAAGAGTTGTGTATAAAATGTTTTTCTTTTCCATTTATTGTACTATCTGCTATAGCAATTTAGACACAGATTTAAATACTATTTGATTTTTGCATTTCGGTTTTTATGAATCGTGAATTTTATTGAGTGTATTTGAAAGCGCAGTATCTTCGTTAAATTTTTCTTTTTTCGGTTATAAGTTGCCAGATGCAAATTTAACTATCTAAGTATAGTTTCATAACTACTTTCATGTTAATATAATATAAAATAAAATTAGTTATTAATGATATTGGAATCTCAAAATATATAAGTTTTTAAACTTGCTCTTAGTACTTTTATATTAGAAGTAAAATAATGGGGTAATTAAATTAAAAATTTTTAGAACGGGATTAGTCTAAGCTTTTAAACTTTCCCCATAGAAATTCTTTCCACCTGAAATTCCCCCAAAATAATCCCCCGATTCTAGGGAAAACCCCTGATCAGGAAACTCTGCCGATTTGTATTTTAAATCGATTCTGAGCTAGTAAAAGGTAGAAAAATCCAATAAGTTCGATGTGCCTTGAAAAAATGTGGTAAACTTTGCTTTGCGACGTGAAATGGAAAAATGTATTACTTCTTTTTTATGTATTTCGGTAGTAGCGATATTTGATAAATTCTTGTAAAAAACTTCAGCAGGCCTGATGTATAAATTTTTGTATTTATTGAAATACATATATAGGAAGAGCGTTTTACCAGTTTCTGGGAATAAAACTGTCGCGCTTTTTTGAATTCAAACGGGGCAGTTTGCAATTAAAAAAATTCAACCAATTTTAAAACCAGTTAGAGAAATACATACTTTTATTTCCCATTTCATATTCATTGCACTTAAAAAAAACTCCTCGAAGTAGGTTTAATAAGAATTTTTATTAGTATATTAAAAGTCATATGGTGTTTATTATAATTTACTTGAAAGTATTTCGTAATAAGCATACATCTCAGCCATATTTCTTGTTTGTGTTATCTCAAATATTTTGTTGTTGTTGTTTACCAGCCCCGTTAGTTGTTAATGCATATTAAGTGTTGAGTTTAACGTAGTAGGAAAATTAAAAACACTTCATTAGTATAGGCCTTGGTTTTTGTTCTTTTTTGCTTTTGCGAAAACTCGTAAAGTACACAATTAGTTGGCTTATAATCGATATATAATAATAAATAACTCTGGGCAATAAATGAACAAATGAAATAAAGTTATTTACAGATTTCGGAGTTGGTTTTTGGGATGGGGGATTTCGGGTGTTATCATTATTATTATTATTTTTTGTTACCTTTAGTTAGTGTGCTCGGATCTACATTATTTGCATTCTGTGTGTATTTTACACAAAATGTATATTTTAATTAGGGTTTCTTTATATTTAGTGTAGATTATTTAAACGTAATGATTGCTTTCAACTTATTTACTTTTATATTATTTTAATGCATTAATATTGATCCTTCGGCTAGGGGAAAGGAGTTTCATTTCGGGCGTGTGGCTGGAATTATATAGGTATGTCGTTAATATTACTTTATGTGAGTTAATGTTACTACTAGGCTACATTTTGCTAATAACATTGAATCGTAAACCTCATATATCATATCATCCATATGCACGCGTTCGATTAGTTTTTCCCGTAGTTAGCTTTTCGATTTTTTTCAACAGAGATAAATAACAACGTTTTAGCATTTTGTTTTTTGTTTTCTTTTTTTTTGGTTGCTTGCCTCGAAGCGAGTGTTAACCCTATTTAATCAGGACTTTGTACAGAGTTATATGAGAGAGAGTCATGCTATATATATACGATATATATGCGCATCGCTTTGAGCGTTCAAGTTTTGATATACAATAACATACAATGCTCGTAATTACATAGTTATATTTAGATATTCTGGGCGCTATAATTATCCTCGTTAGTGGTTAGGATTACATTAATCTGCTGTGTAGGTTTGATTTTATTTTTTATCTGTTTTAGTTGTTAGTTTTTAGTTTTTTTTTTGTGGCTACTAAGTATGTTAAGTAGACCTGCTTCCGCTATACACATCATCGGCATATGTTCGTACATTTATTGACTACCTTAATAAAGCTATGATCCCAATTTCAGCTGATAATTTGGTACCTTACTGCTAAGCACCTTTACCACTGCCCTTTGACGCCATCTGTCCATCCGTCCGGGGATTCCCTCTCAGTGTTTTCCTTTCTCTTCCACAATGTTGGTAAAGAGCAGTGGTAAATCTTAAAAGAATGGTCCCGCTATCAGACATTTTGAAAAACGTTTGAAAACATTTCAAGTTGATTTTAAAGTAAAGAAAAACATCCGAACGAAAGGAAATCAAAATCCGCTCCGACTCAAGCTATCCACTTTCCGCTGTCCAACTTTCGTCTATCGCCTCACCTCGTATAAAAATAAACATATATGTTTTGTTGTAGAAACGTGACTATTATATCCTTAACAATATACATATTAAATATCCTTTCGTATAGGTTAGGTAGCTATGTGCATTTGTAGAGTGGAAAAGTTACGAAATCCTCTGTCTCGGCTTGAAGGAAAGTCTGTTAGTGGTTAGTGGAGAGAGATAGATTTTTATATACAAGTCGTACAGCTAGGTTTCTCAGGTATTTTTTGGTTTAATTTCTTTTTAGTTTTAGGTACTTAAGATCTACCCCAGAGCTCCCCAAAAACCTAAAATTGAGCAATTTGAATCCTTCTTTTGTAAATGCAAAACACGCACTCAAAACTAGGAAAAATAAATGGTACAGATTACAAAAATATGTGCATTTAATTGGAAAGAAAGTTAAATACATTGAACTTATAGAAATCATATATAATAAATTCCACATTTCACTAAAAACTAACAAAAGACCCGAAGATATAAGTTTAAATGCTCGAAACGAACCAACAAATTCACAACAAATTCAACTCCTTCGCTATTTACAAACTATGCAAAACTGGAACTTTACTCGTTTCTTGTTTTTTGTTTCTTTTGCCTTTAACTTTTGTGCTTATTTATCGCTTGCAACAACAAAGTATACAGTATTTGTACATACACATATATCGATATTAATGCCTATATAGATGATGTAAGTCTAAAACTACCACAATTCACATAGAGAGCGCATCTGAAGCGGTTTGTTTGTTACTAACTTTAAGTTCTATGCTGATGCTACTAAGCTTAGCAAACACTATTCATTTGCCTATTTGCCTTGCTCGGAATATTATCCATCTGTACTAATCCGTTTTTTTCGTTTCCAAGTCCTTTTGTGTGTGTGCTGTGTGTGCTGTCTCTTGATTTTCCGTAATTTAAGTGGCAGCAGCCGCTTCACCAGCAACACCTGCCGGATCCGCCGCTGTTGACTCCGCTGGCTCACCATCGCCCGCTTCCGTTTCCGCCGCGACAGGCTTGTTCTCGCCCTCTTCCGCCGCCGCTGTTGCTGCGGCTGCTGCCTCTTCCGCCGCGGTGGCCAGTGCACGGGCCTCGGCATCTGCAACATGGAAAATATATTTCAGAATATTTTCATACATTTTATTATCTAATTAAACATACATGAAGGTTAAACTAAGGATAATACTGAAACACTTACGGACTGGGTTTTGGGTTTTAATTTATATTTTTAAATGGGAAATTAGGGTTTTATTATATATTCCAAGAAGTATTAAATGATTTTAAATCGTTTAGAAAGAAGCTTAATAATATGCATAAAATGAATAAACAACAAACATTCTTGTCATTCACTTTTAGAAAAAGCTTGAAATATTTATTATAAAGAAGGCTCAAAGAGGTCTCAAACTATTAATTATAATTTTATTTAAATTTTCCCGTTTTTAATCTCATTTTCATAGTTAACATTATAACATTTTCATATCTCCGTCTCAGTCAGCTTTTCAATTGTTTACTTTTAATTGGGATTTGTCTTGTCTTTGAATCCTCTAATGACTTTTCGTACGCCGTTCCAAGAGCTCTGCGTAAGAAGGTTTATGCATGAATAATAAATGCCTGTAGCCTGTAGGACTAAGATCAAAGCGAAGGACAGGTCAAACTCAATTAGCGCTGCTAATGTGACTACAAAAAGCGGCCCAAGTCGGCAGGCAATTAATATGATAATGAAAGGAGAATTACACTACAAAAAACAACTGGTTTAGCAATTAATTGTATGATATCTTAATTAAAATAATTAAGAAACTATATTTAAGCTACAACAACTCTTTACTAATCGTAGCCAAAAAGCCAGACTTGAAGGAACAAGATTATAGAAAGACAGTGCACAACTTTAGCATAACTTTTCCAGAAATGGGAAATGACTTGAGGCCTTCGATAGCACAATATGAACAGCTCTGATCGATAACAAACAGATAATTCCCACAAAAAACTAAATACACTTCTTATAAATAATTTCCTGACCCACCTTTGACGGCCTGCTCCTTCCAGATCTTCTTGTTCTCCACCAAGCAGGAGAGCCATGGCTTGTGTATGGTAAACTTGGGTGTATTAGACATGTTGCTCTTGCGGGACAAGAACTCGGAGCCCGATTTGCCATCCGGGTTGGGGGTCGCCGCCAAAGGAGATGTCTCGTGCTCGACCAGGGTCGGGGGCTTGCCCTTGCCAACCGGAGCGATGGGAGCTAGGATGTACTCCAGCATGTCGGACATAACGCCCATGCTGGGCTCAACGATAAAGTCGATGAAGCAGATCTGCGACTCGGCCACCAGAGTGTTGTTGCGATCGCAGAGCGGACTAAAGGGCAGACCCAGCTCCTTTTCGAGGTCACCCTGGCGGAAGAACTCCTCCAGCAGCAGCATCGTCCAGCGCTGATGGACGCCCCACTGCTTCGCCGGATGCGAGATATCACAGCAGTGGAGCACCAGGGACAGAACCTTTTGCTTGTCAATCGTCGTATCCTGGATCGTGAGTAGCTGTCGCATAGCCTTCATCTGCTGGAAGTGATTGGTCATGTCGGTGCCAAGCACCATCTCGATGACGAGGCTGCGCAGTTCGCGGAACTCCTCGCGCGACAAATGCGACAAGATGTTGTACTCATCCTCGCGCAGCAGCCGGAAGCTGGCGCTGGCATGATGATTCTCCAGCACCGCCCGGTCGTTGTACAGCAGCGCCGTATCCGAGCCGGACATCACATGGAAGTTGTTGGTGGTGCCCGTGTGCTCGTAGTCGTGCAGCAGGGCCGCCAGCAGCGAGGCAAAGATCTCGAGATCCGTCAGCCAGTTCATCAGGCCGGTGTTGCACAAACAATAGTGGATCGTCTGCATCACGTCCACCGCGTGCAGATTGTTGTGGTACGGATTCCGGTAACGGCAGTAGCCCTCCTCCACGCGGTACAGGAAAGCCTCCAGTATTCCCGGAGCTATCTTGAACTTGTGGATGGATCCATAGCGATTGAATAGCTCATATGCCACGTACTTGACCACCTGTCCGCTGGCCGCCTCCGTCAGGGCAAACACATCGAATGTCCAGTCGTCGAGGTTCTGTGGGGGGTAAAGGTGTCAATGTTGTATTGATATTTGATATTAAATGTTTAATTCTTAAATTTGTTTAATTATAAAGAGAGGTGAAACTTTAATTTGAATTTAGTTTGAATTCTGGAAATCTTTTTTAAGGTTTAAATGGGTTTTGAGAGCTCGTGAATATGAATATATGAATATATTTTATATTAAATGTTTAATTCTTATATTTGTTTTAATAAAAAGAGAGGAGAAAATTTAACTTGAATTTAATTTGAATTCTTGAGATTTTCTTAAAGGTTTCAATTTGATTTTTGAGCTCGTGTATTAGTATTTATAATATTTATTACTCATACGCACTGTGGCCTTTTATAAAATGTTGAAAAACGAACTCTAATTAGGGAAAATCTCAAAAGTATGCTGACATGAATTCTGGAGATTTGGTTAAAGGTTTAAATGTGTTTTTAAGCTCGTTTTTGTAATATTTATTACTCATACGCACTGTTGCTCGTTACAAGGTGTTCAAAAAGTCCCTCTAATTAAGGAAAACCTCAAAACTAAGGTAAAATTCTTTAAATAGACAATAATAAATAATAATAAACCCTTTCTCTGTCCAAATTAAACCTACTTAAAGCTAAGAAAACTCTCTAAAATATTCCCCTCATCTAAAAAGGATATTTTCCCCACTCACCTTTAGCATCCTGACCACGTCCGGTGGGAAGGCCGTTAGGGCCGAGCTGGAGACGCGTCGGTACATGCGATCCACAAAGATGCCAGCGCGTATGGCATGGGCCACCGATCGGAACTTGGGCTTCTCGTCGCTCTTGCGCCGGCTGGTGGCCATCTGGCGGGTGAAGGTCGAGGCCAGCCACTCGCGCACCTCCGGCGGCACTGCATCCGGCTGCACCTCCGACAGCTCATCGTCCTCGTCCGCCAGGCGCCTGTACACAGATGGGGTTTCGGTTGAAGAAGAGAAAAATACTTGTTAGTTTGATAGTCTTCAAAGTCCTTTATCGGGTTAATCAGTTACCAAAGAAAACAAATACTCAATAAATGTACAAAAAATTAAACCGAATCTTTAATTGGTTAGCCAGCTTTTGAGTTTCGATAAGCTTAAGTTAAATTCAACTCAAATGAAAGCCAAGTTTATACAATAAAAGTTAAGAAGAAAAATGAAAATAAAATTAAAGTCATTGTGTGGGTTACAATTTGGCACGGAAAAAGGAAAGTTTTTCTCTTTGGGAAGTAGAAACGAAAGTTTAGGTTTTTTTTTTGTGTGGAAACTTTAAAGTTAGTGAGTTGTTTTTAAGGTTAAGGTAACAGTTATTATAGATACAGTTGCTTTAGCTAGTTAACATCTCTATTGAGGGGGCTGGGAATGGTGGAATGGGTTCTTCGGTGCAAAAGTTTGCTATTTGGCAAAAAGCTGACAAAGGCAGGCAACATGCTTGTTTGTGGGTGTTATGGTGGGCGTGGTTGTTGTGAAATTTCTTAATTGCATGCCAAGTGTGTGTAATGTATCTCTGTGCTTTAGTAGGTGCAACATCAAGAACGTCAAGAACAGCAACGGCAACGGCAACACAACTAGTAGAATTCGTGCGCTGGAGGCCACAACTTGTGTACTCGCCAAAGTTGTCACTGAATCACTCTGTAAACTTTCAATCAATAAAAGGAAATAGAAGGTGCCCAAAGGTACCCAAAGGAATCGAAAGGAATCCCAAGGACTTCTTCCTAATTGGCCCGAATGCACACTTTGGAATCTCCACTAATTGGTCTATTATGAACGGTAGTGCCTCCTTTTTGTCGGAGATCCAATCAATGCATTTCCATGCCAACACTCATTCTTCTTTGACCCAACTCAGATTTCGCTTAAAAATATTATATACACCGGAAATCCGTGTAGTAGAAATAAAACTTTAGTTCAAGATTAAAGTCCTTTGGAAATTGGGACCCATTTTCAAGTCCCTCTCAGAGTAAATTTGATTTTAATAAATATTTTTTATTTATATTAGCAAAAACAGGCCTCGTTTAGAAACGGTTTTTTAATAAAATAAATGTTTACTATTTATTAATTTAGTTTCTACGATTTGCGTTACAGAATTCTATCTAGTTTCAAGGCCTTCATTATATATATATAAATATTAATATATATTTAATTGGTTTGAATTTATTAAAGTTAAATTTCTTAAACTTTTCTTCATAGTGATATTTATATCAAGTTTTTATTTCTTTATTTCATTATTTTTTTAAGAAAGTAAATCCCACAATTATTTCATAGTTTCCCAAAAACCCATAAAGAAACCCTAAAGAATAGTCTTTTAATATTTTAAAACCCAAATGAAACATATTATATTAAATAGTTCTTTAAGTGAAAAAATAGTTTAAAAATCTTGGAAATATTGAACATATATAACAAGGCATTATTTTAAAAACCTTTTAAAGAAAACCAAACAATTATCTTTTCTTTCCCAAAAATTTAAATTCAAATCGAATTATTTTATCTTCTTATAAGATGAAGCCAACATTTTGCTTGGAAAATGTAGAGTATCAAATATCAATTTCTAGAAAATTGCAAATGAAAATGGAATTTTTTCTTGGAGAAAATATTTTCCTCTAATTTATCTCGACATTTTCTTCTTAGCCAAAGCTTCAAAGCACTTAAGCGCTCTTTAGAAGCCTGGAAGCAGCAGATGGAGCCTGAGTGTGAGGCCAGGAGCCTGTCTGAAGCGCTTTTGACTTGAGGAAATTAGCGGAAGATTCAATTATGGTTAATTAGGCAAACTTCAGAGCTCAGACAGTGGCCTCTTCCTCCTTTCCTCCTTTCAGCGCACAACTAATCCACGTTGCCAGCAGCCAAGTATGGCTTATGGGATGCCAAGAGCGAATGCCACCCACTGTGCCGGGTTATGTGACCACATCATTAATGACCACAGCATTTGTGGTGTTAAGTAAGAGCAAGGAACTCCGAGACGTAATTAGTGGGCTGTCGCATAACTAGCAAGGTGTTTGGGTTAACCAAAACAATAAGTTTAATTTTAAGTTGGAGTTGTTTATAAGCTTATATTTTACTTGAAAAAGCGATTTATTTTCCAGCAAATGAATGTGAAATGAACTAGCAAACACTTAAGGAAGTTCAAGTACTTCTTAGCACTTGAAAGGGCAAGGCCTTCTTGTAATTAATATGCTAAAATTAATTACTGATTTAGGTTTTGCATAAGAAGGCCAAAACTCGGGCAGAAATTACTGAAATAACCTTCTGAAAGGGGTCTTGGTTGGAAGAGGTCACTCTTAATGAAAGTTTGAGGTAAATAAATACCTTGGAAAGGGCTTAACACCCACTTAATGATTATAGAAATTGTTTCAGGACAGGATTTTAGTTTAGCTTTAAGAAAGAATATTTGCAATAATTTTTAGTATTTGGTTATAGTATCTATTTTAGGATGTCTAAAAAACTCTTAAAAAGTTCAAAGAATCAATAAAATGGATATTGATATAAAACACACTAACTTTTTATCAAAGCTTAGTGCCTAAAATTAATTTTAATAAGAAAAAGGTAGCTTAACATCTATAATTAAATTTAATCATTGAAAACTCTTCCTTTAAGAAACTTTTTTGGTTTGTTAATAAAGAAAAATACATCAAATTAAATCTAATCATTTAAAACTCTTCCTTTACTCAATATTTTTGTTTTGTTAACAAAGAAAAATATACTTAAAATTTAAGTAAAAACTTCAGCCTTCACTCTCATTCTTTCCTTAACTTCCTAGTCGAATAATTTCATTTCCACACTCCCAAAAACAGGACTCTCCCCTCCCCAGTGTCACCATTGTCCTTACATAACACTCCTCATAAACTGTGGCGACCATTTGTCATGTGAATTTATTTTCTGTGCATTTCCTAGACAGTGCCATAGTACTATATATTTTGTTGCGGTTGAAATGTTTATTTGGCCAACCAAGCTTGGCTCTGTTCTACTTGGTTTAATCCTAGCTAAGCTTGGTTTATTTTTGTGTAAAGAATTATTTTGTAATTAATACCAGTCGGATAGCAGGGCATGCTGCATTTCAGAGACACAAAACATGGCTTTTTCTCTCTGTTTTTTTTATATAGTTTTTTAGAAGTTTTTATGAACCGAACACACACACTGGGGGACTGCACCTTTTCTTCTTCTCCTGCGTCTCCTTGGCGCGATACTGAATTATGAACTGTATCAGCTCGACGGTGATGACGCTTTGACGGCTGCTTTCACGCCTCAGACGACTCATGGCGCGAACGGCGGCAACGACCACGATGGTAATGACGGTCAGCCGGCTGAAGCGGCTCTCCGTTGGCTCCGATGGCTCCGTTGGCACCGCTTCCGGGCACTCTGCGTAGACTCCTGATGTCTCAGTTAGAACAACACCCACCTCGTTGTCGCCCGGTTTCAACATGGAGCCCGAAAATGGGGAATTGACTTTGGGGCAATGTCGTGCCCGGTTTGGTTTTTTGTTGGCTTTTTTTGTCACTTGAAATTAATACATCATATTTTCGCGCAGCGGGGTATTCCCCGTCATTCACCGTCCCTCACTTTTCGTAATTAGCTGGCAAAACAAAATGCGCTTTTAATGACGGGACAACAAACCAATATTTGTGCAGCACTTTGTTTTTTTTATTCAGGTTGAAACGGAACCGAACGGAGGAGTTCTTTCGGAGCTCTTTGCTCGATTTTCGTGTACTTGGCCCGCCGCGAGTTAAATTTAAACTGAATGGTCTTTGGCGGTCCGGAGAGTGCCAGCGAAAAAAACAAGTGGTTAGCGCAAATTTTTTGGCCACAAGAAGCCATTTCTAGGTCTCTACTTGCGTGCCGGAGCATGGAGCACGGACGAGCGAGCCAGGAGTCCACAGGAGAGTCCTTTGGCTCAGCAGGATTGCGTGTACATAGCTCGGCACACGCCAACTGCAGGACGAGAAAGTAACGAAAAATTGCGCCGGTTTGGGGGGAAAATGGAGAAAAAAAGAAGGGAACTTGGAGAAAACTGTTCTAGGTGGCCCATATCAATTATGTCAGCAGTAAGACATTGCCGAGTCATGCCAAGCCCAGAAGCACAACTATTATGTACCAAAAGGCCAGGCACTGGGAGAAAATTTAGCCAATCAAAGTTGGGTTTTATATAAATTATTTTTAGAATTTTGAGTTAATTCTGATTTAATTTATAAATGATTTTAAATACACAACACATTATTATCAAATTTATTTAGTGCTTTTTTTGTAAATATAAATATTTGTTATATATTTTTAGGTTTAAGAGCGTTTATCTCTCTATTCAAACTTGAAAAATAAAGGTGTAAAGGACCTATAATTCCCAAGTTCGAATTCACGAACAAACTGCTCAAAAATCAAGCAGAGTTTTAAGATAAGTCTAAGAACTCGAGTACGGAAAATTTTTTCTATCAAATTATTATATTTAAGTCGCGAAAAGTTCGTCAATCCGTCCATAAAAATGATAAAAATATATGTTAAGTTTATTATTAAATATTATAATATCAAATATTATTTTTTTAATCAATCCATCCAAAAAAGGGGTTAAAATATATGTTAAGTTTATTTTTAAATATTATAATAATATAAAATATTACTTTTAAAATTACATCCCCATTAAAGTACTCTTTTTTTAATATTTAATATTTTTAAGTACATTCTTGAAACGATAAAAAATATTTTACCCTTTATTTATTAAGAACGCGCCAAAATTGAATTATTCAATTTATAAAATACCCATTATTTTCACACTGTATTCCCAAAGCTGGAGCGCGTCCACTCAAGCATATATAGTTATATATATATATATTTTTACTACTATTTCCCCACAAAACAATTACACAAAATGCTAAAAGGCATCCCGCAAAACAATAGCAACAAAGTAGCACTATCCGCTGTAATATTTAGCAGTCGTGAAGGGAATAACTGGAGCCTGATAAACACGACAACGTCACGAATTCATTTAAACAGAAGAATAACAAAAATTCGGAGCAGGCAGCCAAAGTTTCTGTGACTGAAAGTAACTTCCTTTCGGGGGCCTTGGCGCTTGCCTCTTGTTTAATGACTTGCCACCGACCCCTTCTGCTTCAGGGAAGCTCGGTGGCTAGGAAGGGTTCAAGGTGGTGGTGACTTGGGTGGCCATAAAAGTCGGGCCAGAAAAGCCAACACAATTCCCCAATTTTCTTTTGCCAATTGCATTCCATTCGTGAGCACTATCCTTATTTTCTTTTGATTCAATTTCATTCCAAGAGCGTGCGGCAAATTGCGTGTTGCGTTGCGTTTGTTGAAATAAATTGCATCAGTTATTGGCACATTTGCATGATTTCTCTATAAGCACGCCCGGTACTTCCCCTTTCCCTTGATATGCAGTTTGCCAGCACGCGAGCTTCAATCTTGCGAGAAACTGCTGAAAGCCTTGCAACAGGTTGCACAGTCAGTGCAGCTCTTGCACTGCCACGAAAATGCTGCATGAATAATGAATTTCACTCGTTTTTAGCTTGAAATGTGCCGTGTTTAGAAGTGCAACTTTACAAATGCATTTTAATTACATAGCCAAGGTTGGTTTTTATAAAGTAATTAACTTTATCACTTAACAATGTGGTTATTTTAGCGTTCTTATTTGAAGAAAAAGTTTACTTTGTAATAATAAAATGTTAGAGGGTCCATATTTTAACTTAAATACTTTAGATTAGGAGGTTAAATGATTCTTAATTGATTATTTATATTTTAAAATTAACAAACTTGACTTATACTCTTAAATATAAGATCAAAGCTTGTGATTGCATTTGCTTTATATTTCTTGACCTGCCCAACGTTACAAATCATTGGGAATTATAAAATCTCAAAAGGAAAGAAACAAAAATATTGTCGAGAACAATCCACAGAAAAGCCTCTCAAAAGCTCTTTTAATTCTTTTTAAAAATAAAATGTTTTAAACATCATTTCTAAAGAATAATTTTTCCTTATGTTCCTTAACTTTCTGACACTGTCCAAAAATGATGTCAACCTTTTTTCTTTTGGCCTCTAGGTAATTTTTAAGCATTTAAAAGTTTTCACCCCGAATATTGGCAAACCCTTAAACTTTCCTTAAAATTTTTTCTTTGATGTCTGCAAGGGGTGTTGGTTGGTGTTTTAAGGGTCATTTGATGGAAGGAATTGGGGCAAAAATGATGCCAGCATTGCCTCATAAAAGGGCCAATGATTATGAGTGCCTGGCTCCCAGCTCCCTGATCCTGCCACCTCCTCCATCAAAACCATTTCCCCCTGGAAGCATGCCACTTAATAGTTATGCGTGCAATTTCCTGTGCTCGGTGCCTCAAGCGTTTTGTCGTTGTTTTTGGTTGTTTTGTGGCATCGGCGGCGGCGGTGGCGGCACACGGGAAATTGCTGGCAAATTGACAGCTTTGTTTTGTGCCAATGATTTTGTGTTGTCGGCGGCTTTTTGAAAACCACCCACGAAATCGGCTCACATGTCCCATTACCCTCATGTCCTCGCCACCAGGCGGTTCTCTGTTGTATAGTTATGAACAGGGAGGAGATGTGGCAAGGACGAGCTTGTAACATAACACAAAAGGCCAGGAGAAAGGCAGACATTGAAAACCTGAAAACGAGGGTAGTGCTAAGAATTGTTTTTCATTTAAGGAAAAATGTTGTATAAGCTACTATAAAAAGTTTAGAAATATTTCAAAAATATATATATTTCAGTTTATAGACAAGAACCTATATTAGTTTAATTCTTTTGGGGAAGGATCTACCTTAAAAATTTGAACTTTTTTAGGCTTAATTAGTAATTGGGAATTTTAAGTCAGATTTCTTTAAAAATAAATTGATTTTCCAATAACAACAACTGCCTTAGCTATTTACTTATTTGTAAACAAACAGTCACAGTAAATTTTAAATCAAATATAGTTTTATTTAAACATATTCCCCATTAACAAAATTCCTTGACTTTTTATGACTTAACCCTGAAGCAACCCTCGCATTCCCATGTCTGCCCACGGCTTTGTGCGATTAAAGTGCGTATTCGCTTTGTATTACCAGCAAAGGCGGAAGCCAAGACAGGCTAGGACAGAGCCTAATAGCAGGACAACATCATGGGCCCCAAGGTCCTTTCATTTGATGCGACTATTTTGGAAACATTTACAAACAGTTCTGCCACCCCATCCCCTTGGTCAGTGAGCAGTATCCAGTGGCCCATAACTCCCATAGCTCTTGAGGACGGTAAGTCCTATGCCTATGTGGCAGAAATTGGCAGTTAACATCATTTGTTATTGATTTTCGCATTGGGTAATACCCAATATCAGCTGCTCTTCAAGGTGGGGTCGTCTCCTGTCCTGTCCTGTTCCCGGGGTTATTTGCTTTTTGGGTCACTCCCATTGTCCGCGGGAAAAGATGATTGATGAGAGAGTCGACAAGGCTTGTATGGTGGTAACCTTCAACTTGGGCCGAGTGGAAGGGGCTTTCGGTGGTACCGTTGACCCAATTTCCAGGCAGTCAGTCGGTCGATGGGGGTCTTCTCCGCCTGCCTGCCTGCTCCTGACTCATTTGAATTTTATATTCGCAATTTTAATTGGTTTGCTGCAGGTATGTACCTCTCGCTGCTAACCCATTAATTATAATGCACATACATCACTTAACGCAAACTGACAATCCGCCACTTGTCCAATCAGAGTTAATGACTATTAATGATACAGTTTCCAATTACTTGCTTGCCACGCCCTCGCGCCGCATACGCCTCCTCTGCGACGGTTGCTTCTGCTTTGGTTTCTGCTGCTGCAGCATAATTTGTAAATATTGGTAATTCCCTTTTTAATTTTGATTTATTGAAAATACAAATATATATTTTTCAGCACTCGCGCATTATTTTCGCGTTTCGATCGTTGTGTGCAGAGTCCGAAACTGAAAACACATTAAATTTATTTCCACCTTATCGGCATGAATGAAGCCGCAAATGGCATTTAATTTGTGGATTTTTTTTTTTCAACAATAGATATCTGCCTCGATGATTACGACACACATACGAAGCACTTTATATCTACCTCAAATTTTACAGAAAATGTGATTTCTTTCTCGTTTATATATTCCTTTTGAGGTTTTATTATTATTTCTTTTTATCATAATTAAACAGCGCCAAAATGTTGCGTCAGCGAGAGCGGCATTGATAAGAGACTTTCGGCTCAGTGTATGGTGAGTGTATGTACTTATTCGGGACGACACTGTCAGCAGTTATGCTAATTGAAAAAAGGGCAAGGGAACCTTTTATGGCAGGGCCACACAATAGTCCAGAGTCTAGACTCAAGGGGCAATCAACGATTACGGAGAAAAGTAAGCTGATATATATGTTCATTAAAGATGGAATAAATTTTATGAAATATATACGTTTTATTCTTTGCATTAAAGTGGCGTTTGAATCCATTTCCTATACAGTAAACCAATAAAAACAATAGGGATTAAATATAAATATTGGAAAAAATACATATTTATATTTCTAGTTAACAAGTTATACAAAAATTAAGAGAAAAGTAGAAGCAATGAGTGCACCTGAAATTTCCAAGTACGAGAATTAAATAACGAATTATGAAAAACTAGTAAAATGCTGTCAATAAAAATATTGCTGATGATATTTCGGATCGAAGTAATTTGTGGTAACTGAAGAAGTTGTCGAATAGATCTCTAGAATAAAAATTTAAAATGTCCTCAAGGATTTTAGTTGCATTTTTTGTGCTTTTTAAAGGTTAACCCTGTTTCGAGTCATATTTAATATCCCACAACTTAACCCTGAACAGGTTATGAACCTACTTAAATTGTTTTAAAATTAATTTTTTAATATTAACTAACTAAACTGAACTAAACTAGAACTATATATTCAAGCTTATATCATAATTTTACAAACGTATATAATTTTTATAAATTTAAAACCATTACCATTTACACTTTAAAGTTTCAACCTTCCAAAAATAAGATTCCTTTATAACATTTCTACACCTTTAAAGGCTTTACAACTTTTTTCTTCTCTCTTATTTAAAAAGTAAGTCCCCCAGACTCCCTTTTTATCATCTTATTTTTTTGACATCTCTTTAGGCCATCGGATCGAAGTAATTTGTGAGCTCTTATTTATAAAATCTTTAGTACGCGTCGGGCCCTCCTTTGACGATTTGTCTTCATAAATCGGAAGTGTGCCTAAGCACGACCTCCCCCAGCCCCCTTATAAGAGCTTAAAACGAAAGCCGGGGATTTGCTCGTCCTGATTTGGGGCTTTTAGTTGGCACTGTGTTACCCTGACTTGTGAGCTTTGGTAGGAACTGACACGCTAAACTAATTTCTGTGTCGGCGGCACATGTAAACCGAATTAAAGTGACAGCCTCTTGGCAGACTTGGCAGTGCTCCTGCTGCCTTATTTCGTATCCTTATTCCGTATATTCCTCCCTACCAGCCGATGGCGCTGGGCTTGATTAATTTTTTGGGGCCGACAAGTGGGAGAGACGCAAATCATCATCATCTACGACGTGGGGCGACTTGTAGTGCCGCGGTGCTGCCGATTGCAGGGTGCGGGTAATTGCGTATTTTGCAAGTGAGCACACACAAAAAGACAGCAGAAGCAATCAT
Source organism: Drosophila punjabiensis (assembly GCA_008042585.1). NCBI lineage: Eukaryota > Metazoa > Arthropoda > Insecta > Diptera > Drosophilidae > Drosophila > Drosophila punjabiensis. The sequence continues at coordinate 26,593 of VNJR01008256.1, forward strand.
ACAAATGCACTCGGAAAAAATTGTATGCCCTCTGTTAAGAAATATAAATTTAAAGGTATAAGTATAAAAGTTTAATATAAGCCTAAACTGTCCTGTGGAACTTTTTTAAGGTAGCTTTAAAATTGCTTCAATTGTTGACTACTTTTTCGCTTGGTATTAAAACAAATTGTAAAAGATAATATATTACTATAAAATCGTATACTAACACAAATATATTGCTTCTATAAGATACTATACGTTAAGTAAATAAACAAATTTAACAGGTATTAAAATATTCTCACAACAATTCGATAAGAAAATGTTTTTTTATGACAATAATATATAGCATTAAACATGTCTTATGTGGCCTCAAGATAAAAATACTATTTTTATCACTTTATGAGGAATGTGGAAAAAACTTTTTACTAATATTGAAATACATTAAAAAATTAACTATAGCTTTCTTACAATTCTGACAAACGTGAACGTTAATTTTATTCGTACGATGCCAGTTTTAATCTCATTTAATACTAAATTGAAACACAAAATAAGAATTCTATTTTATGGTTAAGCAAAATAGGTTTTCCGTATTTTATTTGCAATATCTTAGTTTCTTTTCCTATTGTTGAAGTATTAAATATAAAAGAGTTACCAAGAAAGATAAAAAAAAAAAGGTACTTAAAATATTCCCCACATTTTAAAATTCATTTATAGTATCTTTTCAAGTATTTTTAATTTAAAATAATCAAAGCAGCTTAAATTTAATTTAAATATTTCCCCTAATTTTTTCCGAGTGCAAAACATCAAGACAGACAGACAAAGTGAAGGTGCAGATCTGGATGAAGGGTGTAAGGACAAACCGCAAGCGGACGAATCGTCGTTTATTATTGGAGCAGTCGCCGTAGTCGTTCTCATGGATGTGACTGTGGCGACGGGCGTAGCTGAGGACGAACGTGGAGCTCGAGGACGACGTGGAGGGGGCCGAGCTGCATCTGGGACAGACAAAACAAATGACAAATGACTCACGAGACAATGCAGCCTGGCCAAGCTAAGGAGAGCAGAGCAGAGCATGTTGCCTCCAAGCTTAAATGTTCGATATTATTTATGGGGGGCAAAAATCCAGACCCAGACTCAGACCCAAACCCAAGCCCGCGATACAAGACAAAACTAGAACAATGGCTCCGGATTAGCTCCGACTTTGCGTGTCAAGGCTAAGCCCTCGACGAGTTCTCGGAATTGCCCTTCGACAACTTAATGCCGATGGCAAGTCGTTCCAGCCAACTTCAGCTAATTACTCATGAAGAAGGGGAACACCCGAGGAGTTCCACAGTGCGGAGGAGATGAAAGGAGATGTGCGGTCAACGAACGACGGACAAAGAAAGATGCAAAACTCAATCAGCCAAGAACGATGTGAGCTAAATATTGGATTATTTTTTATGGTACACTTAAGTTAGGGATACCCTTACTCTTACGGTATAAGAAAAGACTGGTTTGGAACATTATAAATACATTTATTTTCGCTTAAAATTTATAGTCGACAACTAAACAAAGGTTTTTACCTGAGAATAAAATGAATATTAAATGTATACCACGACTAAAAATGCTTCCTTTAAAAAAGCCAATATTTTCCCTCCTTTTATATCTCATAAAAAGCTAGAACAGCTCAATATTTTCTTTATAGAAACTGCTCTACTAAAAGGGCTAGAAAAAGTGCTCGAAATTGGGGAAAACATTTATGTTTTCTAGTATAACTTTTCATCTGCCGAAACTATAAAGAAAATCGTGGGAAAAACACGAAATGAATATTCAGGAATATATTCCCAACGAAAGCCAGGTGCAGCCACAAAAAGGAACCTCTTTCATAAATTTCCGTTTATGTCCCTTTTCCCAAATAGAAATGCGAGAGCCATCAAAGTTCTCCTAATAATAATGGAAGAACAAGCTATTTTCATAAATTTCCATTACCTACACCCAGAGAATGTCATGGCTGCACTTTCATCAAGCCAAAAAAGAAAAAGAGCGTTCAATAAAAATCCAGCGTGGGTATGGCATGGCAAATCATTGAGGGACCCGCCACTGGCCCCGCTTAATCAGTCTGCTGGGAGCTGTTATGGCTGCCAGGGATGGCTGGCTGTCAGCCGAGTGGAGGTTACCCCTCACTCAACCAGATTCCCGTTGGCAGTTTCAATTCCGTCGCTTTTATTCTGCACATTCTGGGGGATTGGAGCTCTCGTCGCCAGTGCAGCAATGCATATAAATGACGTAGCAATTTGGAAGCCGTTTGTTATGCGAAGCTTTGCTTTGTTGTTCCACAATTAGAATCGCCAACTGGGGGGCAGTCAACTTAAAGGCGTCTGTCTACATGGCCTCAAATGGAACACTTTGGCGAAGTATGCTTCCAGACAAAAGACGCTTAAAGTCAAAAAGAAAATACTTCAGTAAATCTCCTGTTATGTTGGAAACTATTTATTGGTTTATTTGGAACGTAGTGAGTGGCTAGGAAACATGGAACTGCTCCTATAACTAAAATCCTAACTCTAAGCAACTAGGAACTAAATCGGGGAAAATTCTGTAAGTTTTGGCCACGTGAGATTTGGTGTGTGTGGTTCAGCAATGATGATGATGATAGCCCCTCAATCAGATGGCGGTCGCCTGTCTACGATTCCAGCGCCACACAGTGGCATCATCACACACGTAGACCAGGACGCTGGCATCTCGGGAGAAAGCGATCTGTCGCACGGTGGATACGCTGCGCGTATTACTCAGTGTGGTCATGACTGCACCCTCCGGATCGCTGGGATCCAGCTCCCACACATACACCTTGCCCTGCTGGTTGCCCAGAGCAATAACCTTTTGCCAGGGATTAAATCCGAACCGCACAAACCAAATCTCACATTCGTCGTACTCGAACTCCGCGATGATTGTACAGGAAGAATCGCTCGGCTTTACCTGTTCGAAGCTCTGGTGCAGCTGGCCGGGCTTCCAGCAAACGATGGCATTCTCGCAGGACTTGGAGAGCACAAAGTTACCGAACCACTGGACACAGTCCACGTAATTCCTGTGTATATCCCTCGTGGAGAAGTCAGGGAAGTGCTTGGTCACCGTGGGAAAGGGCAAGGTGGACTTCTCCTGGCTGAATGTATTCGATAGCTCGATCTTGTGATGGAATTCCGTTGTATTCAGGCACCACAGCTTCAGCGAGTGATCCATGCCGCTGGACACAATGCGATCGCCACGCATATTAAAGTCTATGGATAGCACTTCGTCGCGATGTCCCTCCACGCCACCCAAGATGGCAATGCAGACGTGACTTTGGATGTTCCACAACCTGATGGCATGATCCTTGCTGCCCGAGAGCAACAGCTGCAGCTTGTGCGGATGGAACTTGAGCTCGTTGATGGCCTGACCGTGGCCAATGTAGTTGCCCACCGCCTCGTTTTGCTCAATGTCAATCACTCGGATGACGCCGCGGTAACCAGCCGCTGCCAAAAGCGGAGCCGAGGTCTTTAGGTCGTATGACCAGGCGCAGGTGTAGAATACCTCATCGGGCTGGTAAGCAGAATCAAAATATATGTTAACTTGAGCCTTGATAAAGGATCTTCTAAGAGCTAACTCACATCCGGATCGGCATAGCAGTGCAGCAGCTGCATGCCACCCTGCCGCGGGCACTCGTACACCGTCACCCGGTTGCTGCCGGCGGTGGCAAACACCTGGGGCTCATCCTTGCCCAGCAGCGTGTTGAAGGCAACGCCAAAGATATTGGCTCCATGGTTCTCCTTCACAAAAGTGCTTCGATGGTGGAGAGGAAATGAAAATCAGTTGCTTGCTCCTTGCAGGCTCTAGTTTTTCCGCCACTTACTCGTATTTGTAGGCGGCGCGGCTCTTTGGCTTCGATTTGGTGCTGCGGCGGCCGCGACGCTTGCTCCGCGTGCTGGACGAGGGCGACTTGCTGCGCGATGTGGTGCTGTTTGTGGTATAGCTGGCCGATTCGTCCTGCGTCCATCCACCGAAAAAAGGATCATTAATTCCACTTTTACCAGAGATCCATTTGTCATTCGGTTTTTGTTTGTTTGTTACTTACGCCGCATGAGTCGTCCGAGTCCTCGGCGGCGGCCTCGTTGTTGCCGTTTTTCACTTTGTCACTGTTCATTTTGTAGGCCGCGCACGTTGTTCGCAACGTTAACTAGCGTTTAAATTGCCACCCCGAAACGGCAATAAACTAACTTTAACTATTGGTTTTTGTTGCTTAAAAACAATAATAATAAATAGCAATTCCGCGGGAAAATGGAATAAATTAATCGATTGACCTTACGTACTAGAAGCCAGTAGAACTGGTCACACTCTGTTATACTAGGATCAGCTGTTTATGCCCCACATCGATCATGATGTATCGATAACACAGAAGCGCGCGATATTTTGAAATTCGAATTGACAAGACACATGCGCAAGCTAAAATATTAGTAAATTAGAAAAGAAAAAAAGAACATGTAGGACAAGTAACATGCCATGGATTTGTGTGTAATTAGACAAACTTCAAAACATGTATGCACAAAAATTACACTGCTCGAAAAGGATTAAGCGATTTTGTTTGTTATTTCTTTTTTTTTGTCACAAGAATACAAAGTTTAATTATTAATATAAAGAGTACTCTTTTTTAAGGTATATTTAATATTTTGCTGTAGTTTTTATAGTTTAGATTCACAAAATAAAGATCTTAGAAAGGCTTGGAATATTACAAAATATTACAAATCTTTTGCATTAATTTATTCAATAATTTTGTTAAGAAACCCCTTTGTTCTTATTATTTTCCTAATTTTAAAACTTAAATTGATTTCTAAGCTTGTGACGAAAAGAGCTTTTAAACATTTAACACGTTCTTAAGCACACCTTAATATATAAATTTTATTTTTATTAATAAAACAGTGCTTGCAAACTTGCTAAATGTTTGTATATTTCGCTGGAAAAGTATTTGTACAAAAGACGCGTCAAGGAACATTTACAAATGCGCAGAGAGGCGCAGGTGGGGAACGAAACAAGTGTTATTTTCTTATTTTCTTATATTTTTATTTTGTTGTTTACGTCTATATAAAAAACAGGTATGTACAACAGAAGCGAGCAAGAGTTGTTTTGGGTTTGGAAAAGGGGGACAGAGGCTAGACAGAAGATTACAGCAGAGGAAATCGACAGAAACGGGTCGGCAGACAGACAGAGATAGAGTTGGATAGAGAATAGAGAGAGAGATATGTATATATAGAGGAGACAGAGTTTAGAGAGTTAGAGAATAGAAGGTATATAGTAGTATATGGTAAGTTCATTCTGGAGCTGTGTTGGTTAACGCAAAACGTCAAATCAAAATCGCAAAAACGAACGAACTGAAGTGGCGAATAAAAGGATAAACTGTTAGCTTAGAAATCAAATTTCAAGTACGTTTTGTTCGTCGACATGGACCTGGCCCAGGTGGGTGTCCGCAGGCGTCGTTGCCGGCGCACGGTCGCTGGATTACCACTGCTACTGCTGCTGCCACTGGTTACACTTTCCGCCGCCTTGCCACTGGGATCTGTTGCGGGTGCTGCTGCGGATGCTGTTGCGGATGCTGAGGCGGATGCTGAGGCGGAGGTGGAGGTTGAAGCAGGAGCTGACACTTTTGATGAATTCTCCTCCAGCACGGATTCCCTTACGGTCTCCAAAGCTGGCTGTAATTTGGGAGCTGCGGGAGCGGGACTGGCACTGACCTCCGACGACGTAGTTGCCGGCGGCCCTGTGGGTCCGCTGTGTGTCTGTGGTGCCTGGGACACGCCCTTGGTGCGCCCCTCTATACTAGCCAGATTGTCTGCTCCACCAGTGGCCTCCTTTTGCTCCTCCTTCGCCTGCTCCTCCACCTTCTTGAGGCTACAGCTGCTATTTGAGTTGTTGTTATCCTGCTGCTGGTCAGGATCCCGACCGTGACTGTGGCGACTGCAGCTGAGGTTCTTGCAATCCCCATTGCAGTCCTCTCTGCAGGTTGTCCCAATATCCAATTCCAGGTGCATCCCAGGTGCAGGCGGCCAAGTGTTCCGTCGCCCAGCAGTTGGCAGTGAGTAACAGCGAACCAGTGCAAAAATGGCAAGTTTTTAGATTACGAAGTCGTTGCATTGCATTCGGTTGGTATGTGTGTGTATTGTGTGTGTGAAATTTTATTTATTTTTATTGTTGTTTTTTTTTAGATAAATAGTTTTTGTCAATAGAAAGAAAAAATATATAAATAGAACATCAGTTGAGAGATTGTGGTAAAGCTTTAAAGTTTAGTTAAGGGATAAGGGGGGCGTTCCTAAGAAGCTGGCCAAAAATACCTAATTACCAATATGAAGTTCGTCCTACAAACCAAATTTTATTTTATTTAATTATTCAATTACAAAATTTAATTATTCAATTTAAGATTTATTTTTAGGAACTACTTTTTCTTAATTATAAAATATTTAGTTCCGAAAATGGCTTAAAATTCCAATATTTCAAACTTTGCAGGACGAACTTCAAAAATGCTGATAAACTCCAGCCACAGACAAAGTTTTACCGAATTTACAGCGCCAAGTTAACTCGGCAACTTTGTGTATTTCGTTACCACAAAAAAACAGGAACGAAATAAATGGCTTAAAAGGGAAAGCGGACTTTTTGCTACCCGAACCTCACTTGACTATGCAAATCGAAGAATCGTGTCGTGTGTGCTTGTTTTGGGTTGGAAAATGTTAATAAATTATATGGCACAGAGCGCACACCTGAAAACAATGGATATAGCATATATACCGGTCCATACATATGCAGATGACATTCGGGAGTTGATCGGTGGAGAAGTAAGGACTTAATTGAATGTGTGGTAAATAATAAAAATGCATTGTTGTGTTTCTGTGTAGATCCCTTTCTTCTGCGGCCGAATAGCAAAACCAAAAATTAGGGTTTGGGAAATGCAAAGCTTTTTGGGAATTTAGTTTAATATAATTTTTGAACATAAAATTATTGGTATTGATTTATTGGCATAAAATTGCTAAAAACTGGAAAGTTCTTTTTAAAATAAAATATGAATAAGGAGCGTTTAAAAAATGTATTTAAGAAAGCCTAAAAGAATGCAGAATTATGCTTTAATGTTATTTCTGAGGTGTTCTTGTTTTTCTGGCATACTTTTAGGCAGTTTAAGTATTGATTTTAAAAAGTTAGTATATTTTATTAGCTATTTATTTATCTAAACAAAAAATATATATTCATCTTAAACTAACCCCAATAACTTTGCATTTCCTTTCTCAAAAACAAAGATCTTTCTTCAAAAATATTCCAAAAATTTCTGCTAACCACAAACACTTGAAGTTTCAATAGCGAGAAGCTTGTAAGGGACAAAGTTAGACCAGAAGAGGAAAAGTACGAGATTCAGATTTAGATTCAGATTCAGAAGATACACAGAGAATTCCATCTGGCGAATTAACGAACGAACGAACGAATGGAGTAGAAAATATGCAGATACACCGAGAGAAATGGCGAGCACAATAGTAAGACACCGAGGAGAAGAGATAAAGTGAGTTAGAGACAGAGATTACTTCAATTAATTACGGTGCGACGATTCGTTAGGGGACGGTGTTGGTTTTTTTAATTAAGGGTCTTTAACCATAGCTTAGTAACTCTCGGGATCCGAAGTAGATAAGTACACAGTTATACCTTACGTTAGGCTAGGCTAAAACTAAGAAATACGCGATCTCTGCAAACGTTAAATGATGATGATGATATGATGATATAGAAGACAGGAAAGATACAATGGATGATGGCTAGAGCAAGGCAAAGTATAGATCTCGATTCTCAAAAAACATGAACTGAAGAGAGCACTACAAAGTATGAGGATAGAAATAGTTAACAGAGTTAGAAAGTTAGAAGAAGAAAGAGGTGAGAGAGGTGAGTAGTAGTAGTTGTAGTAGGAGTAAAGTTATAGTGTTTTGGATGGGCTGGATATCGGGGATAGATGTATTCGCGTCTTATTATTATAGAAGAGAGATGTTATAGAGTTAAAATCAACAACAAAACCAAAGCGACCAAAGTCAAGACACGATGGGAAAACTTACTCTTCGCTCTCAACGGATGAGGACGCAATCTGCCCCAACCTTGTTTTACCTGAAGTGGGGCTTCTGATCAACAACACACAACACACATAGTAACAGAAACGGATATAAAAAAAGAAAAATATTCAGATATTTTTGTATACACGAAAGGAAATCGGTCTTAGAAATATGTTATGTCAATGTTTGATGACTCGATGAGTGATGAGTTTTTTGATATTTCGCAACTACTTAGCAGTTAGTCGAATGGAGCCTACTCTAAATATGTTGGAAAGCCTAAACCAATTCGATGTGGAGCCCCAAGGAAGCCCGAAGCTGAAGCAAAGTTGTCCAGAGATCAGTTCGAAATGGTTCGTTCTCCTCTTGGTTAGACGGAGCCAAGAAGCTTGCAAGATTTTTTCGATTTTTCGGGAATAGTTTTATCTAGTTTTATCAATCTACTTTTGCCTACCTTGATTCGTCTATGAAGACGGCCTCGAGTACACGAGCCGCATAATGCAGGTTGCGCTGCATGTCCTCATAAGGAACGGTCTCATGATCCATGCGGCGGAGAAGACTGCGTATTCTGTGGAAATATATTATTTTAGGATATTTTATATATTTGATGTGCAATTTAAACCCACCTCAAGGCCGCTTTGTTAAGGGCATCTGGCGTATCGACTGGCGGCAGACTCTCCGTTTCCCATTGACCGGCATTAAACGACAATATCGAGGTTGTTTCGTACGATTGCTCCGACGTGGTTGGAATGTCGGTATCCCCGCGAAGGAACGAACCGGTGCCCAAGGCATTTAGCGAATGGGTGGCGGTATGGTCGCCGGATTCGGTTTGCGAGAGATTGGCCGACGAGTTCTGAAGGTTGTCGGCCGCATAGTTGGTGGAATTCGGCGATGACGGCTGCATTTTGCCAGCGGCGGAACCTGTTGTGGCAACGGCTGTGGCGGCGGATGCTCCGGAGGAGCTGGAACCCTGATTGCTCGATCGACTATCGCCGGCGGACGCTGGTCCGTTGCTACCGGCGCGGAAGCTCAAACGCTCCGCGAGTGGTTCACTGAGCGGCGTCTGGGCGAAGCTGATGCCCGGGTTCACGGTGCCGGAGGCTGCGGTGGCGGTGGCGGTGGCTGCTGAGGGCGATGCCAGTTGCTGGCCGTCGTTCTGGTTGAAATTCCGGCTATTTGTGCGTCGGATAATCGTTAGTGAGCCGTGTCCTGCAATAATCGGGGGAAGGATAGCAAAAGAGGCTTGTTTAGTTTTCTTTTTCGGCTGCTTATTTAGTTAACTTAACTCTCACTATTGACACATTGATTAAGTCCCTACTGGGATCTAACGAAGCATAGTCCCCAAAGGAAAGGGTTTGGAACTGTGAAGGAACAGTGGGTTGGAGGGTTTTTCAAGGATGGGAAAATATGAATAAATGAATTTATTATCCTTTATGGACAAAGAGGAATATATAAGAACATGTTTCCATAGTTTATTGCTTTAATAATTACACATTGAGTGTTTTATTTGGATAAATGAATGGTTTTTAATATCATAACACAAATTAAAAGTTGATACTTTTAACCTAAGGTTTTTACATTAATAATGTATATAATAAAATATATTTTTAAAATTAATTAAATTCATAACAGTCCCAAGTAAATGTTGTTTTGGAGCATGATTTATAAAAGCCTGAAATACCGAAAAATATGTTTAAAATATATTTAAAATATCTATTTATCTGTCTATCTATCTATCTTTATATATCTTTCTATATTTATCTCTCCCCTAAAACTCAATTCATTTCATATTATTAAAATAACAAATCAAACTAATCTTTATACAATTCCAAGCTCCACTGTTCACTTCCTTTTCTAGACCAAAAAATCTTTTGATACAATCGACAAGAAATCAATAATTTATTCGCATCATTTAAGGGCATTGTGGCGCACAATTCTTTATTTAGTTTAACCCCCAAGTGAAGGGAAAAATGCTTAACGAGCAGCGAACAAAAACCCTTGGAGAAGTTCCTTTTTCTCGTCCTGGCTGAGTGGCATCGTCCCAGGACTCAGGACTAAGTTCTCTTGGCGGGGCGTGTCGAGATAGAAAAAGTGCAAAGGATTTATCTCAATGTGTGTTTGTCACGAGTGGCGCGAAGGAGGCGTCAGAGATTTGGCACTCGAAGCAATCTATTTGGCGGAGTTACTCCCATTCCAGGAGGGAATCTTAACTGCATTCCATTTATTTTTGGGAAGTGCAAGCACCTCCAGATGGGAGGGAGCAAGGTGATGGGGCAGTCATAAAATCCGCTTTATGCTGCACTTAAATTTATGTTACACCCGAGATTCCTTCGGTTAACTGCTAGATACGCGGGCTCTTTATCGACTCGAGTTTCGGGATGAAATGTTTTATGCTCCTTTTACTGGCGACTCTTCATGTCCTTAATGACTTGCCACGCTTCAGTTTACGCCACAATGTTTTTTTTTTTTTTTTGCCGGAAAAATGCTTTGCTGGCCCCCACCTGACGATGAAGACGATTCCGGGTGCCTTGACCCATGTGGATAATGAAAACTGTTGGCAATTAAGTGGCCTTATGGCCGCATAAAGTGCGTTTCGCAACTGGTAACATGATCGATGGTCTTGCCGGCCATCAATCTTGATTCAAAAGCTTGTCTAGTTGGACTGTCAAAAATATCCAGCTGTCAAAAGGGATATTTCCGGCTTATAAGATAATGTGAGTTACCTTTAATATAGATTTTATAATTCATATTTGAATATGATGAGGGAAATTTCCAATTAAATTTTAAATCCGATTACTAATTCGTTTAACTTTTTCACAGAACAAAAAACTGCACTTGATTGTTTTAATTTGTAAACAAAAATAAATGTCATTTGTCCAGTCTTGCAGCAAAAAAAGTTAATCTAATCTAACTTAATTAATCTCACATATGTATACAGATTGGAATTTCACATAGAGATATGTGTGTATTACATGTAATCTTTATTGAGTTAAACTAAAATGATTTATTTGTCATTTAATAGTTAAGCGAATTAAAAAGAAAACCAAGCTAATATGGTTTGTATAATTTAAAAGTGAATTATTTTGTAACAAAATGAAAATCTTATTAGGGAAAAACTATGTTTTTGTCAAGCCCCGGGAGTGCTATCCTTTCTAAATTTCCGCCATTTCCGAGTAATGTCAAACGGACTTAGTCACCGCAATCTGCACAGCTGGTGCAGGATGGATTATGGTGGTTTCCTGTTTGCTGCATAAAATGGAAATTATAATGCAACCCCGGCTCAGATGATGAAATATGCAAAAATAATAGACAACAGGGAGAGGGGAAAGGGATGCCAGGATGCAAGGATGCAAGGATACTCGTTACTTACTTGCCACTTGACCATTTATTGTCGCATTCGGCCCGCTGCTGCCACTGAACTCAGCAACTGTGGGACTGGCGGCTTCCTGGCCCGGCGTGCTAATGCCACCTGCTCCTCCGGCTCCGGTTGCAGAACCACTACCAGATCCAGCTAGTCCACTGGCTGCACCGCTCGCTGCACCACTGCCGATAATGCCCGATGCCGCACCACTGCTACCGCCGGTGGCGCCCGCACCAACGCTGGCCTCGTCCCGCTTGCTGGGCAAACTCTCTGGCGTGCTGGCAACTGGAAAGATGAGTAGCAAAAACTTAGTTTGGGGGATTTACTCTGGCAGAAAGTGTGAAAGAAATGTGTGAGATATTTCCGAGAACTTGTTGGTTTATGGGGTTTACTTTAAGAGTAAATATTCTATGGAAATGAAAATATTTGTGTCGTTTTATCAGTAACCACAATTCTGTGTAAAAATGTAACTTAAAGTCTCCCTAAGTTTAAGCAGAATTTTCCACAGTATTTTTCTATTTTGCTCTGTTTCCTCCAACAGGTTTCCCTTTGCCAATCAGTATTCAAACTATCTGTGCTTGTGTACACATCTATGCGAGTCCCCCAAATCCTTTTGTTGTCTTTCACTCGTTGGGAATCCTCCCCTTCTTCCTTCTAATGCTATTGGGCTTAACCAAAGTGTATTTGTGTTGTGTATTTTGTTTACTTCTTGATCCAGAGGGAAAAAAACACTCTTTTGCCACTTTTGGCTGTGGGAGAGACAAAATCTTTCAATCTTAGATAAACTTTGAGGAGCATACTTTTGGGTAAAGAAAACATTTAAAGAATTTAGCTTAAACTTTAACATTTAAAAAATATTAAATTCTTAATATATCATTAATTTTTTTAAAGGAAAGAGCATTTATTTATCCCCATCCGCGAGTTAGTAAAAATTTTCCTTGCCTTTAAGCTTTTTCTTATGTCTCATCTTGTCTTATCCTTTGGCCTGGCTTAGGCGCCTCCTTTGGCACTACAAGATTAGATGGAAATTGCTTTTTGTGCGCCGAAAGGATTTTATTAGGCCAAGCTAATACGTATTTTTTGTGTGTGTTTTGTTTTGTTTTGTTTTGTGCAGTTGCCAAGGCCAACAGCTGCTGCGCGAAATAAATGTTTATTTATGTATAGAAAGATTTCACATGCTTTCTTAGTTTATTTAGCATATCAAGTATACGCCAGGTAGCCAATAAGAAGTCTATAGTTATGTATATGCATTACTAATACTCTAAGCAACTAATAAATATAATAAATTTGTTTTATTTTTAACAGGATGCTGTGAAGAAAATAAATGTGAATAATAATTAAGTTTCAGATATATTTTAGTGCTAATAACAATATCAAGAACAATAGTCGCAGCTGAGGTTTTGAAAACTACGTTTTATCATTTCTAATGTTTACTTTCGTCAGCAAACTGCGGCTTTCTAAGTTTTCCAAGCTTTGGACTTGGCCATATCTATAAATGGGTGACGATCTGGTGGCGGAACGTCAGTCTTGTCTAACCAGTTGCTGTTATCCAACGTTTAGCCTCATAGCCATGCGTTTTTTCGCTCTGATAGTTCTAGGCTTGGTCGCTTTTCTGGCCTTAACTGCCGCCGCCGAAGAAACAACGTTAGCAGTTTGCGCCTGTCCCCGGAACTACCAGCCCCTCTGCGGATCCGATGGCCACACTTACTCCAACCAGTGCGACTTGAACTGCAGCGCTAAGGCCAAAGGACGTACTATCACTGTGGCCAAGAAGGGTCACTGTTAAGATGAAAGCTTAAATAGAAACTTGAAGAAACTAAGAAATGAGAAAAATAAATATCTAAAACTTTAAAGTATTGTTGTTATATTTACGGGGAAACTTTTGTGACGAAATTACCGTGTTTTGTTTGAAATACAGCTTTTAAGTGGCTATTGTCAATTGTTATTTATTGTCGTTGCACTACACTCTTAAAACTTAAATCTATTTTTAAAAATATTCCCTCCAACGTTTAGTCTCATCTTAACAGTTGCTGCAGTTAAACGTTTGCTTGCTTAGTCTTTCAGAAACCAACTATATCTGCGATGCATTGCCTCACTCCAGTCATTATCTGCCTTCTGGCTCTTCTGGGTCTCACTGCCCCTGGAGAAGCCAAAGAGTTGTGCGATTGTCCTCAAATATTTAAGCCCTCCTGCGGATCGGATGGCAGAACTTACAGCAGTCCCTGCTTATTGGAGTGCGCCTCTGAGATGAATGAAGGCACCATCACTATGGTCCACGAGGGAAAATGCAAATTGCTAATACCATATTCAGTGTAAATTATTTAATATGTAAATAATATATTTATATACAATTGCTGTTCTACAGACAGCTTTTGCACAAGTTTCTGAATAAATATTACAATATTGTAAACTAAAAGCTGCACCTTATCTATAAATGTGATGAGATCAGGGTCGGAATCGTCAGTCTCGTCTAACCAGTCGCTGTGATCGAACACTTAGTTTTCTCAATCTCATCGCTGTCTCAGTCTTTATTATAATAATGCGTTTTATTATAATTATTGCCCTCTTTTTGCTACTGACCCTGAGTGCCATCGGGAATGCCCAGAGTCTGTGCGCATGTCCTTTCAACTACGATCCTGTTTGCGGATCGGATGGAAAAACCTACAGCAATGAGTGCGTCTTGCGGTGTTCACCGGGTTCAAAAACGGTGGCAAGGCGAGGAGCTTGCTAAGCTTGAAATGTAACATTTGCATCACTTTACTGGCATATTGTTTAATGTAAAGAAATAAATACGTGTCAGTTTAAAACTTAATTTGTTTTATTTTTGTTAATATTTTAGGGCTTCCGTGAATAGCTGATAAACGGTTAAGATTATATTGCCTCTCGGATAAGAAGTAAAGCTGAGCTGCTTGAGTTACTAAAAATTAATTGGGTTTGCTTTCTGCCTTTGGGTCTTCTGGGTCGTCGTGAAAGCTTAGAAATTGATTGCCTAAATTAATTGATCTTTATTGAAATATAGTGTATTTTATAGTGTATAGTGTATTAAAAGATTTAGTTCCTAATTTACCTGAAAGTATAGCTAATGAATAAATTCTTTCCGCTTTAGTTTCTGGCTTATAAATAACGCCACGACTTCCGTGCAAGCGACAGTCTTACCATTTTCGGTGACCTAACATTCAGCTTATTTAGTCTCGTCGTTGTCTAAATTAGTCACCATAAACTTTAACCATGCGTTGTACTCTAATTATTGCATTTTTCTTGTTCTTGACCCTGAGTGCAATCGCAAATGCATGCATATGTACCAGGGAGTACAATCCTGTTTGCGGAACGAATGGTAAAACCTTCGCCAATAAGTGCGTGTTGAACTGCGATGGTGTAGAGATGGCTCACCCCGGAAAGTGCTAGGTCTAACACTTGCACCACCTTACTGACTTAATGCTTGAAATAAAAACTAAATACGTTGCAATCTTAATTGTTTTAATTCTGGGCATATATTACGGCTTCCGTGAATAGCTGATCAACGGTTTTGTCTAAATTGCCTCTGGGATAAGAGTTAAAACTGTTGCTGAAGTTCATTTACCTTTAGCAAACATAATTTTTAGTTATTTATCTATTTAAAGCTAACGATTATTATCTTGCTGCGGTGGCATACCGCTAGGGCAAACGTAATATTTAGAATCAAGCTTCTTTATTTAAACTAAAAAAATGATTAAAAAACCCTTGATTGACTCCATGTATAATTGGGGGAAGATCAGCCAAAAAAATAAGTCTTGTCTATCTACTTGTGTGGATTTAACATTTAGTTTTCTGTCTGAGTTACTATATATTAAAAATGCGTACCATCAGTTTCCGACTAAAAATTTTATGTAAAATATAAATGTCAGTTTGAAACAAAGTTGTTTTATTTTAAAGTCTATTCGTGCACCATCCGTGGGTTTTGTCGATATATTTTAAAGGAAAAGGTCATCTCCGTTGGAGAATTTAAGCTAATGCCAAGAAATGATTTATTTTTATTGAAATATAGTGTATTTTAAAGTGATGTAAGGGAAATTTGTTGTCTGATTTTAAACAGAATTAGTTCCAAATTTACCTGTAAGTATAACTAATGAATGGCTTTAGTTTCTGGCTTATAAATAAAGCCCCGACTTCCCAACTTTCAGTTTTCTTAGTCTCGTCGCAGTCTCAGTCCTCGTAATAGTCACGATAAATTTTAACTATGCGTTGTATTATAATTATTGGATTTTTTTTGTTCCTGACTATGAGTAGCATTGCGAACGCAAAAATATGCCCTTGTCATAAAATTTACAAACCGTTTTGCGGTACGGATGGTGTTACCTACGTCAATAATTGCGAAGTGAAGTGTGCTGGTGCAAAGGTGGCGCACCCCGGAAGGTGCTAGGTCTAACACTTGCACCATCTATTGAATTATTTCTTCATGCAATAAATAAATACGTTGCAATTCTAATTGTTTTATTTTTGAGCCTTTTTTTCGGGCTTCAGAGAAAAGCTGATCAAAGATGATATTAAATGTATGCCTTTAAGATTCTTCATTTAAGGAATAGGAATGTTGTTGTTTTTTTTAATTTGTAAATAGATTTTTAAATGTAATTTTTATTACCAACCCGTGGTTTCTGTGTATACATTTGAATGGAAAGGAAAGTAAAGGATGCCCATGTCCTGTGGAAATTTGTGGATATGTTGGAAAAAGCTCTCATTTACCTTTAGCAGACATATTGTTTAGAATAAAAATGTTTTCAGCTCCTTGATTAAAACTCAATTAAAACCCGTAAGTAGTATTACTCCATATATAATTGGGGGAAGATCAGCCAACAAATTATCAGTCTAGCCGAACCTATACACTTCTGTGGGGAAAATCAAAGCTAATGCATAATCAATTCGATTTGGTTTAACTTTAAAATATTGCAAATT
Organism: Drosophila punjabiensis; assembly: GCA_008042585.1. NCBI lineage: Eukaryota > Metazoa > Arthropoda > Insecta > Diptera > Drosophilidae > Drosophila > Drosophila punjabiensis. The sequence continues at coordinate 42,931 of VNJR01008256.1, forward strand.
ATATTAAAGTATGAAATTTAATTTTAAACGATTGTGCAATCCAAAAACACTCTTTTAGTTTAGTTTCCTGCTTATGTGCTATTGTGTCTTGATGCTTTGCTATAAACCAAAAATTAAAATAAATAAATACGTGTACATTGTGAATTGTATTTATTTAAGAGTGAGTATGTTTATTTCTGCGGCTTCTGTTATTGACCCAATTGTTAAATGATTTTTCTTGTTGGCTTGGATTCTATTTGGACAAATGTTGGCAAAGCGTTTCGTAACAATAAAAAAGTAATCATAGAATATGCCAGGGCTGATATGCAGCATAGGCTAAGTTTCAGAGGAGTTTTTATTGGTGGAAAATGTTAAGGAAAACATAATCAAAATAATAAGGAAGATGGATCTGGATGGAGATGGAGCATTTCAAAAAGATGAAAAGAACGGTTTTTCTTTATAAAGATAAAACCTTTTGAAATAGGTTACAATAGTTGTTTGTGATTCGTAATCTTCAAATTTAAGGATCTTTTCTTGTTCTACAAAAATTTTTTTTTTATTTTTTGATTAAAATCTAATTTATAATGTTTACTTTTCCTTGAATATATTCAAAGATTCATTTAATGTTTACCCAGGAATAGCTAAAACTTTTCCTATAACCCATAGCTCATGACTCACAAAAAAGTAGCACGCTCGTAGCTATCTTTGACAGCTATAATATAATTTATATATTTATATATATATATTTGCAAATCACTTCACCACTTGAAGTCGCTTCGTCGTTTTTTCCAGTGCGATTTGTGTCCCCTTTTTTGTGATTCGCAGTCACGATAAGACGTCGAAGCGCTATTGATTGCAATGCCAAATACTGCGGCTGATAAGCTGCTTTATTTCTATTTATTTCACCTCGATGATAAATACAGGCCACATATATGTGTATTTCATTTGATTATTTATTTTTTCCAATTTAAAGTTCGTTTTAATCCATTTTCCAGATGTTTCTAGAGGACACTATCCAGGTTAGCAAGTGCCGGTTCTGAGGAGTCCCAGGCTGCGTCCCTGACGTGCCGCCGACCGACTTTGGCAATCGAATTCGCAGCGATTGGGATAAGTGATCCTGTTGGTTCCACACACCGGCTCGTAGTTCCTGGGGCAGGGACAAAAGTCCTTCTTATCCTCAGAGCTCTTCTCTTCAGTTAAATCGCCGCGAATTGGCGCTATGGCCAGGGCCAAGAACAGGCACAGGGCCAACAAAATGCTCAGGAATTTCATAGTGTCGAGGTTAATCCACTTGCTATACTGACTCGGAACTGCCATTCAACTTCGTTTTTCAGCCAATGGAGCTTTGGTTCGCTTCGATTTGGCCTCTTATCTTATCACTACTTTAGCGTTGGGCTTTGGAGTTGAGGGTGAATTTTTATACCCAGTATACGTAATATTGATGGCTATATAAGTTTCTAGCTAGTTAAACTAAACTCCACTTAGGGATATTGAAATGGAAATCAAATATTGATTATAGCCACAAGAAAGTTTTTATATCAATATTCTGATTTGTTAACTTAATAGAAACTGATACAGAAAAGCTTTTTGAATTCAAATAAATCCATCTTCGGCTTTAACTTTTTTGCTTGTTTTTATAAAACTGAAAAACAGGGTGTGTCGCAGTCGTTTCATTTTTTCAAATAATTTTTCCGACTTGCCAGACCGCATAGAACCTAACCAATTAGCTGAGCGTAATTCCCAGAATTGGGCTAGTTAAATAAATGCAATGGCAATTATTTGAATAATTTATGGGTACCAAAGCACTTTCATTTAAATAATTTATTTACCTGTCGCGGGGAACAACACGCGGAATTGTTTATAGTTTCCAAAGCTCGTCAGAAAAAGCTATACTCTAAATGTTCTCTGAGAGAGAGCTTTTTGCTCTTTGTGTGCTCTTTCACCTTGTTATCAGTGATCAGGTGGCAAAGCGAAATTGAAGAAATTTCCCTGACGTATATATATATATACATATATGTATGTATAAGTATATTACACTCTCATACACAAGTCAGCTTTTTTATGAGACACAGTAGTTAATGGAAAACTAGACGTTTTGTGAAGTAATTTACACGCCGCTCGCTATACAATTTCAATTGCCATTCAAATTCAATTAGCTTAGCGCTCTGCTCCGGCCCCCAGGGAAATTTGAATAAGTTTTTATATATTGCTATATAGTAGTACTGGAGTATCGGCCGTCATGCGAGGTGTGTTTCTGGGCCTCCTGCTACTGCTCTTCGCCATAGTGGCGGCAAGGGCCCTCAACTGTCAGCCATGCAAACTGCTGGAGGCCCGCAAGACGCATGCCAACGAAACCCAAACACGAGAGGAGGGTCTGAGGCGGGGAAGCAGTGCGAAATAATCAGCAGCTTGTTTTGACTAATTAGCAAAACTTATACACACCTACGCAAGTGTATGTGGCTTGCGCTCATTCTCGAAAAACAAACGATGATTCCCAAACTCAGTCTCAGTTGAACACTTGCCGGGTAAAGACGACGTCTACGAAAAGTTGCTCCTCACAAGAATCCCATTCAATTAGAAAGACAAAATGAAGTGCCTGGTTTTGGTTGTCCTTTTGGCTTTTCTGGTCACTCTCCTTGCCGGATCCTCGGAGGCCAGCTACTGTCCCTGTGACCTCAAGACCAAAGCAACGCAGGTCTGTGGCTCCAATGGCGTCACCTATCAAAATCGCTGCGAATTCGAGTGCACGCAGCGGGAACACAGGAAACTTGGACGTACCTTGAGCGTCCGCAAGGAGGGGCCATGCAATTTGGATAAATGAAAACTCATCATTAAGCTTTCTTTTTTAAAGGATTTAACCCAAAATAGTGCTGTGAGATAAGCAACAGAGAGATATATGTACTCATTGGAATTTATGCGTATCTAATTATCTAATCCTATGATTTTCTAACACAAATGTAAACTATTGATACTATTAAATAATGTAAAATTGTTAATCTTTAAAGCAATTTATCATACTCTGTATACTTTAGTTCTTGGTATATCCTCTTACAAGAGAACAACAAAATCATCTATTTAAGTAATTAACATCTACCTTATCTTGTTTTCTTTAAGCTGTTTTTGTTTGTTTTTGCTTATAAATAAAGTCTGTTTAAACACATTTAATGTTTGCCTTTGTGAGTTGTCAGAATATAAGAGTTTGCTTTGTTCACAGATTAATATAAATAAGCTTAAATTCGGCATTTCCGTGCACTGTTTCTATATATTTAAGATTTTTTGTAAATGAAAAACGTCTTTTAATGTTTTTTTATTTACTTAACATTTTAATACATAGAAAAAGAATACATTTTCAATTCCAAGTTCAGTTCTTAATATATAAATTCTAGATTAAATACTGCAGTTTCAGCAATTAAAAATACATTCCATTCAGACTCTCATCTGACCTTAAAATCAGTCTCTCAACAATCTCAATTATATTATACAACCGTAAGTATGCAAATAACGCCATTCAATGCTAATTAAAAGCTGCGCCGAGTGCGTCATCACCTCAGTTAATCATTTCGGGGAGGCTTTCGCCTCCCATTGACACTGGGAAGTGGATTTTTGGCCACGTTTAAACAGTCGCCTCACGCACATCAATCAAATTTATGCATAATTAATCGTTCGCCGCCAGAGTTTCGATACGATTCCCCCGAGAACTGCCGATAGCTGATGGCTGATGGCTGATGGCAGGGATGTGATTTATTAACTCAGCGCAGTGACTTGGACTAATTGAATCTCAGGACGTGCGACATAAGAACCTAAGTATTGGGTGCATATAAACCAGAGCGTGGCCCACTCCAAGTTTCCAAGTAATAACAAGAGCCACTGCAAGGCTAATAAAGCCAACAGGCCACATTTATGAGGTGTGGTCGAGCGACTACCGTTCGTGGCTTTATTACAGGAAGCTGTCAGCTGCCTGGAATTCAGTTTGCCAGAATGTTATTAAAAAGATAAAAATGAACGTTGAACGGATTGAATCACGGCACTAAATGGGTTTTATCTCGGCAGAGGCGAACGTGGAAGCTTCAACTAAATTATCCAAATTAGAAATGGTTTCAAAACATGAGATAAACAAGAAGTTGGGTCACAAAAATTGAGTTCTGCTTACTTTAAAGATTTAAGGAATTGCGTGAAGGGTTTATTTTTTTGTATGTAATATTTATTTATAATAAATAGATAAAGAGAAGGGTTGTAGAAAAAACATTTAAAAATAATATAAGTTGTTTTACAAATATTTTATAAAGTATTTTATCATTAAAGGTCTTTAAAACAGTTTAAACATATACAAAATTTATTCAATATCTTAATCAATATTTTGAAGCCTTTGTAAGCAAATTTTATCCTTTAAAATTGTCCTTCTTCCCCTACTTTACCTTAAATTTCTTATTTAAATTTATTTTGGCTTATTTTAATATTTAAGAAAATAATCGAAATGTCCCCGATTTGGCTTAAACCCTTTTTCCAGCAAAATATAACAAATTTGATGCAAATGCGAGCTAATATCGAGCAAGTAGTATCAGTCATTGCCTTAACTGACGGTTTATCTATCTGAGCCCCAATCCGATGATATTATAATATTCTGTCAAAAGAGGATTGTCCTGCCACCGCCACCGGCACCGCCCCCTCCAGCAGTCATAGCAATAAAGACGAGATATCAAAGGTCGTATTGGTGAACGAAAAAAACAACAAGCGAGTGTATTCGAAAATTTACATGTGGAACCTACTTATGACAACGACGCCGACAATCTCTACAAATGCCAACAAACCTGGCGTTGTTGTAATCGATTTGTGATAACAAGTATTTGATAAGCGTAAACGTATTGACAACATCAAATAGCAGGCCCCAAAAAATAAAGTAAAGAGAGGTCTGCCCCTCTCCAGCCCAAGGGTTGTGCTTAGAGGGAAATGGAAAAGCGACTGGGAGATTTTCCTCCCATTTTGCGTAGCATATGTTTAGGCGCGTGTGCCAAATTCGTAAATATCTGGGATTAGTGGGAGCTCGATTTTTAATATGCCAAGCAGCCGAGAATTTTCGTTGATATGATTAAATATTTACATAATACAAAATTTAGGCCGTGTATTTATTTATTCGTGCTCGGGGAGCACGAATACCCGAAAGCCCGAAATTGAAAAGTGCTCCGAACACAAAAAAAAAGTAAATAAATAAAAAAGAAAAACGTTAAATCCGCCCCCTCTCAGGATATGTCCTGGCACAAAAGGCTTCTCGCAAAGGCAATTCAATCAGAGTCGCGACATGAAAGCTAAACCCCGTTGTCCTGCCACCAGCCGCCCCCACAGACAGGTGAGACAGGTGAGTGGTGAGCTGGCACAGTTTTGGCGGGACAGACGGCGGATTAGCCGATGCTTCCCCGTAAAACATTTCGCTTTAACTTTTCACTTTCCACCCGGCATTTTCCCCGCATTTTCCCTTGGGGAGGTGCGGCCTGAAAATTACTGCAAATTTCCTTCGCTTTGATTCCGGAGCGCCAAAGGAATCCCAATGTGAGCAGTGAGCCACGCCCCGTGTCAAACCCTTTTCATGTCCTGGGAAAAAGCGGAGAAAATTATGCCGAATTTTGGCCTGTGTGATCAACGTGAAGATTTCTGCACATATTTGTTCGCGTAAAATTTCCAATAAAATCAGCGAACAGCCAGGAGCACTCGCAGGATTAGCATTGGCAGCCCTTTTGTTGCTTGCTCGTGTCTTTTGAGACTGGCAAAATGTTTAATTAAGCTGCCAGTTTCAGTCCTGGTTGAAAGTTCCAAGGAGTTGGTAAGAGATTCATGTTACCAGTTTAGTTGTCATGGTCATGCCTTGGAAGTTCGCGGTTTGCATTATAATTAAAGGGGTGGTTTTAAGGTGAGTCGGGTTTGGGAAAGTAGTAACTGCTTAAATTTATCATTTAGAGTAACGATTTTCATGGAATTGGGAGTTAAATTAATAAATCAACTTTAAATATATCTATAAATGCGTTAAAAGCAGAAGGAAATTAATTTAAAGTACATTCAAACAGCCCATTTTATATTTTTTCTTCAAAATTAAGTTGCTTCCTATATTTATGCTTGTTCAAGTTCTTTAAATTATAATAATTTTGATAAATTTTCTAATATTATTAAAACTACTTATATAGTTTGTAGCTTCTCTCACACATTTCCAATGATAACCAGGTTATCATAACCTTCATTGATCCCTACAATTGTTAAGTCTAAAAATAAATATGCAAGTCAAACAAAAGGCCTAGTTCCGCCCTTCCTTCCCATCAATGATACACTTACATTATTTCTGCTTCATTTAAGATGAGTAAATTTTCCGCTGTTTGACCAACTGGTCAGTGTATAAAAAAATATCAAATGTTAATTGCTAAATGGACGAGTAATTTCCTTCAAACACTTTTCAAAGTGATGCGACAATTGGTCAAATATTTAAATGATTGCGAATCGCCAAAGCAAATAAACAAAACCGGAATTGAAAAGCCGGCTGAGGTATAAAAAGGCCTCCGCACTTATTTGATAATAGAAAACTCATTCAACAGTTGACCGCGATGGTTGTTATAAAAGTATTAACTCTACTACTGAGTGTGGGTCTCGTCCTTACCCACAATCACAATCAGCAAAAGGAGCACGATGCGAAATATAATTGGTGGCAGAACGAGGTCTTTTACCAAATCTACCCGAGGTCCTTTCAGGACAGTAATCAAGATGGCATAGGGGATCTCCGAGGCATTACTTCCAGGCTGGAGTACTTCAAGGAGACGGGCATCACGTCCGTGTGGCTAAGTCCTATCTACGAGTCGCCCATGGTGGACTTTGGTTACGATATCTCCAACTATACGAATATTCAGCCGGAATATGGAACCCTCGAGGACTTTGATGCCCTGATAGCTCGGGCCAATGAACTGGGCGTTAAGGTTATTCTGGACTTTGTCCCAAATCACAGTTCGAATAAGCATCCTTGGTTCATCAAGTCAGTGGCCAGGGATCCGGAATACGAGGATTTCTTTGTGTGGGAGGATGGCACTCTCCTGGAAAACGGTACTCGGGTTCCGCCCAATAATTGGTTGTCGGTTTTCTCCGGATCCGCCTGGGAATGGAACGACGAACGACAGCAGTATTATTTGCGGCAGTTTACCTATGGCCAGCCGGATCTTAACTACCGAAACCCGGCTGTTATCCAGGCCATGGACGATGTGATGCTCTTCTGGCTGAATAAGGGAATCGCTGGCTTTCGCATCGATGCCATTATCTATATCTACGAGGATGCTCAGTTGAGGGACGAGCCCCGCAGCGGAGCCACCGATGATCCCAATTTGGAGAACTATTTGGATCACATATATACCAGGAACCAGCCCGAGGACTATGTTCTGCTGCAGCACTGGCGTCAGCTCTTGGACAATTACTCGGCCACCCATGAAGGTCCTCTTAGGATCATGATGACTGAGGGTTATGCCTCGGTGGCCCAACTAATGGATTATTACGAGGATGCGAACGGAGTTCAGGGTCCCGAGTTTCCCTTTAACTTTGATTTCATCACGGAACTGAATGAGAACTCGACGGCTGCGGATTTCGTCTTCTATATACAGAGGTGGCTCATCTATATGCCGCATGGTCATGTGGCCAATTGGGTGATGGGTAACCATGACAATCCTAGAGTGGCTTCTCGATTTGGTCCGAAGACAGTGGATGCCATGAATATGCTGCTGATGACACTGCCAGGCATAGCAATTACTTATAATGTGAGTATAAGGTGAGCTATTTATATTCAAAGTGTTTATGGGGAATATTTTCCCAATTTCAGGGTGAAGAACTGGGCATGACGGACTACAGGGACATCAGCTGGAGTGACACTGTTGATCAGCCCGCCTGCGAAGCGGGACGGGATAACTACAAGTGGGTTTCCCGAGATCCTGAACGCACTCCAATGCAGTGGAACGATGGACTCAATGCTGGCTTCTCCAATGCCAGTCACACCTGGCTGCCAGTGAATCCCAACTACAGGGAGCTGAATCTGCGCAATCAGCAGGTGGCCAGGCGAAGTCACTACAAGATCTATCAGTCCCTGCTGAAGCTCAGGCAGTTACCTGTCCTGAAGGATGGATCCTTTGTACCAGAGGTGGTCAATCGCAGGGTATTCGCTTTTAAGCGGTAAGTATGGGGAGTTTTTTTAGGGCTTAATTTACAATCAGAAATAATTGTGTTCAACTGTTATTATAGCTAGAAATTAAGTGAAATTAATCACGTAATCAGACTCATTTGATTTAAATTGTTTACTATTTGGTTAAATAATTTCAACGCTATTATTTAATTTCCTTTCCCAGAGAGCTCAAGGGCGAGCACACGCTGCTAACTATCCTGAACGTGAAGAACCGCACCGAAGTGGTGGACATCTCCGACTTCATTGATCAACCCAATAGACTGAGTGTCCTGGTGACCGGAGAAGAGTCACTGTACCGAGTGGGGGATCGACTCAAGGCCGAGGCCATTGAACTGGCCCCCTACGAGGGTCTGGTCATCCAGCTGAACAAGCGAAAGTAATCAACGACAACTATTTAGTATTCAGCATTAAAACACGAGAAAGTTTTCCATTGGCCACGCAGCTTTTCTACTTTTCATTTCAAATGTATCTCGGGCGGGCAATCTAATTCGAGTTTCCATTTCATTTGCCGGGCAAAAAACACATTTCCATTCCGTTTACATTACATTTTAATTGAATTGAGAATACTTGCCGGCGGACCTTCTTCGTTCAACTCCCCCGTATTTTTGGCACTTTCTCCGCGGCTAATACCTCGACTTGAATTCAAAGTCGTAATTCATAATTGTCGTTCTTGTCGGGTTTTTTTGGGGCCCCTTTTTTGATGAATGGTCCGCCGCAATTTAATTAAATTCGGTTTTCGAGGTGGCAAAAATAATTGCGGTTGACTGAAGGCTTTGTTTTGATTTTCAAGCTTACGGTGCCAATTTAAAGTGTCTTAAAAGCAGACGAGTAAAGTTTATAAGGTGATGTAATAGCCAAGGGAATTGAAGTAAAGTATTATAATTTACTGACAATAAGTTACTATTAGTCAGGGAGTGTTTCTTGCTTAATTTTATAATTATTGTTGACAAAAGCATGAAGTAATCTTCATAAACAAAACTCAATTGTTTCAGGAAAAGTTTTTTTAGGAAAACAGTGGGACATCATTACAATGATTTTTTAAACTCAAAAATATTTAAACTAAGATGTTATTAATATTACCTTTTTGAAATAAGCTGGAAAACCATTAAATTAGGAATTTTAAATAAGCAAAGCTTGCAAAAAAAAAATTGGGGTATATTTATTTTTTTTGAAGATGAAAATGAATTGAATTATTATTAAAATATTTACAACATTATTTATTGCTTGAAAATGTAGTTGATATACTTTCAAAAGTTCGCACAAAATTTTTAATAATTTTAAAAAGTTGTTAAAAATACAATGAGTAATCTTTAAACATTCTAATAAATATTTCTAGCTTCTTATATGTTTTTTATATTTTTTTGTTTTTAATTTCTTGTACCACCATTTCTCTCTGCACCCTATATCTGTGGATCGAAAGCTTTATTCAACAGCTGATATCATTTGCTTCCACAAAAGCTTTTCAGTCGATCGCCGGCAGCTGCTAAAAGCGCACAAAAAATTAGCATTTAGTTTATTTACAAATCTTTGAGGTGAGCAGAGTGATCACTTCGATCTGATCTGAGAGATCTATAAAAAGCCACTCGGCTGCCACCCATCAGACGCTTTATTATAAAATCAAACAGTCAAGTGCAGTGTGCCGTAAAATTGGGAGAAACAATTTTGTTTACTCATTTAATTCGTCTCGCCATTTGTTATTGTGCAATTTGTTGTTGATTCGAGCTGATAAAAATCTTCCCCACTCAATTATAGAATTAATGCGACCGGTGTTAATTAAACAAAAAAAGCTAATGCAATAATCACTTTAATCATACGTTTTGGAGTTGCTTTAAAAGAGCCCGTCAATCCGGCAATTGTCGAACACATCGAATTGAAAACTTGACCGAAATGTACACTCCTCCACTCATCCGAATCCTTCTTTTTAGTCTGCTGTCTTCGGGATCCGCCATGTCCGGTTTGGTGAAGAGCGACACGGAGGATTTTATAGACTGGTGGCAGCACACAGTCTTTTACCAGATCTACCCAAGGTCCTTCAAGGACAGCAATGGCGATGGCATTGGCGATTTGAAGGGCATTACCTCGAAGCTACCTTATCTGGCGGAAACGGGCATCACAGCCACCTGGCTGAGCCCCATCTTCCAGTCTCCCATGGTGGACTTTGGTTATGACATATCCGACTACAAGCAGATCCAGCCGGAGTATGGCACCATGCAGGACTTTGAGGCCCTAATAGACACCGCCTACGGTTTGGGAATCAAAATCGTTTTGGACTTTGTACCAAATCACAGCTCGGACCAACACGATTGGTTTAAAAAGTCGGCAGCCAAAGAGCCGGGCTTCGAGGACTTTTATGTGTGGGAGGATGGCATCCTCCAGGAGAATGGCACCCGACTTCCTCCCAATAACTGGCAGTCCGTCTTCTACGGCTCGGCCTGGGAATGGCACGAGGGCCGTCAGCAGTTCTATTTGCATCAGTTTACCAAGGAGCAACCGGATTTGAATTTTCGCAATCTCAAAGTAGTCCAGGCCATGGACGACGTGATCCTGTTTTGGCTAAACAAAGGCGTGGCTGGCTTCCGCATCGATGCTGTTAATCATTTGTTCGAGGATGATTCGCTCAAGGATGAGCCATTGAGTGGAAAGACCCAGGATCCGCTTTCCTACGACTACAGCAAACATATTTACACCAAGGATCTGCCAGAGGTTCTGGAAATGATTCAGCACTGGCGGCGACTGTTGGATGACTTCAGTTCCAAGCACCCGGAACGACCCACACGCATCATGATGACGGAGGCGTATGCCGGACTCACCCAGCTGGCGGACTACTACGAGGACCGCGATGGTGTAAGGGGCTCGCATCTGCCCTTCAACTTCCACTTCATTACGGACGTGAAAGGCGACGCGGATGCGCGTGACTTTGTCTACAACGTGGAGAAGTGGCTGATCTACATGCCGCGCGGGCATGCGGCCAACTGGGTCATGGGTAACCACGACAACCCCCGAGTGGCATCCAGATTCGGTGCCTCCAGCGTGGATGCTATGAACATGCTGCTTCTCACCCTGCCCGGCGTGGCAGTCACATATAACGTGAGTTTTTGCATTTCTGTCCTTGCCATGTGGTCTTTGGTTCATCTGTCTCTTGTGGTTCGTTGCAGGGCGAGGAGCTGGGCATGGTGGACTATCGCGACATCAGCTGGGAGGATACAGTGGACCCGCCGGCCAGAAATGTGGGAGAGAAGCTCTACAAGGAGGTCTCCCGAGATCCCGAGCGAACGCCATTCCAGTGGAGTAACGAGGTTAACGCGGGTAAGTTTCTAGGAACAATTTATGTTTCACTTAAAAATGCAAAAAGGATATTAATAATTCCCTTTTTTTAAAGGCTTCTCGACTGCCCCGAAGACTTGGCTGCCCGTCCATCCCAATTATCTGGAACTCAACTTGGAGGCCCAAAAAGCGGCCAACAAAAGCCACTACAGTGTGTACAAGGAACTAATAGAGCTGAGAAAATCGGCCATAATGCGGCTGGGACGCTTCAACATCGAACCCATTTCACGTTGGGTATTTGCCTTTAAGCGGTAAGTGACCAAAGGAAAGGTGACCAAGGAAAGGTTTAAAAATTCTGCGATATACCTTTACAGCTCCTATCCTAACTTTGAAACGATAATTACCATTATAAATGTGAGTGACAGGGAACAGTTGGTCAATCTCTCAGAGTTTGTTAATCGACCCAAGAAACTGGTTGTCGAAGTTTCCGGAGTGGATTCCAAATATGAATTTGGGTAAGTCTCAAAGAATATATTAATTTATAATCCTTCATTTCCCGCTTTGCACTTGCCATCCCTTTGTACCTTTAACTTATTTAATTTATTGTATTTAAACACACATATTTTACACCACATTTCATATTATTCTCTCTGTGTATTCCCGCTGCAGTCAATCCCTGGCCGCAAGTGCATTGTCTCTGGCCGCCCGCGAAGGACTCGTCTGCAGGCTCGTCTAGCCGGAATGGGATTAGAGGAATTACCAGCTGATGGCGGCAAAAGTTTCCTTTTTTAATTGCATTTCCAGTTCAAAATGTCACGCGATTGAATACAAAATGGGCGAAAATTAATGACTCTACAACGTGCTCTGGTCTCTCTCTCTGTGCGTGTGTGTTGTGCGATTTTCAGATTGAATTTAACGCTGTCCCAGTGCTAATGAAGGACCGGAGAGTCCAGGGGTCCGGTTCCGGCTTCTGACCGGAAAAAGTGGCCACATCGTCGCCTGTTCCTGGCAACTTGCCCGGAACTTTGTTTCAGTCTCTCTCTCTCTCCTCGTTGGCGCCTGTAATTTTTCATGTTTGGACGATGTAGAGCTTCCACATACAGCAAACACACAAAAAAGACCAAAGATTTATGGAGCTGAGAAAGATTTTTCTTGCATTTTTTTGTTTGGAAATGTCGCAACGCAGGGAATATGAAATATTCTGCAGGCCAAAGTTTTTAAATGACGGTTAATAACTGAATTAAATGTTTGTAAATGCCAACTATCGCAAAACTTTTGAGTATGCTCAATAACTTGTTGTAAACTTTTTGATTGCCGTCCGATGCTTGGGAAAACATTTTGCCAACAAATGACAGTTGTTTGGATAAGAATTTAATAGTTTGTGATTGTCTGAAAAGAGCAGTGCAGTTTTTGATAGTTAAATGTATTTATTAGAAGATTTTATTCTGAAAGTTAGACGTATTTTGAAGGGTTTTAGCATTAATTAGGTAATAATTTATGTCTTTTATTAAAAATTAGAAGCTTAGTCTACGAACACAGAGCGGAGTTTTCAATTATTCTAGTTTTAAAAGCTTTATATATTTTTATATAAACCACTTACTTTTTTAATAAATATTAAAATAATCTTCCAAATATTTATGAGGTTATAAAAATCTACATTCTAATACCTTTTAATATTTTTCCTAGCAAATTAAGAATCATCCTGGGGCTTAACCTATTCACACAAGTTTAAACATTTCATTGCCAATACGCCACGTTGAACAAGGGTATTTGTGGCATGGAGGCTTTCATCGGCTTACGAGTATATATTGCTGTCTATATGCCCCGCTGCTTTTCATTTCGTTCAAACCAAGAGAGAAGGTACTATATCTCTTTCTCTTCCCCCAGCCAGCCACTGGTGTTGAGTGCGGTATTAAATATAAACTATCTGAATAATTTAGCGACAGGATTCTGGTCGATGAGGCCTCCGTACTTAATCTGCCCCCCGGAGGCGGAATTGTGTTAAGTGAGCGCAGTTCGGAGGTAATGAGGTGAGTTCCGGCCCTGATGTTTTAGACAACTCTCTGTTGGCCCAGTCATGAAGTTACTTTTCCCATTCCATTTCAGCCAACAGCGACGCAAGCTGGTTAAGCAGCTCATCCAGTCGGCCAATGTGGTGCTGGTGGGTCTGCTGGTCTATAACTTGTGGCGTCACAAATGGACCAAAGTGAATTTCAATCAGCATCAGTTTTGATTGATTTTCTTCTCTCCTCTATGTGTTTGTGTTTGCGTGTACTTGCGCTGATTGATTGATTGATTAATTAATTAATAAAACGAACATCGGCTTAAATGTCATTAACAGTTGGCGGCGACTAACGACTCCTGAACTAAACTGAATGTGGCCGATGGGATTTGCAAATTTAATTTCCTCCACCAGCGAATCTGTCAAGTGGCGGGAAAGAAAAAAATAAATGCAGAGGTGGCGGTGATAGATGAGTTTTTCCTAGGCGGAAAATGGATTTCCAAGTGGTTTCACAGCTTTCGTTGAAGCGTTTTACTGTTAATATTTATTAACAGTTTTTATAATTGGAATTGAAATAAAAAGTAGTGGGAGAGAGTGAATTATTTGAATTTAATATTTATAATATTGATTTAAGAATTAAATGTTATTGTATGTAATTTCAAACGAATTCATTTTGATATAAAAAACAAACACTGACCATTAGTTACCCAATAGTATTTGTAACTGTCATCTTGATTCCACTTAACTCCTAATGAAGACACTATTTAGACAGCAAAACATTCCTCTAAGCAACTATAATATTTCTCCTTTCAATGTCTGCGAAAACACTTATCTTTCACACTCGGTGCGTCAGCAAATAAATGTAAGTGTTATCCTGCAAGCGGAAACTGCATCCGTCTATATTAGTTTACAAATCCCAGCCTTGATCCGGAAAAGCTGCACTCGAACGCTAACAAACTTGATAAGTTATCCACGCCTGACAGACTTCCAAGTGCGGGGCAAGGACTCTTGCAGTGAATGGCAAAAGGGGGAAGTGTCAACAATCGTTCTTATTCAATTTGTTGCCGCTTTCGAATAGTTTCGCGATTTCCAAGGACTGCCGCAGTTGGCAGCCGTCGTTGCGAGTTTAACGCATTGATGCTTCGAAACAGGAGGCATCCTCCGGAGCAGACTAGTTGGCCCAATGACTGCCAGTTGCTGGCAAGGGAAATAGAACCAGAAGCAAAAACAAAAACAGAAGCACAAGGAGCAGCAGCATCAACAACACGGCCAGGAACCGGATATGCCAATAAAATTACAGTCAAGTGCCTGCAAATTAACCAGAGCGCAAAATGGCAAGGACAACTAGGACCGCCATGAGTGAACGATTGACTTGGAAATAGGAGCCCAGATCAACCAGGAAATGTGTTCCGAAATACACAATGTTTGTATTAAACTTCTGTTAAAAAATATAGGTGCTTTTTGTTAAAATATTATAAAATAAAATCGGTACTTTAAGTTTATGCTCTGAGTCTTGCTGTCTTTATATAATCCTTGTTTCATCTCCACCTGATGCTTTTCAAATAGCAATTTATTCTTTGAAATATCAAACTCACTGCCTAAAATTTCAATCAAAACGAGCAAAGCAGAAACCTCGGCAAGTTTTTCTAGCAACTGTAATTTGCAACTTGTTTTTGGAGTGCTTAAAAAGTTTAAATTACATTTAAGTTTACTTAGTGAAACATTTGCGCTAAACAAACTTCAGACGCTGCGACGTCTTTGCTGCAAGGCGACGCGAAAATTCGAGAGAAATTGAGTTGCAAATTATGGCAAGAACACCTCAACGAATTGCCAGGACAACGACGTCGCGTCGTCGCGCTGTCTGGCTTCTGTTGTCTGACATTTGAGCGGCGGGTGCAAACAAGGACTAAAAGCGAGTGTGTGTATGCTTGTGTGTGTGCTTAAGCCTTTGTGCTAGTTAGCTAAATTGTAGCAAACATTTTCGAAAATCTCTGACAGGAGGCGGTGCACCTTTGTGCGCCAAGAGTGGCAACCTTGCGGGCATCCTTTTTCGCCAGATTTTCAGGCTGCGCCTTTTGGCGCGTGTGCTTCTGCTGTTGGCAGCCGCCATTTTGGACTTTTTCCTTTATTTTATGTGTTTTAATACTTAGTGTTTGTGGAAAATGGGGTATTTTCAGGGAAATATATAATTTTCCAACAAAATTAAACTTTGTAGTCGAAGGAGGTGATTATTTAATTATTAATGAAACGTTTTCTATTGAAGAGTAGATGATATACAATAATTAAATTTATTTACATTTGAATTTACAAAAAAACGGTCAAGCTCCCATTAGCAATGTGAAGCTTTTTAGTCTTTTATTCCCTCTAATTTTTTTGTACAAGGTATCTCCAAGTCGTGCCACTCTACTATTCCCTTTATTTCCCTCATTTTTTTGGACTCTCGGTAACATAAATTTTGCAGACAGTCGTTGGCGCCAGTTTTAACTGTTTTTAATTAAAAAATCTCCAACGTTCCGGCCATTGGTAATCAGTTTTATGTCTGAATGTGTGTGTATGTGTGTGCCTTGGCCTGTGTGTGCTTTCCAAAGGGTTTAACGAAAATTGATTTTAAGCCTTTTCTTTCTTTCTTTTATTATTATGGCTGTCGCTGACACTTGAAAGAAAAAGTTGGCCCGCAGAGGCTAAGGCAAATTGATTGCCAATTGAGAGGCCATTGCCATAAAAGAAGACACGGTGGGGGACAAAAATAAAAGAAAGGGACACAAAAAGGGAGAAAAAAATGCATACATTATCCTTTAAAGTATGGCAAGGATATAACCCAATGGAGCCCACCCACATGGCAATAAAACTTGATGTTCGTATGTGTGTCTCTGCCTCTGCCCTAAGTCGTAGCTGCTGCCTTTGTCGCATTCCTTAGCATTCGGAGCGTTTTGTGTTTGAGCGGAATTTATGCAAATTTGATTAAATTTCCTTGTCGCTTTCGGCCAGAAAGGCTGGATGTACCCAGCCCTGGGCAGGTCAAGGCATCTGAGCTATGCGCTCGTTTATGGCCGTGCCTGAGACTATGCCACGGATTGTGGTAGTTCCCGATTCGAAGACTGCCGCAAAGTTACCAGAGTGAGGCGTTAATATTTTTTAAATTATTAGAAAAGTTTTCTTTGTTCAGTTCGCAGCGGGTGAGCCAGTCCCTTTTTAATTAAATAAGTTTTTTTTTATGGCTTTTGATGCTAAAAATTATATGGTAACAATAAAAAGAAAGTATGTCGGGGAATGGGGGCTATGTTTTTAATTCTTCCTGCCAACCCTTAACTTGTTTATTTATCGATACCGCAAGTCTTCCTCTAATCGATCTTCATTAATGACTCCTTTTTCTGCTATCCTAATACTTGTTTGATTTAATTACTTAAAACTCCTTTCACAAAATTAGCCAGGGCCCGAACGAAAACCCATTGAACCACAAACTAAATGAGCCACTTAACCCTTTTGCTTTTTCCTTGCAGTATTGTTGAGAAGGAAAAAGGGAAATGGAAAATGGGAAAAGCGAAAGCGAAGGGTGTGGAAACAGCTGCTGTCTGGCGGTACATCAATTAGTCTCCAGCCTTTGGGTCGATGCTGTCGATGCGTCCAACTTGTCGGGCGAACGCTTGATCAGCCAAGCGCTGCTTTTAGTCAGACAAAAACAGGACAGGACTTTGTGTGCCCACCCATCCATCCGCAGGACGAGCAGCCCTCCAACCATCCATCCATCCATCCATCCATTCAGCCATCTCTTTCTCAGAAAGGAGGCAAAACAAATCGAGGGTCATAACCAGTAAAAGGGGCGAAAGACACAACAGCCGCGACAGGGCCAACAACAAGTGTAATATGTCAATTGAAGGACACTTCCCTCCGAGCACTCGCTCACACACACACTGGCAAACACTCGACTATTTATTGCAATGCTGTCTGCGCTGTCGCCGCAGGATATGCTACGGGTATTTGCAAAATATTGCAGCGCCCATAAATTGAAAGCCAAAAGGACAGGCGGCGGCCGTGTAGTGGCGACTGAAGATCCGCGAGATATTTTTTTGGGCCTAGAAGCATGCTACATTATGTGAATTTTAAGCCAAGCTTTGGGGCGTATATAGTGGCACAAACAGATGTCAGCTTAAAAGCAGGCTACGTTTTCCGCTACCTTTAAGCCGAGCTTTTAGTACGTGGGCATAGAATTTGTGAGCTGCATTTTGTGGTATTTGTCAGAGCAGATCTTGTGGCAAAAATGACAAATATCTCATAGCTGCGCCAGGGAAGATCTGGAAAGCTTTTGGTTCTAATTAGCACATATTTTTGCTACTGCTAGCAGAACTTGGGTTGCTCCATCCGTTTCCGTGCTAAAGTCTTTTCAAATCGGAAATCGGTGGAGTGCACAAGCCCTCAAGTTGCTTCCGCAACCTAGATTGAAAAGTGCTAAGTCCACAGGGACAGTGTATCGAGTGAAAAAGGTTTTTAAGGAATCCCAAGTGAGTAGACA
>VNJR01008263.1:0-56703 GCA_008042585.1 Drosophila punjabiensis
GCCGGATTTATTCCAGCATCAATAGCCAAATTTAAAAGAAAAATTAGCAAAAGTCATATGTCCGCATTTTGGGTTATTTGCCCCACTGTCCCGCTGCAATAATTATGCTGTATGCTCAAAGCTAGATTTCAAGTTCAAGGCCAAGGCGAACATATGCCTGGATTTTTGTTGTTGTTGTCTCTCATATTTCTTTGCATCAAATCTAAAGAGCGCAGAGCGAAAGCTCAATCGAATTGTTTTGATTTAATCATTGCTGCCAATGTTTATCTTGCTGCTGCTGCCGATCGCAGGCTTAACGTAATTCTAATTAATTGGCATTTGTTTATAATTCTTTAATTTTACATCTATGGAATAATTTCACAATTTTCTTTACGATTATTTTATATATTTACATGTATTTTCATTTTATGTTTTTAGCCGTAAGAAATGTTTCTAACTTTTAAATATACCTTTATAATGTTTTAAATCTGATATTTTTATTGCCTTCACCTAGGATGACTCCCCTGTAGGAACCCAGCGGCAGCAAAAGGGGCTGTTCGAACAGTATTTATCTACGGGGTACGAATGGCCAAGGTAGGGAGGGCATCTGCCTCCTCGTAAACATCTGAGGAGAGGAACATTGAGAATCCCGAGTTGAGTTCTATCCGTCCGTCCAAATGTTGCAAGTGTTTGCCTTCATCCCCCATATTTTGTCGCAGCACGCAAATCGATCCTTAAGAATGGCAAAAGGCCAGATACAGAAGGGCAAGACCACCACCCCACTAGCCGACAAGCAGCAAGCCGGACCTTTGCGCGTGCGCCCTTTTGTGTCTCACTTCCATCTAGGCCAAGTCTTGTAATTCGTTACATTGGTTTAATTACAAATATGACTCCCAAGGCTAATAGCCAAGGGCTTTTATAACGTAAGAGCTATTGGTCTGAGGCATCCATTTCTCTGGCACATTAAACTACAGATTGCGCCCTCAGCTTGGTGCTTCTGCTCTCTGGCAAATGATTAAAGCTGACGCATTAAATGAAATAATTATTTCTGCATTAAACTCCAGTGCCTGACGGTTTAACGACACAATTCTCTGTTTAAAGCTGGCATAAAAAATCCGGTTGGCAGGATGGAAGGCGAAAGCCACTTTGCTGGGCGTGGCCATAAAATGAAACCGACAGTCGTGGAAAAACAAGAAACGACGACGTCGACTTTTGGTTTTCCAAGGATATCCGGGATTCCCCTTCTTCCTGCCTCCTGCCACCGCCGCTGGCTGGTGTTAATTTTCCGCGGCAACAGCGAATCGCAAGAGCTAAATAAGTTATGTCATTTTGGGGCGCATTTCATTTTACTCGGTTGCCATAGAAATTTAATAAAGCAGCGTCGAGAATTATTAGCATATTTAAGGGGCCAAGGAAGCCCTGTATAAACATGAAAGTCAACGGCAGGAGCAGGAGCTGAAGTGCCAAAGCCAAGGATCACGACTCCAGTTCAAGTTCTCTAGCCGGATTGCAGCTCATGTGGGAGCTTCTAAGGAGCAAGGCAGCGAGCAGTTAATAAAATGAGGCGACCGAGAGAGAGCTCCTAACTGTCCTAAATTATGCACATCGCCTCAGCTGGAAATCCAAGGCGACTCAGTGTGCCGGCATTTTCTTTCTCCTGACCCGTGAGAAAATCCCCTGCACTTTCCCGCCTGCATTAGCAATGGAAATGCGCACAAATTGAATTGATGAATGGGAAGTATCATCATTCACTCAGCACGGGGGGCGCTAACTTCGTTTAAATATCCAGTTTTAAACCTCTTCCTCTCTCTGACTGTGAGTCCTGCTGTTTTATGGAATTGCGTTGGCATTTTATCACAGAGCGGAGGAAAAACTTGCTGTTCATTTGGCAAATGCACTTTCATCTTGTGGCTCGTTGAATTGTTTTTAAAGTTGAATATATTATTCTTTTTTATTTATATATTTTTATTATTTAAAATAAACTATTATAGTATATTACAGCTAAGGAATAAGGTCAAACAGATATTTTCCTAGCACACTAAATTTGTTGCTGAAATGAATTATTGTTTACAAAATGCTGTGAAGACCGAGGTATTCCTTAATTTCTTAATATTAAATTTATTTAATTTTCAAAGATTTTGTCAAAGCTAATATCTCAAAGTCCCATTGCTTAACTATTCAAATGCCAATTGCCTGTCCTTAGGCTGGACAAATATACTTTAATTGCATCGATTGCAAACTGACTTACGTCCTAAGGCATTCGCAAACAAACCTATTTGTGCAGAAGGGGTCAGTGGGAAATTTGCAGAGGAATATCAAAGGAGAAATCTCAGGATATTCCAGCTGCTAAATCCGAAATCCATTAGCCATGCCGATTGTTTATGGAGACCTTTGGCGAACTCCATAAATAGCAACTATGCTCGTTTGTTGGGTCAACTACCAGGACTTGACTGTGGGAATACAGGAGCAGATAACGCACAACGGACAACGGACAACAGATGTTAATGCCTCAGTAGGCAAAGTGCGTTTTGCTGTTGGCCTTTTGTGTGTGCCATTTGACCAGGTTTCTCCCGTTGCTTTCCCTTCCCTGTCCCGCTTGTGGCCACTCTGTAGATGCCTGTGGTCAGTGGTGGCGTATACGCAATGTGGCCGCAAAATTGTATGGCTTGCCTGGTTTTTATGGCACAGGACTAGCAAGAGGTGGAGTTGATGTGCCGCCGCTAAGGGCATTATATCGAATTATGTTATAAATATGAAATATATTTCGGCATTCCCTGGCAATACGTGTGAGCATGTTCACGCTTCTCCTCGGTTCCTCCGGTCCTCGGGTCCTCCGACTGTACCGGCTCGTGGCCGCATGAAAAGTGCTGTCAATGGCATTTGCCCGGGCTTTTATGGTATTTTATGTGATGTTCGTGGCATGGAAAAAGGGAATCCTTGTTGCATAATTAAGGCATTATCATATTGAGACCCCCCCTGACCCCCTCCTGTGACAGCCGGCTGTCCGGCTGACAGCCATTAAAGCGACGCGCACATCCATGAATATTGAAAATTTGTCCAGGACGAAATATTCAGGCATTGACTGGCACAAATTTTAATTATCCGTTAATAAGCAACGCAATTAACAACTGTGTAATTGTGCGCTTTCAACTGTTCATCATTTAATAATTAAACATTATGCTTGGTTAGTTATGAAATAAATATGAAAAGTTAAGGGTTTCAAATTAATTTTTTAGATTATTTACTTAAACAAATAAATTAAATTTATATATTTAAGGCTATATAAAAATTATTTTCATTTAATTTTCTTGTCTATTCCTTGATTAACAAGAACTCAGCGCATTAAACTTTAGGCTCTTTCTCCCCACACAACTACTAATGAGCATTATATAGCTCCCCTAGTTATAGTTTCGGCCGATTTTAATAAAAGAAATTGCTGCATTTGCACTGTTAACCCCCCATGAACCCTGTGTGTGGCGTGTAAGCCTGGTTATCCCTTTTACGAACGATAAATCCGCTTATGCATGTAAATTAGTTATCATGGAAATTTTCAAATAAAAGTCAACCCCGCCCTCGACTGACTTCTGGTTCCTGGTTGCCGTTGGTTCCTGGAAATGCTCAGCAATTTGCGGTTTGGCAGTAAATGGAAAAATAGCAATAATAAAAGGCCATCAGCAGCAGGAGCGTGTGCACGCAAGGAATCTATAAAAGCAATTGGTTGTACAACATTATCGTTGCATAATTTCCGCTAATTTGTGCGTCCAATAACCCAAAAGGGCGACAAATGTGGGCCAAGTGGGAATGCAGTCAGCCCGTGTGTCCTTGGGGGACGGGGACGGGATTGTTGGCTGGGCGGAAAGTGGGAGGGATGACTGCCCTGGAAAGGCGCCAGCTGTGCGGGTCATTTGCTGGCTAATGCTGACCTGACCCCTTCATCCTCCTCGGAGCGTCGCCCTTTACATAATGACCGCACACACAATAAGTGACTCATAAATGTTGTATTAATTTTGTTCCGCCATGGCTTGGATTTCAATTCGAATCGTGATCAGGGGGGGAGAGTTATGGGAATACATAACACATCCGGCCGGGGGACTTGTTACTTGTCGCTTGTCGCATTAATCAGCTCGCATAACAATAAAGCCAACAATTACGGCGAGTGAAATTTCAGGGCGCACTCGGCCGGGCCTCGAGGTTGATACAAGTGGACACTCGAGAAACGAGACCCAGAGAAAAAACTGGAGAATACAAGTCGCCAAGTTTTTCATGGCAGCCGCCGCAGCAGCCTCGACAACATTTTATGCCTGACCATGCTTTAGTTTTATTGATTTATTTCGTTTGCCTTGCCTTTCCTCGAATGCACATTACAAGTGCCTGTTGCGGTCCACCTTTTTCCGCTCTTCTATTTCGGGGAAAACTATTTTGATGTATATTCGAGCCAAGGAAAAAATGATGCAAAGGGAAAATAATCTGGGTCTGGGTTGACCTGAACAACTTTTCTGGCTTGCGCTTCGCAGGAAACTTTACAAGTAGCAACGGGGAAGAAATTATTCTCAAAGGAATAATTTGAAGACAAGATTCTGTGTTTAAGGATACTTGGAAATGCAAGAACTTAGCAGGTACTTAATTAAATGTAGTTTAATAAATATATTAGGAATTCAGACCAAGTGTAGACAAACAAAAATATTTCTAAATTAAAGCTTGAAATAATAAATAAACCTTTCAGTGCAATTAAGAGTTGGTTTGATGCATCTTTAATTTTTAAGCTCGCTAAAATCTCTCTATATATATTTATGAGCTAATAAATTAAGGATGCTGTTAGGCAAAACTATTATTCACTATTCACTATACTACATATATACCGTGCTGTGGTGCAATATGTTCCTATGTTGCATGTTGTCTGCTCACATTATTTTTGGCTGCCTCAAGCTCTGGCTTGGCAATTTGTCTTGCACATTTTTTTCGTGTTTTTCATTTTTCATTTTGTTGTTGTCAGTTTTTTTCCACGCTTTTCGGATTGTTTTGTTTTCGCTTTTTCCAGAGCTCTAATTGCTGCGGCTGTCGCTGTTGGGGCTGCTGCTCTTGCCCTCGTCCCCATTGTGGCAAATTATAAAAACACGACGAGCAGCACCACCAGCAGCACCACCAGCAGCAGCAGCAGCGGCAGTAACTAAGGGCAGTAACAACAACAACAAAAAGTAATAACAACAATTGTCCCGTCGTCCTTGGCTGACCTTGCGCTGAGCAGGACCTGCGTGAAATCCTCATTATGCGCTGCCATGTGGGTGGCGCTGGGCGGAACTGACGAGTTGCGCTTGCATTTTAATGGTTGCAATCAAAATTTCAATGCATTGTTATGAGAAGAAGCTCGCGGAAAAGTGGTTGAAAAAAAAGAAAAGCTGGCCAAGGCGGAGAGGCGGTAATAATAACAAGCAGCTGAAAAACTTAATGCCTAGACCCCCCTTCCCTTGTAAAGGCTCGAGACTGGCCTATGCTGCGTATACTTAACCTTCTAATTGGAAAGTTTACCGAAAATGATGGCACGCCCCTAAAAAAGAATTGTTGCAAGCTTCACTTTTACGGCGGCAACAATGAAAAAGTTCGCCAAAGCTGTAATTAGACCACGCCCCTCGAATGGGAGGCTAAGGAGAACCGAAAAAAAATAAGAAAATAAGAAAAGAAATGAAAATGTCCGGAACTCCACGGCCCCATTCCGCATCCGCCCCGTGGGCGTGAGCGAAATGATGAGACAAATGAATGAGCGTATAATAGTAAAGGCAAATAAAAGCGGAGCAGCAAGTCAAGTCGAGGACCAAGAGCAGTTTAATTTCATCAGGAGACGATGTCCTGGCTCTGTGCTGCTGCTGTAAGCAGCACATCAGCAAATGCCTGATGATAAAATAAAATGCCAAATGTGCTCACATTATTCAAATGTCATGATAGTCTAGTGGCATGCCCCAGTGGCAGAACCAAGCCAAGGAGCAGTGGAGTGGAGTGAAGTGGTGGGGAGGCAGACGGCACAGCTTGAGACCGAGAAGGACTCGACTTGACTTGTGGCCAACATGCGGGACTTGATATCCTTCTAGATATATGGCCACAGTCAACCACAATATTTAACAGAAGAGGGGGACCGGCGGCGGTCTTTGCAAATTTCAACTATTGTTTAATTTGCCGTGAAATTTGCAATTTAAACGAATTGGTGAAACGAGAGCTTATTGTTGTTGAGAGCCAGACAACAAAATATTAAATTGGCAATTTAAAAGTAAATGAAGATTGAGCTCTTTATAAGATTATTTTATAAGCTTAAATAATATTCATTAGAAACTGTATACAAAGGTTAAGTCTCAAATATATCTTCGGAATTCTATAAGCAACAATAAGCAACTTCTTATAGCTTCATCAAAGAAAAGATATCTTGCTTAAACTTTTATTTCATCACAAAATAGACACTTCTATGAGATTTCTCCCAAGACCGCAATTATAGTTTCAAGTGTTTCTTCTTAATTGTTTTCCTTGTGGAATGATTATACATGTTTTCTCTAAAGCCAATAAAAATGCATTTAGTATGAATATTCAAAGCCAGACACTTAATTAGAGCGAAGAATATTCCCCTGAATATATACTCCTTGATAACTTTTTTAATTAGAGTTGTGCATATCTTGGCAGACTCATTATTTTCCCAAAAATACACCCATCTGCATATAAATGTACAGCCATTTTCGCTTCGCTCTTGGCGGCAGCTGCTCAAATCTCCTTTATGCGACCGCCTCAATAAATGTTTTTATTTGAGCATTTTCGGCATTCGTTGGGCGGTTTAAAGGCGGTAAATGCGACAGGAGAAGGATGCCGAGGATTGGGTCAAATCCTTTATGGCTAAGCTGGGGAAGACAACACTCATTCCAGGGATGTCTGCGCGCACTCAGCGCAGAGCATTTGTTTTGTCTTTTACATGCGGAGTGCAGACTTCGTGTGACAAGGCATAAATAACTAAACACCTGCAGAATGTCGGGGGGCGACAAGGACGACTCCTTAAGTTTTTCTGCTTCCTTTGGTATATATGGCTTTCCCAGGCTGTCCTCGCTCGTTTGTCGTGTCTGCATTGGCGTTATAAATTACACACGACTCGTTCGTCGTCTGCCCTTACACAAGGCATTTGTCAATATATCCTTGCTGTCACAGGACTAACCAAAACGATGCCGTCAGATTTCTGCCCGCCAAATATTTTCATGACGAACCTGAATTCCGCTTTCCTTTTGCGGCGCCACCCAGTGGCAGGCACAGGAAAAGTTGCTAAGCTTTTGGTGGTGAAAAGCTTCGGGAGTTAAGAGATTGCGAGAGAAACAGCCAGAGTCCTGCCATCAGCTGTTGGCGGAGATAAGCCACAAAAAAGCAGGCAGACAAGAGTTAATCAATAGAAAAACTCACTATCAAGGCTATTTTGACTGATAAGAATGGTGTGAAAAGAGAATATTTTAACAAAGTTAATCGACAGTGTTGGATTACATAAATCAAGGCCAGGTGTTGCTATAAATATAAAGAAATATGAAACAGGGTTTTGAATAAATTAATTGTAAATAAATATTATAACTTATTTTTTATTAGATATATATTTTCTATTGTACATATAACCAACAGTAAACATAATTATAAAATGAAAATACACTCAATTTTATTGAAATATAAATTATGGTATTAATACAAATGTTATAAATTTATAAATTTATTCATAGTTGTCCGAACTCTTAGGATAGATTTGTATTGGAACAGCCTAAAAATAATTATTTGTATTCCCTAATGAATAAACTGTTAGTTTGAGTTTATTTATGATAAATAAATCAATATAGCCTTAATCTAATATAAAAAGAACCATCAAAGCTTAACAAAAATTAGTGTAAATGTAGATTCAAAATATTTGAAATTAATATAGAATGAATGAATGTATGTTTTTATTTAAAGTATTATAATAACATTTTACCTTGTGCCCTTATCTACATTTAAATAAATAACTAATATATATATATGTAGTTAATATGAGGACACAGTTCTCTTCAGGAAACTATCTTCGTATTTTCCATATTAACTGTTAGCCAGCTAGTTTTCTTGCCAGGACTCTCTTCCTTCCTGTATTTCCTCTCTTTGGTGCTAACCAAAGCTCTCATCAGCGCTGATTGTCGCTCTTGCCGGAGAGCTTCCGCTCTTGATAGGCGCTCTTTGCCACCGAATGGGGCAGCCAGCTGAAGGCCAGGACATGATTTGCAGCTCGTCAGTTGATTGGCAACACGTTTGCCGGAAGGTAATGCGCCCAGCCCAGAGCAACAGGAAGTGCTTCCGATTCGCGGCTCGCATCCTTTTACCGAGTTGGAGCCTCGCTCTCGTAGTTCTCGTCCTCGGGGCCAGTGTGTATGCGTAGTTCGGGTGCCCCATCAAGTGAAGTTCCGGCTACAAAAAAAGCAACAAAAAAAAAAAAGCCAGTGATTCAAGTGGCAATTTTAATTACTCAGGAAAATGCAAAAGAAAAATAAAAACACGGAGAAACAAGGAGAAGTGAGGGGACTGGCTGACCAAGTCAACTTGTTGCTTTTGGCCTCCAGTTCAAAACCTGTTGCCCCGTCGGACACCGATGGGTGGTGGCAGTAATAGAAGCCACAACAAATCGCTGGCTTGCAGCAAATATTTGCTCAGCAATTTGTTTGGCTCTGTCCTGCTGAAACCCCCGATAAATTAATAGCTTAATGTGCGAATGACCGAGGACTAGGGCTCGGCAATTAGCAGCTCGGGGCCAGGACATTCGGGCAACTAAATTTGCATTAAACACATTTTAAATTAACAATTATGTAACCCAGACTCATACCCAGGAAAAAAAAGTAATTCAAGCAAAACTCTAACACCTCGGAAAGCAAAGAAGACACCTGATCCTGACTCCTGCTGTGTGCCAAACAATAACAAAAGCGGATTAACACTTAACTCGACGGCAATGATATGACCCAGACCAAACCTGAAACAGAAACAAAAGTCTCCTCCTCCCCTTTTTCGCTCCTCCCCGAAAACCCTTTAGGCGTTGGCTTGACCCGACCCTTTTGCTCAGTCAATCTAACTGGGGTTAGGAAACCCTTTTCAGGTGTTCTCGGGGGTGGTAAAAAACCCCCCAGAAATTACACTGAACAACACAAGACATGGGGGACTGGCCGGGGTATTAAAAATAACAGAGAAAAAACACAGGAAACTAAACCAATTTGCATAGGTCTTTGATCGTATTTAGGGACAAGACAAGCCGCCGCACAACATTTCTGATTAATTTTCATTAGAAGTTCAAAAGTGGCGGCTGCCGCCCATCTTTTGTTGTTCAGTGCTTGACGGCCAAGCGGGAAGTGAGCAGCCAATTGTTGTCCTTAAGCCGCAAAATTCACCCAAAGTTTATATTTTTGCTGGCCCTTTATTTTTATTTATGTCCGCACATATATATATATACATATATTTCTGGACCGGGCCTCGGCAATTTGCCTGGTAATTTTTTGTTGGCTGACCTGCTTGCTTCGTATATCTACTTTTCCGGCAGTTTCCTTAGCAAGAGGGTTTTCTTTTTTCGCTGTTGTTGTTCGGTTTCGTTTTCAGTTTCCAGCGCGAGAATGTTTCCAACTGAGTTGATTATGCTCGGCGCAAATCAAAGGCAGCAAGCAGTCCGTCCGAGTATCCCAATATCCATCCTGCAAACCGGTATCCTTAAATTTTCAACATTTCTCCTCGGCTTTAGTTTGAGCTGCGCTCGCTCCCGTTCTTTGTTCGATAAATATATATATATATATAAAGATATATATACATAGCTCAGTCTTTTATCTGCGAGAAGCTCCCTCGAGCCGTGACCTTGTCGGGTGGGGTTGGGTTCGAGTCTCGTGTGTGTCCGCGGGGGGTTCGGGTAGAGCTGGATATTTGCGACCTAAATATTTCAGAATTAATTTACCAAATTAAAGCCGGTCTGCTTATCCAAGCCACTGAGCATCGCAATTTATCTGCAAACATGGCCGCACACACCTACACACACACCACCCACACTCACACACACACATAGGCACGCACACCTATTCATGAGGAACGCCCAAAGGTATTAATTAGTATGGCCCAGCGAACAAAAAACCAGAGAGAAGGAGAAGGAGAGCTAGAGACAACACGCCACTAAAACTTGTTATAATGCAATAAAGCATAAAACACACGCCCACAAAAATCCATAATCCGAGTCTCAGATTTTCCTATTTTTTTCTTTTGCCGAAATCGAGACATTGAGTCTATCTTTGGGGGTGTTGACACGGCATAAACACAGACAGACAAACACAAAGGCAGTCAAAGTGGAACAGATAATAAAATCCGGCGAGTCTATATAGGGCAGTAATATTTCCTTTATTTTATTTTTATAACCAGCACTTGTGTGGGATAAAGGTATACTGCTTACAGTAACAGTCAGCAAAAATAGTTTCAGAACAAAGAAACTATAGTACTTTTTTTAAAATAAACCAAGGATTATAGCTATATCTTATATAGAAATATGAAAGTTTCATTTTAATTGTGTAGTTACTCCAGTCTCTAGAAGAAATACTGAAAAAATATTTATTTTTCGTTATCCAAAAGCTCAAAAAAGTATGCTTTCTTTATCCTAATAGATTACCTTTTCTTTAAAGAAGAATAAATAAATACAACTCATTTTTCTAGTCTCACGTATTTATAAGTCCCAATTTATTTAAGCATTTATTCAGGTAAAACACACAAAAAAAGTAAATCCTATGAAAAGCGGATAGACAAAGCCATAACAGCTGCTCTGAAAGTTGAGTGTTTTTTTTTTGTTCCTCAATGGATTATGATTTGTTCACCACAAAAAGTTGGAGCACTGAAGCCACGGATTAAAATCCTTTGAAGGCGGTTTAATAGTAAAGAAATAATTGCAGATAATTAAGCTCTCTCTAACAACTCACATTTCACGGATAGTGACCCATCTAGCAACCAAAGCTGAATTTATTATTATTGCCATTGTTTGTTTATACGCTTCTTTCGGCGGTACTTGATGTGGCAATTCCCGGCGCCTTTTCCGCTGTGCGATAAGCGGCAAAACGGCATAACGGGAAAAGCAAAAAAAAAATAGAATAAAAAAAAACAAAAACCTCAAATGTATACATTTGAATGCCATTATCACAAAGCGCTGGCTGATAGGCAGCGGGCAGGAACCGGCGGCAATTTAGCCGCAGAAAGCCACTCATTGTCTGGCGGCTATGCCTTGTGCGTGTGCAGTGAAAAAAATGGGATGTATTACAATTGTCAAATTAAATGTTATATTCAAAAATTTTGTTTAAGAATTTAAGCTGCTAGAAAGAAAATAATTAAAATTTTATTTAAATTTTGTAAAGAAGCTATACTGTTTTGGAATAACCCTTAAAACTTGTATAATTTTCACAGTGGATGAGAATAAATTATTATCCATTTAATATCCATTTAATATTAATTTATTTTTTACCATATTTTCATAAGGGATTAAGCTCTCTGTTTAATTTAACTCTTAGTTCTTATATGCTTTTAACTGCAGAAAAAAAGGCTTAAAATAAATTCTTTGTCCAATAGCAAAAACATGCTATTAAAACTCGGCAAGCGGATGATTTCCCCACAAATATAGACTTTATATAATTTGGTTCTGTGTCCTTCTGTTTACCTACTGTCATGGTTGGTGCTCCAGTGTATGCGATTATTTCCAAGCAATTTACTTTAATTCGTCGCATTTTAGAGAGCCAGAAATATGCCAGAGACAGAAACACACAGAGGCAAAGTCATCAGCCGACTGGCTGAAGTACCAACATAACCTCCCGCTCCCAACTCCCAAGTTAACCCCTCTTCACATCCGCTTAACCTGTGCCAACGCTGGTTCAGTCCTGGTAATTCCGTTTTTATTGACTGCAATCATCATCATCTCCATCATCATTATCATTCTCGCACAGGCATACGGCTTTGCTTTTTCGGTGGCCCTCCCATGTGGACACATGTTTTCCCGGGATTTCTCACCCACCCAAACTGGCAGTTGTAATTGCAATTTTGTTTAAATTTCTGGCACTGGCAAATTGAAACTAGGGGCAAATTATAGCAAAGGGGGTTCGGGGTTGGCCAGATAAATTGATCGACAAAACAGATATAGCTATAGATACGATGTTGGCCCAAAAGCACCCGCAGATGCATAAACACAAATTTCCACAGAGACACACAGAGGATGAGAGATATACAAATTTGCTGAATTGCGGTTCCGGAAATATGGGTACTTAGATTTTCGGAATTTAAATTAACTTTGTTAATGAGATATTTGGACATTTTTTTATTGTCCAATTAAATGTTTCAAATTGAAATTTGGCTTTATTGGCATACTAGGGGGAATTTTGGAAATACTACAGATATTTATTTGTCAGGACAATGGAAAATTAGCTCTTAACATATAATAAACCGCAATTAATTTGCTTGAAAATATTATTAAAATGCAGAGATTGGTTTTAATTAAAAGATATTATCTTTTCCATAAAAGTGGCTTTGTTTAATTGCCTTTAATCTCAATAGAGCTTAAATAAATGGAATATTTTTCGGCTGATTGAGTTTATTGTATTATTTCAAAGAATTTATTTACAAAATTAATGCTGGCAAAGCTTTGCTTGAATATTTTATTTCCCCATTCGTAATTGCAACAAATTGGCTTGGTCAGGTGCGGGCTTTGCCTCTAACCAGTAATTTCGGATGTACAACAGGTGTCCAAAGTTCTAATTGATAGCCTGGCCTTTATTCAGTGACCAACATGAGTGTGATCAAGTGAACTGCCACAGAATTGAAATTGAAGAGCAATTCTAAACGTAAACGGAAACGGA
This sequence comes from Drosophila punjabiensis, assembly GCA_008042585.1. Lineage (NCBI taxonomy): Eukaryota > Metazoa > Arthropoda > Insecta > Diptera > Drosophilidae > Drosophila > Drosophila punjabiensis. Next base: position 12,855 of record VNJR01008263.1, read on the forward strand.
AACGCAGCTCAACTGCGACTGAGTGTGTGTGTGCAAAATGTCAAATTTAAATCTGTCGAATGCGCCACGTCGCCTGGCTCCCGGTGCGGCCACACCTGTGACCAGTCGAGGTCTGGTTCCAGGTCAGGCCACCATTCCGGTTGCAGGAGCTGGTGTGGGTCCAGGTGCCAGTGCCAGTGCTCCGGTGCCCGCGATGCTAACGGCACGACTGACCTCCGCTAACACGGTGACCAGCGCTGTAACGACCCTCGAGCAGCATCAGCAGGTGTTGCAACACCAGGTGTCGCCGGAGCGCCATCAGCAGCCCACTTCCTGCCCGGACTCACCCATTCGCCGGGTATCCTCGAGCTTAAAAAACTCGGCTTTGGATTTTGCCTCGCGGTTTTTCAACAAATGCAAAGCGGCCACATTCACGGTGGATGGAGCCACATACACAATCGGTGAGTAAACCAAGAATGGGAAATCGGTATAAAGTGGATTTGGTATCCTATATTAGGGAAATACAACTATATTTTCTTACTGTTTATCGTATTTAAGGCTTAAACTTTAATCTACAAAGTCTCTTTACTATTCTCACTGGGAAAATCCAACCTAAAATGTATCGTACCATCTCTTTATAGCTGAAAACCTTCTCTATACTATGACTTTGGCTTAAAGCCTTATTTTCCTTTTCCCTGTTTAACTAAGAGACATTCTGCACGCAGACTTCTACGGAAACTAACAAAGTTGTATACGAAATAAAAGCATTTCCAGTTACCTATGTGCATCGAGGGGGAATAACAATAGCCATTACGAGGCCAACAAGTGTCTGTACATTGGGGAAGGTGGAGACCTGATGCATGGGAAATTTGTTATTTTGGCATTTCTTTCATTGTTTTACACGCCCCAAGCCAGCCCCCAAATTCCACCCCATGCTGCACATTCCACATTTTGTGTGCAAGGTTATCGATTGACATTGGCCAGGTGCTCGCTCCTCCTGCGTCCTCGTTTCGGTTCTGTTTTCGCTTTCCCTATCGATTCGACGTAGCCGTGACAGTAAAATTGGTAATTCACTGCGAGCTGACGATGACGCGTCTCTCGGTCTTGTCGTGTCTTGTTCTGGGGAAAGATTGATTGCAATTTAATAAGCTGGTTATGCCCGCTGGCATGACATGCCTGAGAATGAGCGGGGAAGGCCAAGATGAAGGCACGCGAAATATCTTCAAAAGATGCCAACTACATTTGAATATTTTACAGCGCAGAGAAATAAATGAGAAAAAATCAGATTTAAAATCTAAAAATAAATAGGAAAATATTTAAGGATGTTATTTAAAGAAGTTCCTTAGACTTTCTTGGAAATTTATGGAGTTTTTGTAAGTTTTGCTTAAGTATGGCAAAGGTAGCTTATTTCAAGGTACTTATACTTTTAATTTAATGAGATATTTGCTTAAAATTAAACACAACATGTTATTATATATCTAATAATTCCTTTCTCTCAAATTTTAATTATTACCAAACTAAAATAACTCCCTGCTAAAACATTTCTAAAAATAAAGACTTCTTCTTGGATATACTTGTAGGAAAACAAAGCAAATACCCAAAGAAAATATTTACTTTTACACAAGATCCTGTATCTAAAATGTTTTCATAGACCTAGGACTTAAGTAAGATTCTGCTTATACTCCAAGAACAAGGCTTGATGGCGAATATTGATTGGAGGCATGCTTCCGTAGCCATTTCTTATTCAATTAAATTCAAGGCTTTACCTGAGCAGACGTGTGTTGGCATAGCAATTGTCGCCGAAATTGGAAACTCACGTGCCGAGGTGTTAAGTGTGTCTTACTGGTCCACCCCGAAGTTCTGCCTCCTCCTCACCGAAACACAACCCCGGCAAGTGATATGCCAAAAAGATAACTTTGATACGGCACGCAACTTTGAATCCGGCCCAGTCCCAGGAGGCGAATTCGTAAACAGATTTTGCCGACTGAAGAGGATTTCTCTCTTCTTCTCTCGACACTCGTGTGCGTGGGTGTTTATGTCCCGAAAGTCTGCGTGAAATCATCGGCTATATGCAAATCGTTTGATATCGAATTGTAACTTGTTCGCAGTTGCCGAATGAAATTTAAATCGGTGTGTCAGCCCTCCGCTTAAAATGTTTTTTTAATTAATGTGAAACTCTGTGACATTAATGATATGTATCTATCCCAGCATCGATATACATATCATTATCCTTCACATACTTTGCAACTTTACATGTTTTTAATGATGCCACAGGCCAGTTTTATTAATGAACAGCCAGAAGCAGGACAGCTCTCAAAGGAAATTGCTGGGAAAATCCTTTTATTACGACAGCATCAGCTGCGAGCCTTCTATTAAAACTTGAGTGCGGAGAGGAGTTAGGCTGTGCATCCTTTGCAATTCCAAAAGGGGCGTAATGCAATTAAAAGTGCCACCAGGAGGAGAACTAAAGAAAATTGAAGGAATTCCCAAGTCCGGCCGAGCAGCCCGTCCCTCTTCAGAGTTGGGATATTACCCCCTTGAAAGTTGTTGAAATGTGTCAAAGTATTTGACCGATTTGCACTTGGAGAAATCCACTTTGTTGGGAATAGAATATTAAAATACTTTGCTTCAAAAGTTTTTCATTTAAAAATCTGAACATCTATTTAGTTAACAACGATCTTAAAAGGACGAACAAGGACTGCCACATATTTCAGTTTTTTTTTGGGACAAAGAACTTAAATAACTTAGACTTGCTCGCTCAGTATCCTTTTATTAATAAGCCTGCCTGCTGGCAAAACTTTGTCTGTGGCGTTTTAATCTTTAATTGTTGATTATGTATGCACGAGTGGCAGCAACGGAAGCTGCCACACAAGTGAGCAGCAGCCCTTGCAACCAGGGACAAGGAAAGACAACCCAAGTTGTGTGCCCCAAACCAATTCCTCGTCTCCTGTCCCACATGCACTTTTCGTCCTCCATAGTCCTTGGTTCTATTTCACTTCGTTGTCGTTGTCGATGTCTGCTTGTGTAATTTGCAGTTGGCGGAAATTGCTTTGTCAACGCTGCCAGAGTGTGGAGCGAGAGCCAACTGGGCAGGACCAGCCACAGGAGGTCCTACCGATGGCCCAAGCCCAGGTCCTGTAGCTCGCCTCTTGGCGGCCACTGACTGATGTCATAGATGCGCAAATTAAAAATAATGACAATGAAGATTTTCCAAGCCCACAAGAATTTCTGAATTTTTCTCGGTCACTTTATCATACAATCTTAATTGTTTGCAGGCGGAAATTAAATTAAATTGTAGTTTACAATTAATTTAAATTGTAGTTTACAAGAGCTGGTGAAATAGTTATGCTTAAAGTGAGCATTTAATTATAATTTAGGTCACCTAGTTGACGCCTTAACCTTCTTTATGTACCTTTTCGTCTTGAGAATAATTTTCTTGGTGTAGGAATATTTCTAGAATTATTATATTTGAACGCCGCTTTTTCCTGAAGGGCATTTGCAAACCGATTGACGTTTTCCTTTTGCACCTTAATTGCAGTTTAAGGCTAAAAAAATTTCTAGGGAATAGGGAAAAATCCAATTCCGATTCAACCTCACCTTCACCGACTACCTCCCGCCGATCCATTGCGGCGTGCGACATTAATCAAGGCGGTAAACGACGACAGCGGTGCCATTGGGTCGGGCATGACCAGCGCCCATTACGTCGACAAAGTCGTTGATTTAGTTGCTTTCCACCAGCCAGTCGTACCTGTTGCAATCGAGAATTTATCGATTGGCGCCGAAGGATTGGAGCGCAGAGTCCTGGCGACGAGCAACAAGCAAGAGTGGTAGAAAAATGAAAATCGATTTCACGCTCAAATTGATTTGGTTTTTATTGCTTTGGCCATTTAATTTATGTTTCCCCGCGACAAAGGCTGACTGCTATAAAAGCATGCCGAGGGATAACAATGCAAGGAGCAAAGTGAACGGAAGGCACAGGAAGGACCCGAGCTGGATTCTTTGTTGCGTTGCGTTACGCTTTGACAATATTAGCGCTTATAAATTTAAATTGCTTGTACGTCAGACGGCGAGGGGGATCCTTGTAGGAAAACAAGGAAACAAGTCGGCTTGTGGGCGGAAAACATTCCTTTGGCATCGAGGTGACGGCCCTGACAAGATGTCGCTGCTCCTCCTGCTCTTCGGCTTGGTCTTCGTCCTGGTTCTGGTCCTGTTCCTGGTCTTGGTCCTGGTTCTGGTTCTTCATGCCAATGTGTTGTTGCTGGCAACATTGATTTTCTGCCCTGCCACCGAATGCCAACAGCAGACTAACCCAACCCACTAAGCAAACCAAACCAAGCCCTGCTTTTTTGGACCCACGCACACCCTACTTTATTTTGTTGTGAATGTTGGAGGGTTTTTTTTTATTTTGGGTGGGAAGTGAACAAGTGGATTTCCCCACTAAACTCCGACCCGACTCTTCTGCCAAAAATGCTGTTGAGGTTTCCGGGCATATTTTGGCAAAAATGTTTTTGCACCAAGTCAAAACGTACGCTGTTGGGGTATATCTGACTTTTAGAGCCTTGTCTGTCAGAGACCAGAATGGCATTCTAAGCTTGTCTAAGCTGTGACGTCCAAATGCAGTTAACTTGGCAATGTAAATTGTGCAAAAGGAGGAATATTTAACGAACATTTTGGTCTGTTTGACATGTTGACAGTATACCAATTCGGTATACAATTAAATTAAACCAGTATGTGGAGAGAAATATGAATTATAAAGTTCAATTTAAATTCTTGAATATGTTTTAAATGATTTTCCATTGCCTAAGAATTCTCTAAAACAGGAGCCTCTATTCCAAAACCCAAAACCAAATTTATCTTATCCTTACAGAAATATATATTTCAGATATTCATCTTTTATTTATTAAAGAACCCTTTTCAGGGTATTTATATCGTTCTCAACTCCCCGCTCATTAGTCGCCATATAGCTTTGCTCCGCCATCGTCAGACATCCTGTTGGCATCCTTTACTTCCTGTCACCGTCACTGGCTGGCTGCCGTTGTCACTTTCAACACTCTGCCACCGCCTTTTGCAATTTGTTTCGAATTTGGCATTAATTTTTCACACAGGACCAGCCGGGAAATTGAAATGTTGCCATAACGGAAAATCGTTATGAAGATGATGATGTTTCCACATTTCGGGCATGAAGATGTGAGATTTTACAGGTTTTCTAGTCTCAGTGAAGCCTTAGAATTCAATTAAAAGTTTATTAGTCAGGCGAAGAGCAAGTTAACTCTGTGGCTAAAACTGTGTTAATCGAATGAAACTACTTAGGCTGAAACTTTTCGAGCTTAACATTCTCTGGCAGCAGGAGAGCCCATAAAACCCCCAGGATAACCCAAGACAGGCAGACAGACAGGATACAGGATAAATACTTCCAAAATATACCAGAATAAATATCCATTTCCATCTCCCCGAGCCACTGCCTGTCCTCATCTTTAATGGCGTCGGCATTCAATTTAATTGCCATCGTTTCCGTAGCTGATTGCTCTCAATTTCCAGCCGGCGACTAGGCAAAGCAACCGCTGGGCCTCCGACTGGCGTTTGCTGTTGTTGGTCAGGTGCTACACACGGCCAGGTGTTTGGCGAGTCATTTGGCAACTTCAATCAACGGAAATTGAAACGCAAACGTTGGGCATCCATTTCTCCCACGAGTTTTTCCAAAACACCCCCCCAGCCAAAAACTGAAACGTGCGAATGATGAAAGTGAAGGCAAAGTCTCAACTTGCTGCACTCCCTGGAGTATCTTACAGTAAAACTTGTTTAGCTACACACTACGTGCGATTCTTTGACGATTCGAAATAGACAAAATTAAATTCATTTTTTCGATTCTCCAAAAGAATATTCTTAGAATTAAATAAGTTGCTCTTCACATTAACTTAAAGACTTTCCAGAAGGTCCAAGTTATACTAGTTTCCCTGTAGTATCTATACTCCATGGCCATATCTATTCCGGCAGTTATTGTTTGCCCAATCCATTCCCGACTTCATATTTATTTTACGGCCAGAATTGGGAATGAAAACCAAACCTACTGCCACTGAGGATAACCAACTTGTTGTTGTTTATTTCCAACGCCCAAACTGCAGGGAAAGAAACGAAAAATTTAATTTAAAAAACAAGCAACTCGATTGGCGTGTGAATGCGAGTCTGCTCCATCCGAAAAAAGGGAGAAAATAAAATAAAATAAAAATTGTTTACATTTCATGCCCCAGCGCCAAAGCTTCACGTAGCCTTCATTGCGGGTGACAACATGTCTCTATGAGAAAAAAAAGGGACACACTATTTTAAAAGGCAGGTCTATGGTGTTGAAAATACGTTCCGGGTTTAAGCTGATAAAAGGGAAAACGGCGAGAGACTGTTTTAATTTGTCAGAGTTAATCAAGGGAAAAGCGGACCAAATTAAATAAAGGTTTTTTATTTTTCGAAGCTCTCACAGCTAGGGATTTTCATTGGTTATTTAAGGTCCGTTTGAATTATATATCGAAAAGCCATATTATGTTTCACAATTCAATGAATTTTTTCCACTTAACTAAACCGAGTGGTGTAAGTGACTGCTCGCTCACATTCCAAAAATATTCAATTCATTTACATCACAAATGCACAACCATATATAACCCGTCGTCGTCGATGAGTGGATAAAAATACCGAGTGCTATGGGAGTTCATCTTCCGTCGGGCAGACCGCCACCTAATTGAAATTGTAGTCGCATCATCAATCATAGCCACATAACGTATACGCAGCGTATGCGCACTCCAGAGCCCTGCCAGCAGCATAAGCAATATTCTTATCAATTTACCAAAACACACTCCACGCCACCTTGTGACCGACCAGCAGCAGACGACGGCCGACAGCGCACAGCCTCCATGCGGACGGCTATGCTCGATATAAATTATTATGGCAATCATCGGTGACTTTTATTCAGGTCCTGAGCCAGCTGGGGAAAACCCTAAGGAAAATTGGTTCGGCTCGAAGAGAGAGAGAGAGAGAAAAATAAAAGAAAAGCAAAATGCGCAAAGAACTGAAAAACAATAACACAGCAGGTGATATTTTTTATGGCCAGCTTTCTCGAATACCTTTTCGGTTCTTTTTTCGTACTTTTTTATGGCTTTCTCTGGCGGCGCCTTGAACCTGAATGAAACGTGCCAAAGATGTTGGCGGTCCTTGTTATTATTTTCGATGTTTTCGTTCTGGTTGGGCATTCATTAAGCATCCGCTTCTTTTTAAACCAGGTGTTTGTTGGACACAGAGGAGTATATAAGAATTCGGAGAAATAAAGGTAATGAGGAAAAGAAAGAAATATATTTACGATGTTGGGTAGTAAAATGATTAAATACTTAGCTGGTATATTTAATCTTTTCACTAATGGTTATTGATTTATTATTGTTGTTTTAAGTCAAAATAACTTCACTAATATTTCAAAAAAAAATTAAAATTCAAAAAATCTGAACGGCTTACAATCCGGTTCGAAGGACCAATATTTAGAGCGGTTATACAATTCTAACGATCTAAATGCCACCTTTATGGTTTACTACCTGTCGAAAAAACCCGCCTCTTTGGCATAATCAGAGTGTAAGGTATCACGTAGACGAGGCCATCGACAACATCCTTCCTTCCTGCTTTCTACTTAACTTTGGGAGTGGTCCTGTAAATTTAATTTAAAGCAAACTTCTGAATAAGGGAATGCAATGCAGAGAAATCTCTCAGCTGCAACGAATGTACCAGGAAAAGTTTACCTCGCACAATGGGGGGCGTGACCTGCGGAGCACTTAGCGAAGTGCTTATTGAATTTAGCACCTGGACAAAGGGGGTCAGCGCTTTGCCTTCCCCCCCAATAAGCAGCTACTATATACATTGTATCCGTTGGTGGCTGAGAAAACGAGTTTATCGCCCAGCTTATCACTCGGCTTTGACTGCCAGAGCTCGCACTTTGCATAATTTGTAGCCCCGGGCAACTTTTGACTGTGCCACCTTCTCCATTCCTCCTCCTTCTCCCTTGGGAATGTCTCTATCGTAGTTTGGTTTATAATGTTCATAGACAATTTTGCTTTTATCAGTTTCCCGCAATTTATCTGAAAATCTAAGCGACAAAGAAAAAACTTTCTGCGTTGAATTCGCTCACAACCAACTTGTTGTGGGTGAACTACAAATAAAGGGAACAAGTAAAAAAAAAGGGATGCGATCTGGGACTCCACTGCTAGCTGGCTTTTGCTGGGTGTGTCGCTCCTTGGAGAGCGTCATTGCCATCGCACACGCTAGAGAATTGTGTTTTAGGGGCGTGCCAGCCAAGTTAGTGCTGTGTTCTTGCCGGGACTCTAGTTTGTTTATTGCTCTGCCCGCAGTTTTGCTCTACTTTCGCTGCTCTGGTGTGCTGATAAAAATCTACTAAACTCGGCGCCGCGTAATTGAAAGGCACAATGGATAGATGGGAGATGCAGGCAAGTTTTGGTGGATTTTTATTTAAACAAGAACAATGTTGAAAGGAATGTCTGGTAACATGCTGATTGCAAGAGCATGTACTAAGGTTTGGTTAGTTTCTCAAGGATATAGTTCTGTCTAAAAGCTTATTAACTTGACTTTCGAATGATTGTCCCATGTCTCTCTTCTTGAACTTAAAATTGAATTTAATATCTTCTCTCAAAAAATAAATCATATTCATGAACATTTTCATTTTGAATTTATAACATAAACACATTACCATAAAGTGTCCCATAAAGCAATGTTATTATTCCTGCGAAAGCTCTTGTCTGCAGCCAACTAGAAAAATTAATTACCAACTAAGTATAAACAGGGAAAAAAGAGAGAGAGACTCGTAAAAAGCCAGACGTTCCCTGCTTTTTATTATATCTCTTCGCCACCCATACCATGCCAAATCAATCTTCATTTCGCTGTCACACGCTGCGTATACGTAATATTGTTGTTCTTCTTCGTTCTCTCGCTTTTTTATGGAACACAAATCAAATTTATGCGCTGGTCAACGATTTTGATGGCCCCCAGTCCACACTATGCCACCACTCAATGCCCCCTTCAGCCAGTGGGTACGTGTTTGGAAAACTGATTCCAGTGTTCACTGGCGACTGCCATTGCAGCTGCTGTTGGTGTTATTATTATTGCAAGTACTATTCGTACGATATTTGTTGGGCAAACGTATAGATTTATGTATATACACGCGACCTCTGATGGATCCCATTCCCATTTCCGCAGCAGCCGATCCCGATGCACACGTTGGCTGGGGCAAATTGAAATTGAATTGCGAACTTTAAAAAGTTTATGGCCCAAACGAGGCGAGTGCCACCAGCAACACAGCGCACTTAGCGGGGCCAAACGGGGGCTGTGGAGTGGCTTAGAGGGGATATATATTTCTGTATGGCAGCAAAGTTGTCTTCCGTTTGGCAAGTTTTGTGGCAACTGCTTTGCCCCCAGGACTCTCTGGCCTCATCTTGACTCTGGTCCTTTTCCAAGTCCATTCGCATTTTATCCTGTAGTCCGTTGCTCCGTTCTTCCGTTCTTTGCGGCACTTACAACCGTGTATATTTGTTTGTGTTTCAACTGTAATCAGACTAGCACAAGCAGATAAACAAAAATTCATTTTTATCGTTGACTGCACTCAATTATTTATTTATTTATTTTTCTCTTGCCCAAGTACTATCTGGCCCTCCAGTGTGGCAATGATTTTGATTCGATTTGTTTGCAAACTCATTTAGCTTAAAAAAGAACGCGTGATGGCCAGTGATACATATGTGGGCGGGTTAAGGCGAAGGTTGGTCCAGGGTTAGCCTGCGGTTTAGGAACGCCAGTTGAGTTTCCCTAATGATATGTGGGTTATTAGGCAGACAAGCATTGACCAATGAAGCGATTAGGGAAAACTTTCGATCAAAAGACCTTTAGCGCTTGAGATATCTTAGTGTCGTTCAGATACAGGGTGCTTTCTTATATAAGAATTTTACAAAATTGTATACTATTAGATGTAAGTAAAAGGGTTTTAAGACCCAGATTTATGTATTTTAAGGATTTGAATTTATTGAAGATTAAATATCCCTTAAGTCGCTTTAAAAATCACCCTGTATTTTGAATACTGGCCAAAAAGCTTGGATAGTAAATCATGCATGAACAGAAGCTGACCGACTCACTCACATTTTCCGTCTGCCAGCCTACCGAGCATATTGACCAAAGGCTTGCAGAGAGAGCCCTACGGAAGCCAGAGGAAGGATATTTACTCAGCTTCCGCCTCAGCTTCACCAGTTCCCTCGCCATCGCCATCTCCATTCCCGCATCCCACTCACTCTCACTTCCTTATCCTCGCCATGTCCTTGCCATTGATTTCTGTGCTCTGAAGTGCATGGGAATGTTGTTTGCTTTTTAAGCAAGCGCCTAACCAATTCCCGGGCTTGACCAGGGAACGCCTCAGTGATTCCATGATTACATCTGGGCTTTGAATCAGGATCCATCACACACACACACACACACACCCGCAGAACCAAATACCTGCAATCCTTCGCATACACAAAAACACACACACAGGAATCGTACGCATAAATAATCAAAAGGATGCGATATGAACACTCGCAGCAAGTCAATAAATTAATGCTGAATGCTATCCAAATCGATTTTCATCTGAAATGCAAGCAGGCCACACACACAAACCATCCATTTTTTTGCTGTGATTAATTTACGGCCACATGTGACTTCTGTGCCAAAACTGCACTTAATAAGGCCGTAAAAAATGAGCTCATTTCATATGCGGAAAATATGTGAACACTGGCACAACCAAAATGAAAACTTTTCGCTGCCAGGTAAATAATTAATTTTTATTTTATAACAAGCCAAACATGGGGAATAAATGTGTGTATGTGTGTGTGTGTGGGTTGATGGGGAACGTTGAAAAGGGATTGAAGAGGGGGGCACTTGAGGCAAACTAATTAGGAGTAAAAATATAGTACTCTCGAGCTTGTTACTGTTCCGACTGAATGTTTACCTGACGCCGGCAGCAGTTGTGTTTGCTGCTTAATGCACAGAAAAATTTTAGGGAATTTTAATAGCTCAATTTAAAAAATAATTAGTTATGAACTTGTTGCATTAACATTTAAAATAGAAACACATTTTAAAAATAAAGTAGTTAGACCCTTTAAAATTATACTAAAAAATATTACGTATAAGAATTGCTTAGCACACTTTGAACACACATGTTAAACATCAGTAATTTGTTGTATAATTAATTCCAAATAGTTTATGTTAATAACCTTCACTTTTTTAACTTTTCTGTTATCTTAAAATAAATTCCTTAAGAATTAAGATTAACTTCAAATGCAACCCCTTTTTCCCCGGTGTGATTGCTGTTTCCTGCTTTCACGGCGGTCGCTTGGAATTAACCCAATAAAGCTTAAAGGCGAGCAACGTGTATACGAATTCCCTCGTGCGTCAGGTGAATTGCTGGCAAGTACCTGGCAGCTCTTTAACACTCTCTTACAGCCAGGACTCTCCACAGCCCAGGACCCAGAGCCCAGGACTTTTAAGTGCATTAATACATAAAGTTGCCCTCGCTCTCCCCCCGCTCCACTCCTCTCGTAAAGTCAAGTGGGACAGGCTGTGATTTAAGAGATGAGTGGGGCGTGCGAGATCTCTGCATTTTGTGAGTGTGACTGCGACTGTGACTGGGAATGGGGGTGTTACTGTGACCGGGACGAAGGCAAAAGCATCAACATAACACTCGGATTGCAGCTGGCAGCTTTACAGGCCATGGTCCTTAATAAAACTTTTATATTGCATGCCAATTCAGCAAAAGGGAAACCAGAGAAATGGGGAAAAAATCCACGAGAGGAAGAGGAGTGCCAGCTGGGTGAAGTTTGAATACTCTTGGGGAATGTTTCACGAATAATATTTAATAGGAAAAAATAGAGTTGATTGTGTGAAAGAAAAGAGATAAAGTGCCAGATTGTCATTCAAAATTTAAAAGAATTCAATTAACCTTAACTAAAATGCCTGTCAAAACCAATTTATATTGCTGATCAACTATTTAACTAATTTATTTCAACTAATCAAATATTTACAATCATTTTCGTTTGCATACATATATTAATTAAAAAAAGCATAACTCATTTCATAAGTGCTTTTCAATCAAAAGTATTTTGTGGTGGCCACTTTAAAGGCATTAATGTGAATTCTTGTGGAAAGTTTGCCTTTCCTCACGGAAAAATCGATTGAATTCGTGTGTGTGGTATGCAAGTGTTGGTTTTCCTTTCTGATATCGGCATCTCTCCTTGCCGGCAATTCAATTTAGACAATTTTCATGCTAGGCTCCGGATTGAAAGTGCAACAAAGTGGCAAAATGCTGGCCAATTGCCTTTAAATATTCCCCTCGGCAAATATTGATTTATGTGTCTGTGCCAGGATATCTTGCCATGGCCTGCTGCATCTGTGCCTGTGTCTCTGTCTCTGTATAAAATCGAAATATGAAATTCGAAATCCAAAGCAGAATCCGCTTTCTCACCTTTTGCCAGAGTCGATGGCTCGAATTCTTTGCCAGCGATGGCTGCAATGGGATTAGCATTTCTGATTGCAAAGGGGAGCTGATGGCGGAAACAGGATTGCGTTCTCCCAGGACTTTCCCCCTGCCTGCCTGCCTGCAGATGAGCTTTTCGATTGCCAACGCAGCCATACAATTGGCCGGCAATTGTTGCTTCTTAGTCCTGTCATTGTGGCAACTGTTGTTGTGGGTGTTGCGAGTTGGCAATCGCAGAAAGGATGCACCGGGAGCGTTGCCGTGCGGTTTCCTGCTTGTGCCAAGCACCTGGCCAAAGTGAATGCCAGAGATGTTGGCATTGGACAGTTTGCTCATAGCACATTCAATTTGCCATCGGGTTTGAGCCGCTTAATTGGTCCGTTTCTAGGACTAGGAGGAGCCTTCGAAACCATCTCGCAAGTTCCATGGCCAAATTTATCAATCGCAAACTTTGCTTTTAAGGACAAATATTAACTTGATTTAATATGGTTAGAGTTCCCACTGCCAGAGAAATATTCCAGACTTACTCTCCTCCCTCGACATCGCATGTTTGGCTGCAGTCCGTGCATTAGCCTGATTTATATCCTTGGATAAACATGCAAATGACCCAACTGTAGCACAAATTGCGGCTTTATTTTTTAATTATTAAACAACGTCGCGGTCTGGCCAAGTTAGGCTCTCTCTCTCTCACTCTACAGTGTCAACGAACTTGCTCATTAAGGCCCAAAGCGAAGGCAATCAAAACTTTTGGCTTTTTTTCGGCCAAAACTTTTACGGCTGTCAATTACTGTACTTTTGGTAATTTCCTCTAAGTTTGCCGCCAGCTCAGTTCGCCAATGACTTTTACTCTTTAACTGTCATCTGTCCAGCAGGATTCCCCAGGGGCCGAGAGACATCTCATTAATGTAGGGAGAGGAGAAGAAGCAAAAGGAGCCCTAAGCTGGGGGGGGGCTGTTGCCCGGCACTCGTGTCCTTGACATAATTTACAATTTCAATAACATCTCCTGTGTGTGTGTTTGTGTCTAAGCTAGGGAAATGTCGGGCAATTTATTTAAGCATTATCCTTTTGGCACAACTCCTTTGTCGTAAGTCGCAATCATCATTGTCATGATGCTGCTGGGGAAACAAGATGTGGGGGCTGACACGCGCATTTGTCATCATTAAGGACGGTTTGCCGGGGCTAAAAATTAGTCGACAGTCGCCGGCAATCCTTGGTCCAGGATACGATTTATGCGTGTGCAGTTCTCCTCAAGAGTCACGCCCCGGCATTCGTTGTTGCTGCTCGTTATGGCTTAAAAAATGTTGAGCACGTCGACGCTTGTTTGCATGGAAATCGTCCTACGGTCGGTTGCCTTTCTTCGTCCAACTGTCGACTGTCCTTAGTCCTCGCTCTCATTCTCGTCCTGGCTTGGACAGCACTTGAAGCAGGTCGCTTGGGTCCAAGCCAGCGCCACTGTTCACCACTGAAGCCACTTGATAGTCGGCGCTGACATCTCATTATGGCTGTCTGCCCGTCACCAGTGCGTATGCGTGATGTCCCCATCCCTTCGGCGAAGGAAGTGCCCCCAACGAGGTGTTTTTGTTTTGTTTTTGGCTTTCTCTTGTGCTGGCAAAATGTCTACAACGCGAATTATTTTTATGTGCCATTGAGGACCAATTTCTGTGCGCCACACGGCTTACAGACATATATTTGCCATGCACTGGAAAGGGTTTTATATGGATCCTACACCTTAAAGCCACTCCTTTTGAAAGAGAAAACAGACCTTTTAACAAGTATTTCAGACTAGTTTAAAGACTCTCCTCAAAAATATCTATAAACATTGCAGTTGTGCTGCACTCAAATGAAGTATAAATCTTTATAGAAATTGAATGCAAGCTCTTGTTTACTTTGTGTGCGAAGCATACAAATTTATGGCAAAGTCTATTTACTCATTTATAGCCTGTGAAGTTTGGAGAGAGATTAAATTTATCAAAAGGCAACTCGTATACAGGTCATGCTGTTAGAAGTCATTGTTCGAGTTATTGAAGTGCGGAAAGATGTTTGTAAATAAATTATTTCTCAAAAGGCTGAAACTCAAATTGCATAAACAAAGGGAAAATTGGATTGAAGGAAACAAATTGTATTATGGTTGCTGGAATTAAACCAGACATAAAATACACTCCCTCCGTGCCTAAGAGTTTTCATTACGAGATTCTCCAAATTCCAGCCTCTAGCCCTGCCTCCACCCGGCATACATATGTCTTTCGCTTGGCCCTTAATGCAGCCAAGTCAATCATGGCCCACTTGACCACAGGCACTAAATCACTTTCAACGAGCCCCGATTCTCTCTGTGTGCTGGCCAGGGCCCGGGCCACTTATCAGATGTTTATCTTGGCAGGGAGTACTCAGGACTCAGGACTCTGCATGTTGACAGCGACATTTACATAGCAGGATCCCCATCCTCGGAGGCGTGGCAAAATCAATTGCATTGTTTTGCCCCGGAGGAGGGGCTGCTGCCAGCAGTCGCTGGAGCCATTGACAGCACATTAACCCTCAGACAGACAAAATACACAAGGACGCATGCATTATTTATTAGCATTTTCCGCTCGAAAGACAAGGCAAAAGAATAAGCAGAAGCGAAGGCAAAGAACCCGAACAAAGGCAACTTTCGAGGAGCTGCCGAAAAAGTGCTCAATCAGCAGGTCGAATGAATCGCTGACTGACTTCGTTCGTACGCACGAATTGACACTTGAGATGGATTAGCATGACGCCTCAATGGGCCGAGACCGGAGCGAAAGCGACAAGAAAGCCCCTAAAAAAAGAAAGATACCGAAAAAAAAAGAAAAAACAAGGAGGAGGGACAATAAATCAAAGCGATTGGAAATTTACAATCTCGAGAATGTGGAAAATTTTAATTCCCACTCTCTTGCCAGCGGGAAACATATTAGACACAGACTTTACATACGAGAATACTAATAGCTGTGGAGTTAACGAAGGTCTCCCGAGCACATTCATTCTCAGCTAATAGAGAGGGGTTCTTCGGAATGGAAGCAATGTGTGCATATAATCCCCACTCGAAGTGCAGCTAATTTGCTTAAAATATTTTCCCTGATGTATATATTGCGAATTTAAAAGAAACTCCTCGCATTGCGCACTGCTCTCCTTTTGTCTCCATCAAGCCTTTGTTAACATTCATTGGCCGGAGAAGTGCGAGTGAAAACAAGAATCCATTATGTTGAAAATCTCTTAAAAATGTTGCTGTTGTCTTGCGGTCGCAGTTGGGGCGTTAAATTGTAACAGCTGTTTTTCAGTTTTCAGTTGCCGACTTTGGCTCATTTGGTCCGGAGATGCGACGATGGAAACTAACCGCTTTTGTTGTCATTTTCCACCCACCCATTTTCCATTTTCTATGGTCTCGGCGCGCCCGTCATGCTATTTCCTGTTTCCGGCAGTTCCGCTCTTGCCTTCTGATATCACAGCGGCAGCAACAACAATTACGCAGCGTTTTCCCATTATTCCGTAAATTATGAATTAGCTTTGAGTGGGATCCTTTCACCAGTGTCGTCCTCCATGCCCCATCTTTCTTTGGTTCGATTCAACCCAACCAATGCTAATCCTAAGTGGGTCTTTCGCCAGCTCCTGTATAATTCATTTAGTGGATCCCTGTCAACGCTGATTTAAAATTAACGAAAATCTTAACCGTAAGTGTGGGTTTTAAAAAACCCAAACACTCGGAGAGAAACGAAGTAATAAGGATTTCATTTGGAGTTCTTTTTAAAAGCAGATTTTAAATTAATAAAAAATAAACAAAACCCTTGAAAGGTTTCCGAATAAGATAATGAATTTTCACTTCAATAAAAAAATATTTCTTGGGAAATATTATTCTTTTTTGAATATTTTTTTTTTTTGAGTGTCTGTATTTTAAGGAGCACCTCAGGTCCTGTCAACTTCACGGGCTCGTCTTTCATTTCTTGGCCTGTGGGTTTCCCAAGGCCTATGTTAAATGCTTTGTCGTACATCAGAATTATGTCGGCGCTTATTAATGAACTGTAAATGTGATTGATGCGAGTGTTGTTGCCCTTGTTCATTACTTAACCATGGTCCTTGTTGTTGCCCCCGTACACAGCTGCATTTGTGCGGCACTCGACATTAATGTATAGGACGCTTTAAATTATATTGCATGCAATTTGTTTAATTCAGGATGAAGTGAAGCGCAATGAATCAAAAACGGAATAGGATGAGGCAGGTCCTGTCCCCGACTGCCTATTTGTCTGTCTGAGTGAAAGCCCACACATTTTTTGGATATCTCTACGCCTTTGCAGGATACTCGTGGATAAGTGTGTACAAAGTTAAAGCATTCAACTTGGAGATAAATATAATTCAGGCTTTCAACTTCAATAAGAAATTCAAAGCAGGCAGACACTATACCATTGGGCATACAAAAGTCCGTATCTTTCTTCCTGTTTATGTTTCTATGGTTTTGTATTTGTAGTTTGCCCCCAGTTTTTATCAACTTCATTTGAATTCCTCTGGCAGCTGCAAGAGGTAAACAACTGAGAACTGAAAGAGGTATATAAGTAGAGCTTAGTTTTGTGAATGGCAAAATCAAAATGCAGCTCAACAGGACTCGCCAGTTTGCAGCAGCAACATCTGCCAGTTGCCACAATGCCATTCGAATCCACAATGCCACTGCTGTCAGTGTCGCAAACAAAGCGTCTAATTTGGCTTAAAAACTCCCCATTCGTTGGCATCCCGTTGCCGTCTCTTCTTTCTCCGGCTGCGTAATTACACGTAGTCAATTAGTCAAATCATTAGAGCCCAATCTGGAGAGAGCTGAGACAACAATGGGCCAGCAGCGACGAAAGAAAATTAAAATCAAGATTAAGAGGCATCCTGAGCGGTAAGTAAGAGCTGGCCGAAAAACCCCATTTAACCTGAGCAAGAAAATCTCTTAAAGGGTTGCACAAGAGCCAGGATTCGGACGGATTTCTGGGGTCTGGTGCATTAAAAGTGCATTACGCCAGCTGCATATAAGGGTGGCTGAGGGAAAAACAACAGACGGCAAACTAAGTGGAACAGATTGCAGCTGAAGCAACTGAGGCAACTGGAGGACCCTGTGATGTTGTTTTTCCTACACCTCCTCCTGTTGTTCCCCGCACAATTTAAATTAATTAAGCTGGCAGGCCGAAGAGTTACGAGGGCAAGACATTGTATCTGCTTTAAATGCAAGCCGTGTATTCGTTAAGCATACGCTCTGTGGTGCGAATAATTTTAACCCATTAAGAAAGGTGTTTGAAATAACTAGCAGGACTTGAAAATACGAAAATTTTAAGTTAGAATTATCCTTTATAAATTCGAATGCTTCAAAATTTAATTTGGAATTTATTTATTCAAACAATCTCTTGAAAATACTCTTCTTTCTTCCTTATTTTCCCATTTTTTAAAACATTTAAAACCATTTAAGATATTAGTTATTTTAGTTTCTAAATATTTCTTACTTTCAATCAACTAACATGTATATATATAGCCCCGACTCTATGCATCCTTCCTGGCTAATCAAGGGGTTAAGCATACGCACTGTTGTGCCACAATTTGTAAGAGAGACGAAGGAGAAAAGCTTGAATGTCTTAACCGACGATAATGACATTTTTAGCACCTGACATAATTAAACAATCAAGCCCTGTCGCTCCCCCTGCCAAAGGATTAGGTGTCAGCTTCATAATGCCAGCGCTTGACCTTCGCCAGAAGAGGAGGAGCATGAGGAGCAGGAACGTGGAGTGAGCCCAAGAATCCGGCAAGATGTATACATACGTACACAGCGAGCATTGTGTGCAAGGACCTGGCAAACACGGACAGGGATCCACAACAACACACACACACAGATATACACACAGCGATCCACATGGAGGGCACTAAAATGCGCTTATGAGTTTTTGCGGCAGCCTCGCCAGCACAACACCAGCAACAACTTAAATATGCAAATATTTGCACAATGGCAATGCAAAGACGAGATAGGAGATACAACAAGGGTGTCAGAATGGGGGTGGCTCTAACACTGGCTATGGTGATGGTGATGGCGATGGGGTGATGGTGTGGCATGGAAGGCGTTGATGATGCCACACGACCGCAAAACCCGTCGTCATGTGGCCCAGGCGACACTTGGCAGCGCCAACAGCCCGAACCATCCAACCGTTTATGATTTACTATATACTTATCACCGTCCTTCCGCCCAGCGACTCTATCCCACCCCCACAATTTTGTGGCTTAATCTAGCCGAAAGCGAAATTGAAACATTTTTATTAGCATTAGAATATCAATTTTGGTCACAGCTCGCATAATGACTGCAATTAAGACGGGTTAGATGATGAGATTTTCTTGTTTCTGCTTTGCTTATAAAATCTGCGGAATGGGAGTTCTTATCGTTATCAATGCCATGGGCTAAGAGAGAGCGACCAGTTTGGCCAAGTTAAGAGAAGAGAGTTGGCCAAAAGCTCTTAGCGGGCGACGTTCTACAAGTTGACAATTCTGGGTCTCTCTTTATTTGGCCAAGAAAAGCTTTTCACCACTGTGAAGGCTTTAAGCAAAAGCGGCTGGAAAAGCTGGTTGAGTTTTGGTTTGCTTTTGATACCAACAGATGGCACTAACTTGTTGACAGCAAAGCTTGGCCTTGGTAAAATTTTAAGTTTAAGAAGTAAATAATAAAAGCCTTAGGAAAAGAACATGTTTAAATAGTGTTTTCTAGCGTATAAAACGGGGTAATAAATTCTTTTATGATTTAAGATTAAGATCACCTAAAGTTAAATCTCTGCAATTGTCTTTGTTGCTATTATTATATTTTTAAAACTGTTGTAAAATAATTTTCTTATGCTGAAATTAACTTAATAATTCGCCTTAATATTTCTATTTAATTAATAGACCATAAGAAATGTAAGATGCTGACTGGCAGACACTGATATCTAGGCTCCAAAACACTCCCAGTCTCTCTAGCTCTCATGCTGCGGCGCACCTATTTAAACGGAAACGCACAAAATAAAAACCTATTTGAACGGTATTTAACCGCCCGTTGACAATCTGGCGATAAGGAAAAACTAAATAAAAT
The DNA here is from genome assembly GCA_008042585.1 of Drosophila punjabiensis. Lineage (NCBI taxonomy): Eukaryota > Metazoa > Arthropoda > Insecta > Diptera > Drosophilidae > Drosophila > Drosophila punjabiensis. The sequence continues at coordinate 32,445 of VNJR01008263.1, forward strand.
CCGTTAACCTGCTGTCAAGTGCTGTCAGGCGATCGTTTCTTTAGGCATTAGATATATGGCAACGCCGCAGCAGTGATTCTGGCACTGTTGCTACTGCTGCTAATGCTGCTATTGCTGTCGCTGCTCCTATTGCTGCTGCTGCTGCTCATTAGGCAAAACATTGAAAGTTTCTGCGACCCACAATTTGTATCGCCCGCTGATCGGTGGCGGCTTATTGAATTAAATTTAATTGGCGCCCAGGTAAACAGTCACTCAGGCAGTCAGTCAGTCAAGCAGTCGGTGGTCAATGTTCGATGGTCCGTTAAGGCTGTCCTCCGGCTTCACCCCTCGGCAAACACGCGCGCTGCTTGACCATAAAACTGAACGATTTTTAGATCGGACACTCCTCGGACACCCTCCCAGCGCCAAATAGAGACAACGATACCCACAAGCCGCCCCGATCGTGCCCCATCCTTCCGCGGCGATCTGCGCATGCGTGGCGCGCATATTTCATGGCAAGGCGATAATTAATGCAACCAAAAACTGAAAAACAAAGTGTCTCTTGTTGTTGCTGTCCAAAAAACTTGCGACGAATAAAAAATCCAAAAATTACTTTTATTAAATTTGTACGTTTATGGATACGCTACATAAAAGTGATTGAGGCGGCATTTCAGTTGAGCCGCTTGAAAGCTACATGTATTGTTTTTAAGAATGATAAATATTTAAAGAATTTATGATTGTAAAAATAATCTTTTATACGCTGGAAACTCAATTAAAACTACAAGCAAATCTGCACAGATCTCTTTAATAAATTTCTCATGTTCCCAAACCCACTTCGCTTTGCTCTATATTGACCCCACTTTGTAGGGCAGTCAACAAATCGTTTGATTGTAACCAGAAATTGCTTTCATGTCTGTCAACAGGTTTTCGACGTTTAACTCTCTCATGCTGAGCGGGTCGAGGGACAGATTTCAGAGTTATCCAGGCTGCAACGCGACTCAAAAATCTGTGCATGATGATTTATTGCCGGTGGCCCGCTTTTGGCATTTGACGCATTTGTGCAACATGCGTTTTGACATTTAAAGCTGATTTGTGTGAAATTTGAACGAACAGGCTGCTTGTTGTTGTTTTTCCCCTCTTTATTTTTTTTCTTTCGACTTTGCACCTCGCATTTGACGCTTGTCTAGATCTAATTTTAATTAGAATTCGTTATTGATTTAGTTGTTGATTTATTAATAGCCGTGATTAAGTGCACGGACCGTGGCGCCCGCAGCTTATTTGCCTGGCACGCAATGCCAAGATCCGATCCGATCCAGGCCGAGCCTGTCCAGTTTTGGTCAAGCCCCAAACCAGCTTTCGGGCCAACACGCACCACATGCACCACGAGCACTACATGCAACACCAGCACCACACGCACCACTCGATGGCTGAGGCAGCCTGCAGAAGTCTAGCGGCGCTTAAACTGAGCACAAGGCTCTGATCGGGTCTCGGGTCTGCACCAAATCCATTGATAAAGTTGAACAAGCCACAATTAGATAGTATAATTAATCAGGAAATCGACTTAAGCTTATGTCGAGGCAAATTTTTGGATAAACCCGAGGTGAGTTGGGAGTCAATTGAATTAACCAACTGAGTGCAGTGTCTAAGATTAAGATAATGATCAATAATAAATAATATTTAAAGTGCAGAAATTTTAATTTATTAAAATTTATTGGTCTATTGTCAGTTGAAGAATTTATTTTAAAGTACATTTAAAGTGAAATGTGAAAACGCAGTTAGTAAACTATCACCAAAGCAAATGCAGAAATAAAATAATTAATCAAGATTTAAATTCTAGCTAAAATTTATGCAACCTTGGCCCACAACTCACCCATCCTGACTTATCTAACTGAGCTTCTCGGTTGCACATAACTTTTGGCCAACTCTCCCTGTCTTGGCATTTGGCAATTAGCATTCGGATAATTGTTACAACACTGAGGCAGGATACCTATGCTCTTTCCTAATTGCTGCACGTAATTGCATACCTTTGCATACCCCATATTCTGTAGAAGACGAAGACGACCAGAAATTGCACTGGCATTCCAGGCGCTCAACGTTGCGTATGAGTAATATTTACATTTGTGCAGCTGTAAATTGCATTTCGTCCGGGTCTGCACATATCCGAAATTTAATTACGAGTCATAAACATTGAGTTAGCAGCAAGCAGCCAAATATTTAATGGATGAAATCATGAACTTAAATTTAATTGTGAATGCTTTCGTCACACACAGCACACAGATGCTAAGGCAAAGGCTACTGGTAAATGAATTTCAGACTAAAGAAATTTGACAGCCTTCGTTGATGTGTGTAAATCAATTTACACAGCTTAGGAAATACATATAAATGCTAGTAGTCTAGCTCGGTTATATTCTCGAAAATATAAAACAAATTATTATTTAAATTAAATCATCACGGAGTCTGCATTTTCAAAGGTCAGTTTCTATGCGTAGTCTCAGATATAGCTAGTGCTTTATACACTTGAGGCCAACTCAATTTTCTGCCAAATAAGATATCGACTATTATTTCCTGATAAGGAGCGATTATTTCTGACAGAGTTAGACTACTATTTAAATTGATTTCTCATAAAAAGACTGTGATAAGTACATACACAATGAATTACTTGTACGTCTTATTTATAAGGTCATAATAATTCTGATGTCTATGAAATAAATGTAAAAATATAGAAAAAATGTTTGTTATCAGAAAAATATCTTAAAAATACAAACACAACATATAAAAATGTTCAACAAAATTATATGATTTAATAAAAGCAGTTTTCTCTAGCTTACATCCATCCTATTTTACTATCTCTAACAAACTCCCCCTTAATTACAAGAAATGTTCACGCGATATGTTTAGTTATGCTTCGGGCCATCTCATGTCTTAGCCAATTAATGCAGAATGAGCCAAAATCTTTATTTTATGGCCATTTATGGTTGCCCCTGATGAGTCCACCCTCTCATCACGCCCACTCATTGTCGTCATTCCATTGCGAAATCCTCGATAATGTTATCTTTGCCATAATTATTACATCGCATTACAAGTGCTTTTTCTAACTGTTTTTTTCCCCATCTGCTTTATTTCAGGTAAGTCGCTGGGATACTTTCTGCTACTTAAAATCTTCGACGGGCTTTGTTTATTTTTGATGCCTGGTAAGTCAGCCCCGAAAAGCAAATAATATGCTAAACAAAAGCAAGAAAGAACGGGCAAGGACAGGGAGCTCCAGGAGTGCTGGAGGAAGGAAGTTTGAAACACTTGTACAACTTAAGGGAAACAAGGAATTTTGTGAATATTTTTATTTCTCGGGTATGAGTGTTTATGTGTGTGTGTGTGTGTGTGTGTTGGGGGTTTATTTTGCGAAAGTATCTGTGTATGATTATGCATGTACAAGTGTGTGTGCTTGGCCCTTAGGGTCGTCCTGTTGAAAATGCTTTTCATTTTGTTTTGACTCCCGAACGGCAGCAGCGAAAAATCTCACCCAAAGTGGGTGGCAACCTGTTGAAGGCGCCCCTTCGTAAACAACAACAAAGCGAAAAATGAGGACGAAAACAATGGTCCGAAGCCAAAAGCTAGCAGAGAGTCCTTGATTTTGAGAGAGAGTTAGAGCACAGAGAAAATATGGGGAAATATGGTAGGAAGCGTTCTTGAATTCAATTTTCGCAAAATTTTAATACTAAGGAAGGATTCTAAATCTAACGAAAATAAATAAAGGTTGCATTTTATGCATTTTTGATTTTTAGAAACCTTTATAATAATTCAGTTTTTTTAGGTCCTACCAAAATATTCTGTTCGGGTTTCTTTTACACATATTTGCAATCAAAAAAATCCTTTAAATATTCTTAAGTATTAAACATTTAAAAATACTACAAAGATGCCTTGAAAAATGTCTTTAAAAATAAAGAACCCCTTTAATATGATATAATATCTATTCTTTTTAATATTTTTGCTCTAAAACCGTCTAAAGTCAAGTGAAAACCAGAGCTTTTCCCACAACTTTGGCTAAGCTTTTTCCTTACCTCAAGCTCCCATATTGGCCAAGCTTTTGCCAAAAATTTCCGCAAGAAAATAGCGGGAAATGGACAGCAAGCTTTGGCTAGCATTCGGGAGCATTCGAAGCCAAAACTCTCTCTCTCGCTTGGCGAATTTTCATGCGCAGATTTCTTCGCGGGGCCTGAAAGCTTTCGGTGTGCGGCCGTATGGTTGTTGTTGCTGCCTCTGGACGGGTTAGAAGCACACACCACACACATAACACACACAGACAGCTCCAAGTGGTGTCTCTGTTTTGGATCTCGGTGTCTCTGTGATTGCGCCGCTGCTATCAACTCCGAAATCCAGTTCCAGTTTATCCCCAGCAGGCAGCATGTGCGGACGTTGCTGCTCCTGCTGCCGCCTCTTCTTATCGTTATCGGAATCGTGTTCGCGTTCGCGTCTCTGCCACCTGAGCATCCACCGTTAGCCGGCCAAGCTTATCGATAAGCGTATCGAAATAATCGCGCCAATATCGGAGGTTATCGTAATCGAAAAAACAGTGCTCACAGAGAAATTGTAATGAAAAATACAAAAATTAAAAGAGATATAACATGTGCCCAAACAAGTGTCGTTCCCCTCATTTGTCACACAATATTTTTGTTTATAAAAATTCATTCGGTGGAACTTTTCGTTTATCATTATCAGAAAGCCTCCACGCCCTTGCCTATTATATTGTTTTTTATGCAATTGAGTTTTTTATCTCACTGTTGACTTTATTACCCCGCACACGCCCATCCAAAAAAAAAAAAAAACAGAAAAATATATATCGCTATGTATTTTTCGAGTTTCTTATTCTGATTTATGTCGCCTGCAATCAGCTAAATGCAATTTGTCTAAATAACGAAATAAATCGATTGTATCAATTACTCTCTCAATTATCTGCCTCTCGCTCTGTGTCGAAATACAATGCAAATAATTTTCCAAATCAAGTGTGAAATATAGCACGACAAGTATTGTTGCTAATCAGATTTATATATCTTTTTGCTACTGTTTCGGTTTGTGGTGTGTGTGAGTGTGTGGGGGAAATCAGACGCCAGATTTGACGTCATTATATTTGCATAAATAAATACAGCCAGCAAGCACACCATTAAAAAACACTTAAAATAAATAAATAAATTTATACAAATGATTAACGCAAATCCGATTCTCAATATGCTGTTCGGCCTCGTTTATGATATCATAAAAATCTAGTAAATTCAATATAATATCATACACGCATTTGAGGGCCTCGCATTTATGTGTATTTTATCGCATAATTTGTTGGCTGACCGAAACGGAAACATCACTTCCTTCCACGGCCCATTAAATCGGTGGCATATCCATTATTATGGAGCCAATGAGCACAGCCATGAAAGTCAGCAGTAAATGGCCAGTTAATAGATATTCCAGTTAAGAGTTACAATTTTCTAATAACTAAACACGCTCAAATGTCTCGTCAAAATCACATCTAAATGTTGCAAAATGCGTCGCACCGCGCAAATTGTTTATACAAATCTCAGAAATTGTGGCCAACTCATGTTGCTGCGGCGGCCGATTTTTACACACAAACATAGTTCAATGCAAACAAAGTTGAAAAACTTTTTTGCTTTTGCCCAAACCTCCGCACCGTTTAACCCCCCGTGATTAACCCCACAGTGTCTGATCAAAGCCAACTGCGCACCGGACGCACGCGTCGATGCTGACGCAGACTGAGACGCAGACGCCGATGCCGATGTCGATGTCGTAGTCTCAGTCGGCGTCCAAAATAGTTGTCCGAAAATTCACATCGTTTGCATTCAGCCACACACACCTAACGGATGCAGTATCCACAGCGCACGCACGCCGCTATAGAGATACGCAGATACAAAAGTATCTAGCACGTTTTCAGCATTGTGCCTACGTCACGCCGCCAAAACCAGACAAATGAAACATACGAATATAAATATCGTATATATAGATTTTGTTAATTGCCCACGGCAAGTGTCGCCCCCGAAAAGCGGCACAGTGGTCATCATTGGCTAGCAATTAAAGTTGATCCCACTGTGCATTTGTTTGCGAATGATGGTTAATTTTAATTATGATTATGGGGAAATTACACTTCATTTCATGGTTGAATAATTTGAATCTTTGGGAATGAAAGTCTATTTAGTGGAAGGTTTTTAAGGGAGAACAATTTAAACTATATTTATTTTAGTAAAAAGGTTCATCTCATGACTGGAAAATAATTATATATTTTTTAATTCTGAAACAGTTTATTGTTTAACTAATATATTAAAATATTTCTCAATGAATTTTAGTGAGTCTATTAAGAGAATATTCTCCTTAAACTGTTTTATTTAATGCTGCACTTATAAAATGTATAATAAACAATTTGGCAGAACTTTATCTTGCAATATTTCATGCTTTTTATTAAGCAAACATTGTACTTTTGATTTAGTATTCATTCCAAAGACCTACAATTTAAGTCTTAAGTACCTCAAACAAAAGTGTATATATTTCTATTCAAATCATATTCTACTGAAGCTTTTAAAGCCCATAACCATTAAAATAGTTTAAAAATAAACACTCTGGGCATTTATCTGTAACAAATTACACATATAAATATACGTAAATGCCTCATAAAAAGTCAGCATTTATCCCCTGCTTCTCGCCTCAACAAATATTCAAAAGTCGAAATGTAATTACAATTGCATTTGCAAAAATTTGCAATAAGCGAACGCTCACTGAATAAGTCTGTCATAGTCTGTCATTCCGTTGCTGTTGTTGTTGTTTTTCTCGTCGTAGCCGATGCCTATATCCAATTTGGACTATTGTTAGACATGGTCAAGATGCCGGCCAGAGCAATCCAGTCTAGACGCAGCTTGGCGCTGAAAGCCGCGAGCCAAGAGAGGCTCTTGAGGTGTCTCGGCGTGGACAACTTGTCGAGTATTTGCTTTGGGCCAACATGCCAGTTGGCCAGCTAATTGCGCCCATGCCCAGGGGATCAATTAAGAGCCACAGTCACAGGTAGTGCACTCGTGATTCGTCTAGGCCTGGCTCAGATCACCAAATAAAATAAATTATTTGTTTGTATATAAAAGCAAATAGAAATAATACGAATTCTTTGGTATCGGAATGCAATTCGAACAACGCGTGTACATTGCCTGATTTCGGTTACCCTTTTAGGCCTGGGCGACAGGCACTCGAGAAATGCCAAAAATGTTTGACCTACATTCAAAACCAAAAATTAATACAAAAAGTTATGATACAAAAAGAGAGGCAAGACGAAAATCTCATTAAATTTCATGCAGCATTCGCCGCAGATAAAAAAAGATACGTACAAAGCGTTACAAGACAGCCGAAGATATTGAAGCGGCCCATCAATTTTCAGTGCCCATCGTGGCCCAAACTTGTTTCGGGCTTACACGCAACGTTGCCAAAAACTACATGGCAGGGAGCAGGAGCAGGAGCTGGAGCCGACCCATTCAGGACAGCGAGACGGGCAATTTAATTAAAGGCATTTATGTTTTTTACTGCCAGATGCGGTTGACTCTTCAATTTCTGCATTATTGAGGACATGCTGCGCCAAATGGGTTGGACAAGGCGGAGCAGAGTTCTCATAAGAGGCAGTGCTGTTATATTTGAAATATTTAATTTATTTCTATGTAGCTATGTATAAAGTTTTTCAATATTGTTTGAATGGACAATAAAAATGAACCCTTTGTGACTTGCTGAATTGTTTATCAAATAATCTAGACTTCTTCCAAGCTAAATTTCACTTAAAAAAGTTCCTTGTGATCTGCACAAAATAATATTTCCTGGCCTTCTTTTAAATTCTTTCCATTTAATTCTTAGCAAACTTAATTTCACAATTACCAAAATAAATCGAAGGTTATACTTAAACTCTAAGCATTTCATTATTTCTCTCCAACGAAAACTTGTAAAACATATACCATTTGGCATTTTATTTCCCGACTTTAAGTTCCAAGTTTGAAGGCAGTGTATTACTCCCTGCGGTGCCAATGGACCAATTTTTTGTTCAGTCCAGCAGCCACTTCATATTCCGATTGCCCTTTGTCAGCGCTTCTGCATTGTCCACTTGAACATCTTTCGCATTTCGCGCGAAGATCAAGTGCAGGGGTCCGAGCCATAAACGGGATTTAATCTCGGAGAGACCACTCGCTGTGCGCTTTTCTGAAACTGTCTTAAATGATGTTAACGATGCCCTTTGGGTGTTAATTACGAATACGATTTAATCTGGACAATCGAGTGTCATTAAGTGAAGCGCAAATGATCCGCAGATATGTGCTAATTAAACCGACGGACCTTGACCAGGCCACAAGGGAATAGCGGAAAATTTGGTGCGCCCAAAAAAATTAAAAACAAAATATAAAAAGTGCACATTTAAATCAATTAGCCAGTCACAATGTTTTCGTTTTCAAACGCAAAGCAAATATAAATAATGAAAAAAAGTCGACTTGTGGTTCTTGTTTATAGATAAATTTAGATGTCAGCGAACGACCTCAGAAAAGTTCACAGAAAAAAAAAAAGAAAAAAAGAAAAGCTAACGCTGACGCCACAAAAACAAAGGGGGGAAAAGCGAGCCGAAAATTTGCTCAAAATATTTAATGTGCGGGTTTTCTTGCTGGGCGCTAGTCTCCTCTTTGTTTCTGTTCGCTTTTATTTTTTTTAATTTTGTGTTTTACTTGGCTGTGTGGAAATGCCAGGGCTTTTGTTTTGTTATTTTCCTTTATTGTTTGGCTTTGTTCTGTTTTCTTTTATTTTTTGCCTGCCTTTTGTTTTGCTTACGGTAAGTTTTCGTTTTCTGTTTAGCGAGAAGTGAGGCGGAAAAGCGTCTGCTATAAAAATTAAACGCCATTTCGAGCATTTTGATTGACTGACAGGAAGTTTGAAAATGTTGGGCAGGTGTCAACCAAATCAGACATCGCATAAAAATCATTTATGCTGCCTGAGTCTTACTGACATTGATGTGGTTTTATTATCCCTTTTGACAAATGGAAGTTTTACTTTAAGAGGGAATATGTTAATGTAGGCAGCAAGTTTTCTTAATTGAATGCTTTGTGCAAGAATTAAAATAAGCAAATTAATTATTATAATTATTATTAAAGACAAAGATTTTAATATCCAAAAATTTCAGTAAGCAAAGTTTTGCCATTACACTTTACTCTGCTTACTGTTTCTAAATAAGAAAATTTTATATATTCTTTCAAATTGATTTATTTCTTGGAAAACTCCCATAAATTTCTATAAGCTATCCTTAAATTTAACCAAACCCTCGATGACTCCACAAGTTCTTCTCGCAAATCAACAACTTGTCTCCTTCTTGAAGTTCCTTAGCTAATCAGGAAAGATCTTCTCGCTGACTCAATCTATAGCACACTGGTGGCATTGTCTAATTCTCACCCACTCGCAACTTATCGGGTAGATAAAAGCCGGCAACTTAGTCGCTTCCTTTGGCCAAGTTAAGTGACTTAAGTGCCGTCAAGTTTGCTTCTTTTTTTGCAAGGTTTTTTTTTTGTATTTTATTTAAGCTTTTACGGCGTCGGCTTTACGCTTCTTTTGTTTCTTTCCTCTGGGGCTTCCCTGTGTGTGTTTTTATCTAATCAATAATCGCACGAAATGTCCGAATAGCAAACGTGCAAAATCTTTGGGGACAACGGCAGGACAAGGACGTGCTTGAAAAAAAATATAAGCGAAGGAACGAAAAATCAAACGCCAGAGCCAAAGAGCAGACAGACGTTGACTTTGGTGTGTGAAAAACTTTTAAGCAAACAATTGCTGGGCGGCCTAATAAAATCAACACACACACACAGAGAGCTTTTCCAACAGCACTTGTGTATACACAGTGTGTGTAGTACACACACCCACGAGTCGTGGGCCAAACGATAATGGAATATTGGCGAAATTGATGAAGTTATTTCGGCTCTGCCGCTGCCGCTTTTTGTAGCATACTCCGCTGCGCAGCCTTGCAACGAAATTCGATCCGCAGAGGCGTTGGCTTAATGGTCCTGGCGACGCTGAACACACACACTGACACGTGCCAATCGCCACTTGCCGGCGCCTAACTATATGCAACGATTTTCGATCCATCAGGCCATATCGCGGCGGCCGCTTGACGGCTTGCACTTAATGGCATAATGAATTTATGGCGGCCAGTCTAATTATTCCGATGGGCCTCAGGAGCTTAAAGGATGTGAAAGAGCTTAAAGTTATTCTTGTGCTGGGGTATCCTCTTAAAGACTGTCAGCTGCTGAACCTTAGCTAAAGTCAATATAAGGATAAAACCAGAAATATTATCAGTTGCTTTTGATTAACATACTGCTTGATATTCCAGCCTCTTCCGAAACTTAAAGCTAAACATAATATCTTGTTTATTATTTTATGGCTGACATTTCGTATGAATAATAGCCGAGACTTTAGGACAGACAAATTCCCCTCATTAGCATTCATCTCCAATTAGAAATTAGACCACACGACGTATGCTTAATTTATGTTGAATATATATCAAGAGACCACAAGATGACTTTGGTTTCGAGCACAAAACTTTTGGGCGTAACATAAGTTTGTTTTAAATTTGTTGCCACTCGAAATCAGTGTGCTGGCCATAAAACTCCAAATAGAAGGAATCAAACCGCCTGTCGGAGAAATCACAGCCCACAAATAGAGGAGTAACCCACTATGAGAGCTAAGGATGTGGATGTGGATACCAGATTTGAAAACTTTTTGCTGACAATTTGGAACATTTTGTGAGGTTTTGGGACAAATTCGCATTCATAGCCATTCGCTTTGTTGCCTGTTTGTTTGTTTGTGTTGTGCGGTGGGGAGACCCAGAGAAATGGTTTCACATTTCAGCGCGCCTAGAACTATGGCACATGGTCTGCCTCTGTGTGTATGTGTGTACTTTTTGCATCAGTGTTGGTTTCGTATCCATGTGCGTGTCGTGTTGGTTGCCTGCCAGCCGCAGGAGCCGCAGAAAACACAACGCAGTCATTTGTAGCGGCGCGCAAAAAGGGTCTCCTGGAAAATGTCTTTTTTTTGCTCGACGGGTAAACATATTTAAATTTTTTTTTGTTTGTTGTTTGCCCTGACAGCCGCGACCTTCCCCCGTCTGTGTTATTTCTCCATTGACAATTTTTTTTTGTTTTGGCCTGGCATTTTTTCAGGAATTTTCAGACAGTTGCGGTTTATTTCGGAAGCCACTTTAATTAGGAAAACTTCGGTTACCTTGGCCAGCTGTCGCTGTTGTCCTGGGAACTCGGGCAGGTGGAAATCATTCGGCGCATTTGAATTGCTAATCAAGTTGTTGATTCATGAAATGTGACGCAAACTCCCGGCTGAAACGCAAAAAAATGAAAGCAATGCTAAGAAGTTTTTAATGATGCTGCAGCAAAAGTTCTTTTTTCCAAAGAAAACAAAAGAAAAACAAGTGTAATTTGCTTTTAATTAATGCTGACAAAGCAGTTGAGAATGGAAGGGCAGGACAGGGCAGGACAGGGCAGGCCAGGACTTGGCCGGCTCTTAACTTGGCCCATGGCCAATTGGGCCATTTCAACTCGGTTCGAGCAAAGCGATAAACATGCCAAAAGCGTCAAAAGCCGGCGCTGCACAAACTGCTCAGGAAGTTGCTCAACGAAAAGGGGTTTTGCGGATCGAAAGCGGTATAAATCTGGGTTGGGGCTTCGGCCCAACTTGCAAGTTGGTAGTAGTTTCTGGCATTTGGGAAGTTCCTTTTGGCCTCCTGCATATTCCCGAAAGCCAGAAAGCTGTGCGAAAATGTTGCATACTTTCCAGGGCTTAGCAAAAGTTTCTTGCACTGCGCAAATAGCAAGAATTTTGCCAAGCCGAGAGCCGAAAGACAGTTGAAATTTTCTACGTTATATACATAATCTTAATTGCACTACCTGGGTTTTATGGTTTTTTTTTTTTGCTTGGCCAAAGTGTAAAGTTAGTTGGTATATTAAGCTATTTGCTAGGTGACTAGTTTTAATCCTTAAGACCTCGCAAACAACTTTTAAGCCTTTCAATATTAAAGAAATTTTAATTGGAAATATTTTCTGAGCCGTATAGACAAAGTTCTGCAAATTAATGAAAATTGCTGTAGAGTTTGTGGGTAATATTCATGAAATGTAATTGTTTTTAGTAATTATTAATACTGAACCGATTTTTTACATTCAAATAAACCTTATAATATATTTTTCTTAATCTACACGTATTTATTTTGCGATCTATAACGACATTAGCTACTTACTAACAAATCCCTTTCCATTGTTAACAAATGCAGCTGCGACTACTGAGTTCTATTCACACATCTCAAGCTGAGACCCAATTGGTTTTGTATAACAGGAATTCTTTTCAAAAGAAAGAGAAAATGGTGTGCACATAGAATTTTTCTCAAACCATTTTTTTTATCGCCAACTCATTGTATTCAGAATTTATATACATACGTGTGTGACGTACACCATTTATATTCCTCTCAGCCCGCCCCGGGATTGCATCATCAAAAGATACATAAATTTATGCAAACACTTGAGTATGCATTTGATGATGTCACTAATGTTTGTTCATTCTCCGTGGGCGAGCACCGAAAATGCCGAGCATACGAACTCATAAATCGCATTTAATTGCTTGAATACCTTAACAAATGAATAGACGTTACCCCGGCCGCTGCCTCGCCAATTTTGGCTCGCTAATAAACTTGATAAATGACAATGGCCAAAAGGCAAAACCTCCGGGGCGCCATTTTGAATTTCACACCATTACATGTGAGAATAGCGCTGTTACCGGGGCCGAAAAGATTTGAGAAATGGCGCATCATTTTGGAAAGGACCAGGCCAAGTGGTGTCGAGTGCCAGGACTCTCCAAGTGATTCGCCAATTCATTCCGAGACGCACACACACACTCTGAGTACGCCGGCCCGTGTTTATTTACCCAAAAAGTCACAACTTTGTGTGTGCTGTGTGTATGGCAAATACAAATAAGCAAACATCAAAACGAAAATTGCACAAATACACACAAGCCCTTAAGAGGCCAAAGGGGTGGGAGAAAATTTGGGGGAGCAAGGAAGATATAGGCTGGATTGCTTATATGACGTCGTTGATTCAGGAGGGAAGGGAAATATATTTATTTGGCAGACCATACTCTCACATAACCCAATCACGAAGAATATAAGTGGAAAAAACCCTTCATATTAAATTGGAAAACAAACTCTGACATTAAAATAAATCTATTTCTATTATAAATATAAAAAACACCAACAAAATATTATATTTTTCCATTAATGATCTAAATTTTCCTCTTTCCTTTATTTTTTACCTTTGAATCCAACCCCTTCAAAATACTACTTCGAATCATTCGACTTTGAAATTAAAAGCCAAATTTCCTGAGATATACAGCCACTTTACTCGAAAAGCTGCCTTGTCAACCATAAACTACAAGTTGCATTTTGCAGAAAATCGACTAAATCCAATCCATTTCTGCATTTTAATGCCATTTCCCGCTCGAGTGCAACGAATCTCATACAAAGCATACTATTTCGTCCAAAGGAATTCCCAGAGACCGACCGAGTTTTATGGCCAGAGCTGTTAAGAGACTTTGTTGAAGAAGTCCTGGCCAAAGTTGGTTTCCCAATCTGGCACTAATCGAGATTTCCTTTTTGTTCTGGATGGCCAAATGAAGTGTTTGCATTTAACGGCCCAGGCAACACAATTGTGGCCAACATTCAGTGGTATGTGTGTGTATTTTTGGGGGGCATTATGCAAAAACTGTTGCGAAAAGTTTGCACTCCGAGCAGAGAAAGCGCCGAGAATGTGCCACAAAAACAGCAACAATGATGCCGTCGACGCCTTGATTTGTTTCGGGCACCACTCGGATTCAATGAGTTGCACAAGAACCGAACACAACTTCCAGACAATCAACTGTGGGCGGTGGGTTCTTACGGGTGGCTCGAGGTGGTTTTTGGGTGGGTTTCGGGTGCAACAGCTGCCAGAGTAAACAGAATGAGGTCAGTTCTGTGTTGCATGTTCCTCGGGCATTAGGGTAAACTGTTGATAGACGTTGGTCGACGACTAATCACCAACTGCAGAGCGGGCTCTGGAGATAGGAGGGTCCGCCGCCACGAGAGCCGTATGCAAATGAAGCCACATTAATGACTTTAAAAGCAGCCCGCTGGACTTTGACTACACGTTGTGCTGCACTCTATGATGCATCGAGCAGAAAGATACAAATTATGTAGACTGTGGGATGGTTAATTTTATGGTTCATAAACACAGACATGATTCCACGGATTTACTATTAAATTTGGGAATATTTTCTGCAGTGAAAACTGTACAGATTTGTATGCATAGTTTAAAAACATAAATTTCAAACAAATTTAAACTAATTTACAATGATTAAATCTTCTTTATTTTCTATAATACTTCCCTCTATCGTGTTATTAAATACTTCTTATATTCACCATAAACATTCCACTGAGTTTAACCGCTTAATGCAAATGCTAAACACTTTTATAAAAGTTAACACGAAGACAGCAGATTTATTGCACCTTTTTCCTTCAAGTTAAACTTTCTCCCCTGCGGACAGGCACAATCCTTCTACAAACGACAGGAATCCTTAACCACCGTGCCCCTCGTTGCCCTTCACTGCGTATGTCATAAATAATAAATGCGGGGCATATTGCCACCGCAGAAAAACTTTTCTGCATTGCGTTGCGAGGTTCCTTTGTGGTTTGCTCGGTGCCAGAACCAGGCAGGAACCCTGGGGCACACTCTTCTCAACCTTCCATTTAATTGACAATTGTCTGCAGCTGAACAGGAATAAAGCCATAAAACATTGACAAAGTCAACAGCGTGAGAAAGTATCCAAGGCGACGAGAAGGAAATGTACAAAAAATATAAAAGCGTTGAAGGAAGCCGCCAAAAATATAAGTTATGTGTACCAAGTCCCCGGAGCCCATGAACATTTCTATTTGTCGCCCTGCCAAGTACATAAAGCAAAGCTAAAATGTAAGCACAATAAACGCATCTGAAAGTTAGGAGTAACTCCGGTCCTGCTCCTGCCCCTCTTTTCCGCCTGCCTGGCTCGGCTTCCTTGCGTCTTTTTTTTGCGCACATATTTTTTGACAATTTATTTATGCGTTTAATAACGACATCATCAGCATGTAAGCGGAGGCAGGGACAACATACTCATATACACATGCACTGGGAAAATAATTACTGGGAAATTATTTGAATAAGAAATGTATTTGAGATTATTTTTATTAAAGATAAATATAAATCATTATTCAAAAAATTAAATCATAGCTTAATTGAGTAATGGAATTTCTACCTTTTTGAGCGTTATAATAATCTCAAGTTAAGGATTTAGTGACAGCGAAATTTATCTCTGTGTAAATACGCATATTTACATATATCAAGGATGGCATGGAGTGGGCTTGAAGGGTACAGACTCTGGGTAGCAATAAAAATGTCGCTGATTTGACAATGTTCTTTATGTCCCGAAAGTCTCCCGAAAATGCTTTCAGCACCCCAGTTTATGCCCCTCCCCCTTAGACCCTCTTGAAAAGGTGACTCAACTCATTATGCATTAATTTAAAATGACTTGGGTGATGTTAAAAGGAGCGGCAGGAAGCCACCTGGAGAGTGGCTTTAAAGGGTTGGAAAAATCCCTCGAGTTCTTCCATTAAATATTTAAAATGTTTCATTAGCAGAGAGAGAGAGAGAGATCAAATCTCAGCTTTTACACACACAATTCACCCTCCAATCAAACAGAAGCCCTCGATTACTCTTTGTTTGATATCCTGGAACCAATCAATCTCCCATCGCTCATGAAAAATTAATAACGATTCAATGTTCAATTCCATGTCCAATCCATACTGTTTTTCCCCGCCAAAGCCAACTGTTGCATGGAGTTTTGCATGGTTGGTTGGCTGCCAATCTGGGCAATTATGTATGTTGGCTTCGAATGCGTACTGCCAACTCCTTTATTATCGTTTTCGCATTGCCTATGCCTCGATGGGAAAACGAGTAAACAAACATGGCCATAAATAAGCGGCTAATAAGGATAATTGCCTGCTTTACAAATTGTCGCAGAGCCCACACAAAAAGCAGAAGGGAAAAGAGGAGAGACTAAGGAGCAAGGACTAACTCGTGCCGCAGATACACTGATAGGGGACTCACACACACACACTGACACTGACTCTGACTCTGACGAGGAGGCAACACACTCACGCACACACATCTACAAGTCAAAATAGTAATAAATTGCTAAAGAAAATGGCTTGGAGGGTCGGGAGAAAAGCCGAGCCGCAAAACCGGAACATATGGACAAGGATGCGGCTGAGGTCCTTTGAATTTTATGTATGTGCAAAAAGAGAGACGGAACGAGGAGCGGGAATCCAGCGAAGACAGACATCCTTATTTATGGTCGTGCGGTGCGGCAAATTAATAATGCGACTTTTCTCATTTGCTTGCCGTTTCCTCCTCTCCTCCGGCCCTTGGTCCTTCCTATGTAAATGGGACCTTGTGTGAAAGGAACTGCATTTAACCCACAGCTGGGTGTCCCATGTATGTATATGTCGTCCTGGGTGTATAAATAACGCAAAAACCGAAAACAAAAAGGAAAATATAAAACAATTTGCAATGGAAATGGCGCTGATGATGTGGTTCCCAAAGCTAATAATGACCATGATGAGGTTGTGTGGACAAAGTCAAGTCAGTCCGAGAACTCACATGGCCCCTGAGCAGCTCTTCTTTCTTTCACTTGCCCCAAAATGCTAATGAGCCGCGTGTGTCAAGAAATTCCCTACTGTTTTTTCTGTAAACTTTTCCTTGGAGTGTCGCCCGTCGTCTTGCGAGGCAGTTGAAAAATTTATAGCACACTTCCGCTCTGTCGCTCAGTTTGTTTTCCTGCTTTCTCCCCTTCAATTACATGCAATTCCTTTTGCCTTTTTATTGCACCTCGCATCGATCGACCGCAGAATGCGGTCTTGTGCGTGTGATTAACGGATGTCCTGTCATAGCACACACACAGACACATAGCAGGCATATCCTTTAGCCTCAGGCCTGCTGCTGCTGCTGTTGCTGCTGTCCTGCGCAACATTCTTCGACCCAAACTATCATACTTTAACTCATCTTTTATTTACACGAGAGTCGAGACAAGCCCGCAACGGCGTCACACTGGCGCCCTTCTGTCACAACAACAGCAAGGACCAGAACTTGGGAATTACAACAACCAGGAACATCAACGGGTCATGTCAAGAGGCAGCGACAACAACAATTAAAAGGGGGGGAAAACGTAGAGTGTGTGTGTGTGTGTTTATTTGCAAATGAGGAAAACTACAATGCAGCTGTATTTAATGTACACTGATCAAAGTTCTGGGGACTTGAGCCACAAAGAGTAGTTAGCTTCAATGAAAAATGAAATCTTTTAAAACCTGATCTCAAAAGGTATATATTTTTTATGTAAAAACTACATTTTAGAGCTCTGAATTTATTATTTTTTTTGCTAAATAAATTATAAGCAATATAAAATGTAGTCAAGAAATAGTATAAAAGATATTAACTTAATTTTTATGATAAATAAAATCTTTTAAAACATCTCAAAGGGTACAACCTTTTCATGTAAATTGCACTTCTTATCTAAGAGTTATAAGAGGTACAATTTATATGATTTTATTTATTTATTTATTTATCAAAAATAAATCTAATTAATATAGATACAAGCTTACCAATTTTCTCCCAAGAAAATAAATTTCCAAATAAATACCTTTCGAAAAGTGCATAACCTTTAATGTATATTTAGTACAATAGTTTATCCCCCACAACTTTACCCCAGTGTACTGCCATGGTTACATTTTCTTTACCCTTTTTGCCTGACTCACTACTATATGCGCTTTTAATTATTGCCATGTGATGCTGTTTGCTGCTTCAGTTTTATTATTCCTCTGTTATTTCCAATGTTCGCCTTGCCAAGAACACCCCTCATGTGTGCCGCCTTAACTTGGCTTCAACGCCCACATTAACAGCCACATTGAGCAGTGGCAAGTGACAGCTTTTAATTAAATAATTGACTTTGCTCCGACTATCCGGCTGTGTGTGTTCATTGTCCTGAGTCCCATCTCGCTTTCATCTGTCAGATCAATATGACAAAAGGCAAGGCAAACAAAACAAAAACGGAGGCAAATCAGCCAGATAGCCATGTTTACGATGCTGGCTAAAATGTCAGATGGCAGACGACACAACGTGGAGTTCATTGAAACTTTTCGACTGCTCTGACTGGCTCTGAATTTTGTCACTCATCAAGGGAAAAGCGAACAGAGGCTCATATAAGCAGATAAACAGATAAACGAAGGATAACAACGAGAAACTATAGTATGCTGCATTATTTATGCGGGTCGGCAATAATAAATGTGGGCTGGGCCAGATGAATGACCCTCTGAGTTTGTGCACTGCATACAGATTTTAAATTTATTCCCGAAATGGAGTTCCCTGAACTCAAAGTGCTCCTCTCCTTCTAAGGGTTATCTACCCTTGCTGACCGCAAAGATAAGCGAATTTCTCGATTTATGATGCCACTAAAGAGAGAATTGCAACGCAAAATGTTCTCTCTACCCGGTCATAATTTCATTCTTGTGGGCCTTCGGGGTGAGAGTGCTGGTGGCATTGATTTCAGTCGAACATCTTTCGTTAATTGAGTCGTAAAGGCGGCGTTATTGATACCTCATTAGGCAAGCTGATAAACACGGCGTATGCGCAATATTCACAATGCTCCTTAAAGGCGATGGCGCGACGGCGAACGCAACTTAAAGCCGCCGGCACATTGCGCCCCAAGTGCTTTGGGTGATTATATAAGTCCCGTCAGCTGCTCCTGACATTTTCCCTCTCGATTTTGCACCACTCAATCGAGTGGACAAGCCCCGACAATGGCCTTAACCACAAAACGCACAACAAAAGGCAAAGGGCAGGCATTTGGGGGCTTTCGACCAATGCGGGCATTCTCTCTCGGCCAACAACAAAGAGAATTATTTATATGTACATAAAAGCTTAATTAAAATTTTATGATTATCATTTGGAATTCATCTGTGTTTACCTTGCTGGGGTCAGAGTTGAATTTAAGGAAAAACAATTCTGACTTGCTTGCTAATTAAAGTCTACAAACTGGTGGTATTGCAGCTGGAAAATAATTATGTGTTTTAAAAGCAAAGTAGATTCAGATTGGGCTTATTTTTAATCTCAGAACCTGCTAAAAACTAGCTTTACTCTATTTTAATTAGACAGACGAAATATAGTTTGAAATTAATTAACTCATATTTCATAGCAGCCACTCTGTGCATATTTTTGCGCTCTCATTAAATTCCCACTCCCAGTTGCGCCATTTGTTCCCCTTTTAATTAGGTGGCTAATGATGATTGAAGTCCCCCTCTTTTCGCATTGAACAAATAATCCTTTTCAAGCACTACGCTGCCACCTGCAACATTCCCAAAAGGCAAAAGGCACGTAGTGCAGCTGTCTCTTTGGCTCAGACAAGCCGACCGAAACGTTTAGGCCACGTGCCAACAATAGAAAGAGTTTTTGCCTTTCTTCCTTCGGGGCACATGACGCCTTAAAAGTGTCGCCATTTCGCTTTATTCGCCGAACGTGACCAGCCAAAGGCAGCGCTTGGAACAGATATATATTATTCAAATTTGTCCAAATATAAATTTATACAAATAATTTTGGTTAGACCACACACGAAGCAAGGTAGAAATTTTAAATTTGAATCGTTGCCATTCGTAATATAATAAAAATCGCTTCACAAGATATGTTCAAACAATAAAAAACACAGGAGAGAAAGCTGAAAGCCATTTGGCATTGATAGATCTCTCTGATAAATGGACGGGCATTATGACAAACATGCAGAAAAATCCAATGACAAAGTGACCAACGGGAGGCGATAAAATCGAAATCAAATAACGCCAAACAATGTCAGTCAAAACAGTCAAGTGGCGTAGCTCTCTCGAGGGGGGAAAGCCAGCCGAAAAGCGACCAAAATAATTGACAACAGCAGGAACAAAAAGTGCAATTAGATTCAGGGCTGTGTGCACAGGAAAAATTACTTTTTTTTTAAGCAAAAACTAGCAATTTTTTTTTATGAAATAAAGCTCCCAGCAGGAGTTAAGCAAACAAGAAAAAATCTAATAAATAAATAATCAAAATGATGTGTATGATTTTTAAATTTTAAAACCAAATGTATTTGTCATTTAAACTGAGTTCGTTTGCTATGAATTTTGGATTAAATATTTTTCAGTATTATATTTTCTGTTTAATTAAATGCAAAAATGCTGTACTTGGTACATATTCAAGCATCAATAATTTCTTCTGTCCTGATTCCCCTTTAATTAAAAAATTCTTCATTAATCTGACGGATTAGCTGCAATTTAATTCAACATTTTCGAGTTGCAGTGGATGCACCACACTGCGTATGCGCAATATTCCAGCATGCCAATCATTTATTTTGCCTGCTTTCACCATCACCAATCAATTTTCATTTGTAACTGATTCGAGTTTTATTTAACACAAAAGGCATCATACAAATTCCCAAACAAAATTGTGATTTAAAGTGCAAAATTCAAGAGTGTACATAAAAAAATAAATAAAAATAATAAATACATACAACTGGCGTACGACGACGACAAGGCAAGAAAAATAAAGTTTCCCACGGTTTCGCAAAATGCATTTCGAATTATAATCCAACTCCGCCACCGATTTACTCCGAGCGCGTGCTAATCTGAATCTGAATCTGAATCGTATAAAATGGGCGATACATTGGACGAGACGCCGCCCACGCGACGCGACAAGCCGCACACCTTGAACATTGGCCAGGAGGAGGAGGGCTCCACAGCCGCTTCCGCGGGGGCCACGTCCACCTCCTCCATCGCCATTCCCGCTGCCCGAAGTCCACGCAACCGGATGCGTCACACGGATCGCGACGTGAAACGCGATCACTCCAGCGACGGTTTGGTGTCTAGCGGTAATCGCCGGGACGAGTTCACCGGGCTCGAGGCCCAGCCGCGTCGCGAGAGTCTGAATAGTTGTGAGGCCAGCAGTCCGGTGGCCCTGTCCACCAGTCTCGGCAAGGCGGGACGGCTCAGCAGCGCCGGCAGCACCAGGTACCCGTCCGGCGGCGGAGGCAGCGCCTCCAGCTCCGGCATCGGCCTCAGTGTCCTCGGAGGCGTCCTTGGGGGCACCACCACCCGCAAGTGCGTCCTCACGCTGGACGGGTACTCCTATGTCATAGGTAAGTGGCAGCCACATGGGGCATGGAACTGGTTCTGGGAATATGGGCAGGTGGAGTGCCATTTAAGCCAAATCCCCACAGAAAGGTCGAACAAAGGAAGCACGAAAAGAAGGTAAAAGGAGAAGGAACTGCAAGGGAGATGTGGGTCCATTACAATGAGGAAAACTTAATAAAAGCGCTCACAATAGGTCTGACCTACTTAGGGAAATTGTTAAAACGGGTTCTTCTAAGAAAAAAGAGTAGCAAGGGAGTTAAATTGATTCCTAAAAAATGTTTAAAACTCTTTAAGACTCCTTAATACATACGTTTATGTAAAACTTTGAGTGGGAGTTAATTTTATATGAATTTAAAATGCTTACAGAAATTTTAAAATTATAAATAATATATAATACTTTATCACCTTGATAAATAAACCTATTGTTCGTATGTTTAAATGAGAAGTATAAATTAAACGAATGAAGCTTTGATTCCTCGACCCTTATCCCGGATCCCCCGAACAATGTGAGGCAAGAGTCACCTTGGCGCCTTGGCCTTTGTTCCCGGCTTTGGCCTCGCCCCACCTGAGCTTCGTGCTGAAGAAAAAGAAAGAAAATAAAAAAACCGGGGAGTCTGGGTCTGCTCAAGTTTTAATTTCATACAACTCATTTTTCTTCTGCTCGGTAACGAACGCATAAAATAATACGTGTGTATATATATGCTTCTATAACTTATTTTTCTATCATTTCATTCCAGGTAAGTCAATTCAAATGGCAACAAAAAAGAAAGGCAGCAATCCATTCCGGAGCGAGTGCGGGCTCGTCCGTGGCTCCGTTGCAGCATTAAATTGAAAATGAAATTGAATTTCCAACGAGTTGGGCTATTATAAAAGTTAAGTCCTCCCCATACCCTGGCCCAACCAGGTCCTCCCCTCGGATCGCGTTTCCTACTCTCTATGCCATCATCTCCGGGTAGCAACAATTCATTTAGGACTCTCTTGTTGGTCCTGGTCGGCGTTGAGGTAAGAATTTATGTGAAACTTTTTATGCCTTCTGCATATGCCACGCAGATATTCTGGCCACCATCACTTAGATTTCCAGGAAAATGCGAACACATGGGGGTATACATACCGTGTTTTATTGAACTTCGAGGAAGTAGTCTAGAAATCTGGACATGAAATAATTCTTGGAAAGTTCTCAAGATACTCGTAAGAAAATTAATTGATTAATTCTTAAAAAATTACTAAATTAAAAAATGTTTAAGGTAATTTTCCACCAAGTACTTTTGTGTTTTCTTTAACAAAACGAGATGTAAGGTATTTCTTCCCCAAAAAAACATTTAAAATATAAAAATGAATCCTTTTAATGTTAACTTTATACTTATTTGAATGAAATTATATACCAGGTATTTAAGAGTCCCACACAGCTTTCTTTTACCACAATGCCAAGGGTAGGAAGCAGAAAATTTAAAAGTCTATGGACCAGGTAAACAAGGCTTTTGGGGGTCCGGTCCCGTTTTGAGTGGCAGCCGTTCTGGCCAAGTTTGATAACCGCCTTCTGTTGGCCATATGTATGTTGGTTTTCCCTTTGCCCCGCAGCACCCTTTCTGTTTTGTTTTCTCGCTTGGACCAAGCATCTCTCCCAACCCCTTTTCTGGCTTAGTTTGCATGGCTGCCGGTCGTCGGTCAGTTGTGTTTTTGGCTAATAAACTGACCGGGGACCATAGTGTAAGTAAAGGCAGAAGCCCCAGTGTCCATTTGAGATTAAAATTCATGAATTGGATTTCGAAGGAAATGAATTTGGCAGGCACTGAGATAGAGTGCATTAGATATTCGGTGAAACACGCATGCAATTTCGGATTTTATTCTGGCCCGAATGGGAAATGGAAAAGGTCCATCATAAGGGATTGGTTTTTTATTATTGCGGTTCAAGGTTGCTCAAACAGATGGGAATATTAATAAATTATACCTTTTTGATATAATTTTCGAGAGTTTATATATTTTACAGGTCACAAAAGAGGATTAGTTTTATATTTATAAAAAAAAAAATGATAAAACTAGAGTAATTTTTGGTTTTAAATAATTTTTATAGCATCTCTATCTTTATCTTTAAATTAACGAAAACCTTAAGCTTTTATTTAAAGAAGTTACATTTATTTTCCCCTCCAACTAGAAATATAGAAAACCCTTCTTAAATTCCTGCAAACCTTGTCTATCCTTAAATCTCATCGTGACATTAATTTTCATCCTTTTTCCGAAATAGTTCCCAGGCTGGAATTAAACATTTTGCCAATTCTTTTGGCCCAAGGTCAGGTCTGTGCCCCCATCCAACCTCAGCTCTTTCGAATCCCAGTCCGAGTCCGAGTCCCCCTTTTGAATGTCCTGGGGTGGTTCACTTGCCCGGTCACGTAGCGGCCACAAATCGTGCGGCGATTTTGAGACAAAGCCGGGCCAAGTCTTGTTTGAGCCCTCAAACCCAAAAAGCCACGCCCCCGATTGGCCACCCCTCTGTGCCTGTGCCTTTTTGGCCAAGTCGCTTGGCGGCTGTAGTGTGTAACGTTGAAGTTTTTCTGTTTTGGGAGGATCTGAGCTGCTGGGGCACGCTGTAGGTTTCCGGCTCTAGCTCGTCGGCTTTGGGGGTGGTGGTCTTGCTTACCCAGACCTCGGACACGGACTACACATTATTACTAATAAGACAAGAAATTGAGCGTGCTGCGACAAAAATAAAAGCTAGAACTAAACCGGAAGAAATGATAAACAAAATTCGCTGAAGGAGAGAAATTAGAGGAAAGGCAGAAGATTAGAGAAAAGATAGAAGGACAGAGAGAAAATTAATTTGTTTGCGGAGACACAGATGTTGTTGTGCTCGCATGTTGCCCACCCTACCTATGATCACCTGCCGCTAGAGCATGGCTCTGGTGATCCCTTCTGATCCTTACGACCGTGGAGTCATCTTCGAGTCGGTAAACGCAGTTATTTAAGACGTCA
>VNJR01008264.1:0-89651 GCA_008042585.1 Drosophila punjabiensis
CACGCCACCAAGCACGCTCCATTACAATTGTCGCCTCCGAAGAGCATGCGAGGCGGGACAATTAAAATGCCTGCATTTCGCGTCATTTCATAATGGGATCGACGAGTGTGGGCTTTAATGTACACAGGGGAAAAAATTATCCACAATTAAACCATTAAAAAACTCAAGAAAAATGGAATTACCAAGAAAACAATAAAATTTCAGGCTGAAAAGACTAAAGATTGATCTCAATTCTCAAGATAAATACCTAAACTTATAAGAACGGAACGATTTAGGCATAAAAAATCCCCGTAAATATTTCATAACAGACTTCAAACCTATACAATTTCCCACTTCAAATCAAAATTTCCTTTATCATTCAACACTGAAATAAATATTTCCACTTAGAAGCTGATACTTATAATTAAACTTCATTTTTCTGCCAGTGTAAATACAATATAATAGTTAAAAACACTCACCCGGTATACCAGGGTCCTCGGGGGCCGTACAAGAAACGCTTGGCCGTCTTCCACCGCTTCCGTATGTGACTGTCGACGGTCTTGTGGTGCAGTGCCGCCGCCTGGAGACGTTGCATCTCCTCCACCTGCCGCACCTTCCACGGCATGTAGATCTTCTGTTGGAATAGGCGCCGATTCTCCGCCTGATGCGTTGCCCGCTGCTTGGAGGCGGCCTTACATGCCTCATAGCACTCCGCCCAGAATCGATTGATGGGCTCCCACAGATGCAGCTCGATGTCGCGCTGATAGTGATCGTACAGGGGCTTTACCTGTCAGAGAAATGCCAAAGAAATTTTTGAGTATATGTAGATAAAAAACTGGGAAATTATAAAATATAATAAATATGATAATATAAACCAATATAATTCAGAGGAAAAGGTATTTAGAAAAACTCTTTTAAACTATTTTAGCTGGGACCATGCCTAGCAACATGTCTAGGAATTTATTGCTAGGCAAATGTGGTTAGGAACATGCTTATTAACTTGTATTGATGATAGGAAAATGTTGATAGTAGCATTTCTAGCAACACCTATTAATGCTGGGAACATTTTAATAGGAACAAGTCTAGCAACATCTGTTGATAGGGATATGTTTGGCATTTCCAAGCAATTTCTGCTCTAAACATGCCAAGCAACATCCATTGGCGCTAGGAATTTACTGCAAGGCAAATGTTGATACGAATATGCTTAGCAGCACCAACACATTGATGTCCAAAAATGTTGATAGGGACATGTCTAGCTACATTTATTGATGATTGATAAATGTTGATAATATCATATCTAGCAGCACCTATTGGTGCAGGCAAATGTTACTGAGCCAATGTTTACAAAAACAAGTAAAGTAACACACATGGGCCTAAGTAGGAACACGTCTAGCAACATGTATGGAAGCTAGGCAAATGTTACTAATCCAATGTTTCTAGGAGCATGCTTAGCAACATTTAAGGCACCAATGGGGCAATGGGGCAATGCCGGGTATTCTTAGGAGGAACTTTAAGCTGTGTTTATTCCTTAATGGAAAATAAACTGCGGAACCGATCTAGTCGTGTTCGGCAAGAACAAAAACTTATACATTTTTTGAAAATTTTATAAGGCGGTTATTAACCCGTTAAAATAGTCAAAAACGGAATAAAAACTAACACAGAAAATCTTTCCAAATGAAAATTTATGCATTTTTGGCAGAGGTATGATAAATTTAATACTGCAAGTGTATAATCAATTTTGGCTTCCCGAATTTAGCTTCCTTTCTTGTTTAACAAATTTACATCAAATTTTTGTAATAACTTAATAGCAGCTATAAATATTAACTTCAGTTTAAATGCAAAATGATTTTCTCGCAGTCCGCAAATGACGCTGCAACGAAGAGCGAAACTGACGTTTATGGCAGCTTGGATTTGTTTTCGCTTTCATTCGATTCAAAGGCGCACTTCGTGCGTGTTCGAGTTCCATCTGGTGGAGATCTGCTCGAGATCACTGCCAGCTTCCATCATCCCAGTCCCAATCCCCGTCACGTCCGGTCAGGTTCAAGTTCAATGTGCACAGGAAGCGCTCGATTGCTCGAGTTGCTCGAGGAGAGGGGAAACCAGTTGGACGTGCTCAGCTCCTCGTTGGAGCTATATTTTGGGGTTTACTTAACACTCTGATCAGCTCTGGCTGATCCCCGGGCATCCGCATTGCGCGACGGGAGGTTCTTTTGCATAATCCCCGAGCGAGCAGCGATCGTTCCAAGGCGCTGGGCAGCAATTAAAAGTGAATAGATAACACCAGAGGCAAAAGAGCGGAGCTAAATAACATATTTCTGGTAAAATCTCCGCCAGCCGCCACCAGGTGGGTGCATCGACGGCAACGACGACGACGACGCCGCTTTGTCATTCGACGACTGACTGGTTCCAAGCGCTGCGCCTCTTCGAGCCACAAAACCAGACCACTTTCTTGGCGCTCAGCTCAGTTGCCGAAAGAAAGTCCGACGAGTCGTGACCGACCGGGAGCCGCCGCGAGGAAAAACTATTTTTGAATTAAAAAAATCGCTCTGGGATTCGGACGCGGGAGCCACCAATGAAAGTTTCGTTTTGGGAATTTGTTTACTTGACTCCAACGCTGCGTAGAGCTTAGTTCGCGTTTAACGGCTCGAAAATGTGCAATTTGTTTTGGCTTTCGGCCTGTTTTGTAAGCGATTAAATAATAATACGAAAGAGAATTAATAATGTTGCTTTGACATCTGTGTGTTGTGTGAAAAATAAGTCTGACCAGGACTTGGTTGGAAACCAGGATTCTATCAGCGAGAATTGTAGCAGTTTATTGGTCCGATTTTATAAAGCTTTATATTCTCATAAAGCTTCATGTCCTTCAAAGGCCATTAAAGAGGACACAAAATAATTTTCATTTCATTTTTCCTTATTTTAATGATGTTTATCTTGATGTTTTAGGAGATGTTTGAACTTAATTAAAAGATTTCCTTTCTTCCTGAGCAATTATAAATTTGAAACATGCTTACGAATGTATGTAAATGATTTTAAGTTGAAATATTGATTTGTGAATTAGTTCACTTCCAGCTTTTAACTAACAAAATAAGTTTCAAAAGACGTTACGAAAGTAAAGAATATCATAAAATACAAACACAAAAAAATGTTGTACACATTCTAACAGTTCATTATAAATGATTTCAATAAGACTACTAGCAGATGTTACTGAATTCTTTTAAAAATATTCAGTTATGGTCAAACTTATAACTATAACATTTATCCTCTACAATCAACCAATTATATTCCTTAATAATACCCATCACAATCCAATTATATTCCTTAAAAGCTGCTCCTAAAACCGACCACAAGTAATAGCTAACAATTGTCAAGCCCCAAAAACTAGTCATGTTCAGAAAGCCGCTTTCTTGGCAAACCTCCTTGGCAGCAGCTGCAAATGGAGTCGCGCTTTTACACATTGAACCTGGCGACGATCAGGTTCAATGCTTGGCTCCTTTGGCTACCCAGCTCCTCGATCAGCTCCTCCCCTGCGAAGCCACCCCTCACCTGGTTTGGCGGATTGCGTGAGAGCAGCCAGCCGGCAAGGCAAAGCCTCCCAACGATGCAACGCCAACTCCAGCCGCGTTACGAGGAGCCTGGCGAGCATAACTCGTGACTTGAGGTGACGGCAACTGTGTTACGTCGCTGGGGAGCCCGGGAGTCAGGGAGCTGGCGGTGGGGCACTGAGGCGGAAGCCACTAGAGAGTCTCCGGGTGGAAAGTCAAAGGTTGGCCGCGTAAGACAAAAGCATACACAGCGCAGAGATGACAGCATTTAAGTTTTTAGTTTTCGGAAGGAGAAAGTTTGCTTGTCTGATGACATTTTCGCGGAAGATTAACCCACTCACCCTTTGTCATCTCTCCCTTTTCCCTTCCCTCAGCTGGCTGTCTGTCTGCCCTTCGCCCTCGGTGGCGCTGCCGCTGCCGCCAATGCCACCAGTGTAAGCCAGACGACAGAGCCCAAGGCGGAGCTAGTGCCTGCGGCAGAGAAACTGATCCGCTATCGTCGCCAGCCGCCCTACGCTGTGGGCAAGCGATCCAAGCTACGCCGGCGGACAAAGGGTCCGCCCAAGATCAAGTACGGGCCACCGCCTCCTCCATCTAAGCATTTCCGGTATGCTAAGCCCTCGTTTCCGGCGCACTTGGAGGAGCCCAGCTTCTCCCTCGATGACTTCCAGCACTTGAAATTCGATGGCGCGGACTTTAAGATTCCAACATCGAGCTACGAGGCGCAGTCCATGGATCTGGACTTTTATAACCATGACACGGAGCCGGATCTGTACGGAGCGCACAAGTTTCCCAGCCTGGACTTTGGCCTGGTGACCACGCACAACGATCATGTACCGCACCAGAAGTACGGACTGCCGCCGATTCATCAGAGCTTCCAGCCGGATCACTCGTTTGCCTCCCACTACGAGCCACCTCCGCCACCGGTTCCGGCTCCGGCTCACCCGCCAGCCACGCGCTATGGAGTGCCCACGGCGCCGGTTCCGGTGCCCAGCTATAAGCACCAGGATCTGCCGCCGCCCGACTCCTATTCCATTTACGAGCAGAAGATCCCGAATGTGAACTACCATCAGAACTTTGCAGAGCCACCGAAGCATGGCTCTAAGACTAATCCCAACTTTGAGATTGCCTACTCGCCGCCTGCCTTTGAGATAAGTACATCCTATCAGTCGAATCACCAGCAGAGCTATGCGCCACCACATCCTGGGGGAGATGACCACAAGAGCAACAGCTTTGCGGAGCCACCGTCCACGAACTATGTGAAGCCGCCTTCGCAGCATCTTCCAACTAACAACTATTCTCCACCACAGCTTCCTCATCATCCTCCCTCTTCTGGTTACGACCAGCGTCCTCAGCCTCCTGCTCCCAGCTATGATCAGCCTCCTCAGCATCCACCATCTAACAGCTATGATCTGCCATCCAACAACTATGCTCCTCCACAGCATCCTCCATCCTCTAGCTACGATCAACCTCCTCAGCATCCCCCTTCCTCTAGCTATGATCAGGTTCCCCAGCATCCTCCCTCCTCTGGCTACGATCTAGCTCCTCAGCATCCACCTTCCACCTATGATGGATCACCACAGTTGCCCCCATCATCCAGCTATGATCCATCCCCGCAGCATCCTCCCACGAACTATGCTGCTCCTGAATCCCAACCCTATCCCATCCAGAGTTATCCGCAGGACGATTACGCGCCGCCGTCGCAGGAACTGCCTCTGAATCCCCACCACAAATTCCCCAGCTTTGATTTTCCCAAATCCAGCTACGAAGTGCCCATCTACGATCCCATACCCTTCGAGGCGTCCAACAGGGAGGAACAGGAATCGTATCCACCCATCTTGTCCTTGTCACCTGATCACAATGAGATAACTTCGGATGCACATGCTGCGGGCAGCTCCAAGAGGCGGAAGAGGAAGCGAAAGCCCAATGCCGGCGGAGGAGGAGGAGCAATCGTACCGAAGAAGCACACGCTGGATGTGCCGGAGCTGCAGCATGCTTATGATGCAGACACTCATGTAGGAGACTCCAATGAACAAGTAAATACAGATGCGGATGCAGATGCCCACGGCTCCCATTATGTGGAGAGAAAGCAAACCTTTGTCAACTTTGTGACCCCAACGACATCCTCAACGACAACGACGCCAGCGCCCTGGAATCCCATGCGCGGCCGGGGTAGTACCATCAGTACGGGATTTATCCCAACCATTGTGACAAGTACAGCAGCTCCGCGCACCACCATCCGAAGCCGAGGTGGCTCACGCTATCGCAGCACTCAGCCCGTGAGTCCCAGCCCCCTGGGTCCCATCTCCAGCAGCGTTAGGATCGAGCAGTCACAATCGCAGAGCTACTACGACGGCACCATAGTACCGCCCACCCGGCAGCAGCAGCAGCAGTTCTCTCGCGGAACGCGACCCACGCGGCCCAGCTACGCGAGGAACCAGAACCAGAGCCAGAGCCAGGTGTCACCGCTTGCCCTGCAGCCGGCGGAGCATGGTAGAGGCGCCCCCACATCCAAGCGGACCACCAAGGGTGTCTTCGACACGACGCTGTTCAAGAGTCCGCTCAGCGATCGCGAGATGGAGCGAAAGCTCCAGGGGATGCGTCAAAACTTGCCAAAAAACCATAAACTATACTGAGTTCTCAGAAGAAGAAAGGAAGGGAGGAACGAACGAACAGGAGGCATAGCTTAAAGACTTGTTTGACTAGTGTGTAAGCTATAGGAATATAGGAATAACTTGTATTGCAAACTAGGCTAAGGAACTTAAATAAAATAATAAAAGAAATCAACAAAAAAGATCCCAAGATATCTTAAATGAACTCACCATGCGCTCTATGAAGTTTCTCCACTTTTTACTGGTGCTGTACATCTGAAAGTCGTTGAAGAACACAGGACCCGATGAGGTGGAAGGCAGATCCGGAAGAGTGGAGTCCAAATTGAAGGCGGAGCGGCATTTCTCCAGCAGTGCCTTCATCACAGGCATCAAGAAGGAGTACTCCTCCGGGTTACCAACTAGAAAAACGTAAGAAAAATTAATAAAAACTAGATGATGCACTAAATTTGAAGAACCCACCTTCAATAGCATTATCCAAGGCCCTATTGATGCTGTACAAAAGATATGATAGCTCCGAGGGATCCTCCGTGGAACGACTCTGGAGTATGGCATGCAGCTTGGCTGTGGCCATGGCCACAATGCCAGGATTCGGATGATGCGAGCACTTGAGCAGCAGGCCCAAGCACAGTCGTATCATATCGGACCAATCGTCCGAGGAGCCCTGCTGGAAGATCATCAGAGCGTCCAGCAGAGCCAGAACTCCGTCCAGCAGCTTGGTGGAGCACTTCTTCGATTCGTCCTCATTAGAGCCGAGCACCACCAGTTCGTAGACCATGCGCAGTATGTGCGAGGCGTTCTCCTGGTTCACCAACGTCTGGCTGCCATGCTCCGAGAGGTCGAAGAGCGAGGCCTGCACGGCCATCTCCAGGATGCGCAGCCGCAGCGAGAGATGCGAGGTGATTAGCTCGTTATTCAAAGCCAGCAGATTGATGCAGCCCAAGACCTGGCCACGCTCCTGCCAGCAGTGCGGATGATCGTTGGGTATGCCGCGCCAGAAAATATTGAAGAGCGTATTCGAGACTAGATACACCAACTGCTCCTCGGTGTCCACATCGCCATCGGCCACAAAATCAAAGGCAGAAGTGCTCTGCAAGGGGATTTCATGTTAATTTCTTGCATTTAAGATAAGTATAAGAATATATATTACCTCTATGGAATCGCTTTTTTTGGGCGGCCCATGCGGCGACTGTGTGGAGCTATCCGAGCTCAGAGATTCCTCGCGTTGAATGGAAGGTGTCTGAGAACCATCGGCTGTGTCCGTGGAGCTACCCAAAGTCAGCGACTCAAAGGTGTCCTGGATGTCGTGAGTGGTTTGTCGAATGACAGAGAACAAACTGCTGGCGTTTTCAACCACAGCTCCAGATACAGATTCAGCCAGTTCTTTGGGAGCAATTCGTGTTAGTGAATAAAGAAATAAAAATGTCGCCTGACTTTACCTTTAATCTCACTCTCGATAACGGTGGCCGCCTCCGAAACACTCGCCTGGATCTCATTTAGTATCAGACCGCTGTCGCTGAGCTCCTCTTGCTGCTGCTGCTGCAACTGGGCCAGTCCGATCTCCTGCTCCGAAAACGTAATGAGATCCGCTTGCGCCAGGAAACTTGAGTTGTCCTCCAGCACCAAGTCCATGTTGATGCCGAAGCTGCGACGCTTCTCTTCGTCGGGCGGCGAATTGGTGATGGGTTTGCGGATGAGCAGGCGGGCGATTGACTCCTGCCAGCCCGTTTGCTTGGCCATTGCTACCGTCGAGTGCTGCTTGACAAAGGTCGTTTGGAGCAGCCGCTTGGCTATCTCCAGCTTCACCGGCAGATCGCAGCTGCTGACGTGATAAACCAGGAAGATTAGACCCGCATAGTCCGGCTGCAGACCCAGCATTTCGTCAACCAGGTGAAACAGGATCGTGGAGCTCAGGGACATAGGCGTGATGAAGGAGAAGAAGCCGGGGAACATGCTGTGCTCACTTCCCTGGTCGTACAAGCGAAGCACTTGCTTGTACTTCTGGTGGACTCGCGAGGTGGCCAGCAGTCCACTGATGAACTGAAAGAGAAGACAAATAATGCCACAAACTAATGTTGAGAGCACTCTCGCTTACCCTTATTGCCGCCTCCTGGATCTCGTTGGTGTAGCTCTTGTCCACGAAGAAGTTGTAGATAAGATTGGCTGACTGCGGCTCGTGCAGGAGGAGCACCATCTGATCCTTGCAGTTCTTGCCACGTATGTAGAAGGTCATCATCTCAAGGAACTCCACCAACACTACATCCTGCCGCACGGAAGCCAGAAAGGCCACCATAGCATTCACCTCCTTGATGTTTACCTCCTTTTGCAGGTAGAACCGAATGATGCCGAAGAGAGTGGCCCTGATGGTCTTGGCATCGTCGTCGCTGATGTTGTCCGGCGTGGAGTAGTACTGCCGCACCACGTCCAGCACAAACTGGACGCCGTACCTCTTGCGGAAGAACTTGCGATCGTTCTTGATCATGGCGCTCAGGTACTGGGCGTGACCCAGTGTGATTTGGAACTGCAGACGCGACCAGATGGCAAAGTCGAACACTATGTGAGCGTACAGTGCATCCAGCAGCTGCTGACCGCCCGCCGCTGCCTCCGCCTTGTGACCCTGCAGCGACTCCATCAGCAAATGGGTGGCCATCAAGGCATTCACATCGAACAGGGCGGGCGGACAGCGCTGGAGCATTGTTCCCACAATGGCCAAGCACTCGCTGCCGAGCAGCTGCTCCTGGTTCGTCTCGTGCTCGTGGGTGAGGTAGCGCAGCAGGCAGAGGAAGCTAGCCAGCGGCTGGTGCAACATCTTCCACTCGGTGTAAGAGTTCGAGGAGAGCATCTCCCAGTCGGTGAACTCCTCGGCTGAGGGCGTCGGAGCACAAGAAGCCGACTCCTCGCTTACGCTGCCAATCGAGATGTCCGCCGGCTGGTCGTCGGAGCTCACCAATCGATGCAGGATGGGCAGTATGGCACTTACGCCACCAATGCTGTTGATCGTCTCCTGAATCTTCACGATCTTGCAGTGCTGGGCAGTTATTCTTCCTGGAAACTTGCCGCCGGGTATTAGATCCTGACAGGTGCCATGCCAGACTGCTCCCGGGGCGTAGCAGAAAACGAAACGTGAGTTGAGCTCAAGGAGGTCATTGTCCTGCGAGAATATGGAAGTAAAGTTGGCGCCAGCATCGAAAATGGTCTTCAAACTGGTCGTGGGATCGGCCAGCAGTACTCCGCCCAGGTGACCATGGAGGCAGGTCTGCTCCCCAAACACCGTGTCCTGCATGCCAATGGGAAAGTTCTTGACATTCGGATCGAAGGCGGTCTGAGTTCTCATTGGCAAAGTGAAGTAGTTGGATACCTAAGAGAAAGGGAATGAAAGTTAGATGGAAAAACGCTTATAACCTCTCTAAAAACTTACATTCGCCGATAGAGTTCGCTCCAAGAGACTCGGCAACATGCCCTTGTATCCACTAGAGCCACTCTCCTGCGACGAAGACCTTGGCATTATCCCAGCCTTGGCCACTTCACCGGCTTGTGGTGGCGCCACCACAGCGCCAATGGAGCACACCGTAAAGGGTTCGTTCACAGCCTGCACTTTGAGTGTGGCGCTCAGTTTCTGCACGAAGTCCACATAGATGTTGATCTGACTGTAGGAGAAGGGTCGTTTGGGTGGCGTTATGGCCACTGTTAGATAGTGCCACTGGCCATCCATCAGCGTCTTGGTGGCCGTCGACGATGTGAGGTACTCTCGCCGGGTTAGAGCAGCTACCACCACATTGCCATTGGGCTGTACAAAGACTTCGAAACCACTGTTGCCACTAACTGTCTGCAGGGTGAGCAGCATGCGGCGGCGACTGTTGCTGGACTGATCTTTCAGCTGGTTGAAGCGCACCAGGATGTGGAAGATGAAGCCATACGAACCGGAGATGGTCCAGTTCCGTATGTCCGGCACAACAATTCCATCCGCCTCCTGCTCGATGGCAAAGTACTGAGCGCAAGAGTTGCTTCCACGCAAACTTTGCAATGCAATCACCACCAGAGTCTGACCAGGAAAGAAATGTATATAAGAGTTAAGGCTACTTTCTCCATCGTTATATTTACCTGCTGAAGTTGTTTGCTTTGCGGAAACTTTGTTCCCTGTCGCAGCAAAACAAAGATGGCCTTAAGCTCCGCGGGCACAATGCTGACCTTACTCAATTCCTCAATGAGCTTGATTAGGTTCTGAACGCAGTTTTCGGCTAGGGACTCCGCTTCCAAGAGGCAGCCACACACAGCCTTGATAATGTGGCTACCACAAGCCACAGATTTTCTGCAAAAAATCTGAAATAAACAACAAATAAGCTTAGCAAATCGATAAAGACTTACGTTCCATAGTTGTCTGTGCAGCCCTTGAGCACTAGATTGGTCACATGCAGCTGTTCCCGCTCCTGCAGCCTAGGCACCCAATTGAGCAGCTGCAGCATTACCTCGGGTAGTAGCAACAAGTGTTTCTTATCATCATAGCCCAAAGAGAAGCAGGCGTCCAGCAAGGCCACCGTTGGACAACCAAACTCCCGCAAGCTGCCAAAGAGCCTCTCGATGCGTTCAGCTTGACGCAGCTGGGCAGCGGATTGCGAGGAGTAACTGGTCAGGGTGGCCAGAGCCTCCATGGTGCTGCACAGCGAACTTGAGTGGGAGATGTGCCAGGGTTTTATGACCTTCGGCAGGCCGATGAGCAGCTCCATTAGATTGGATTCACAGATGGCCTCACTACTGACATCGGCATCGCCGGTTAGAAATAGTTTTACGGCTCCCACGGTGCACGAGAGAGCTGCCATATCAATGACCACATCCTGGTCAGCATCGCTGGCTATGTCAAAGTTGGCATCGCCGCTGTCGAAGTGCTTGGTGGCCAGCAGCTCTTGCAGAGCATCACAATAGAGTTGAACTAACGTAACTAGATCTATTTGGCGCTGTTTAAGAAAAAGAATTTGTGGCATTAATGAAGAAGAAACATTATCCAAGGATTTACTCACTTCTTCAGGACTAGATTTTTGCAGGACAATAACCATCAAGGCGTAGCAGTTGAGGGCTACGCGACGCAGACTATTGGCGCTCTCCCACTGCCGCAGGATGCACATCGTGATGGACACTGTGGCGGGGCAAATGGCCTTCATGCCATTACGCTGCCGGGATCATAAGTCACGGATTAAACGGATGCGTATGATGGAATTTGGATTACGGGACAGATACAAGCAATGGCATGCAGGTACAACGGTTAGGGGGGACAACAATGAACGATCGGTTCCACCACTCACCAAGTTATCACAGTCTAGAAGCAGCCCATCACCCATCACCGAGCAGGGGGCAAGTGAAGAAGTGGTTAGAGCGTTAGTATTAGTCGAGTTTAGGGACTTTTGCACTTTCATTTGCAGCTGGAGATAGAGAGGATCCAGTGTCCGTAGTATCAACCAAACACGAAATGAAACGATAGCGGAGGACATGGAAACAAAATGACAGAACGCTTAGAACTCTAATGGACATTAATAGCGAAAGCAGTGAGCAGAAAGGTAGGCTAGCTGTGGGATAGTGAGGTTAATCATCGATTAAGATAGATCTGAGGACTAAACAGGAAGAGGGAACGTGAACTGGAGGCGCTTTCAATGGCTACCTGTGAGCCGCAAATTACAGCGCCCAGAATATTAAGCAGGCTCTCGCCAATTTCAGCATATCGGATCAGCTTCTCCTCCTGAAAGCAATCTGGAAAGTAGAGTAATAACCATATTAAAGATAATACCCACTGAAAATAAATCTGAAGAACTCACCATAAATAAAGGGCACGATTTCCACATGAACCGAGTGAGGCTTGTACGAGAGGCGACCATAGTCCGCCGCCTGGCCACGCACAAAGCTCCGCCAAGTCAAATACGGATCGTACATGACCTCGAGGAAGGCCGAGAAACTCTCAAACAGATGACTAATAGCAGGAACGGCTTGAGGTAGCTCCATTTGCTTTAAAAACAATAGTCGCGTTATCAAAGAACAAAAGGTAAGGTAAGGCATCGACGACGACCCACTTACTTGCTTAAAAACCCCCGAAAGTATGGCTATCAGATTCGGCTTGTACTCGTACTTGATGACGGCCAGAATGTTGTCAAAGTGCCGGCATATGATCACCAGGCAGTCTATCAGCACCGCCACCCGTTCGATGGCCTCCTCCTCGAGTTGGCCGGCAGTGTCGCAGGCATCTCTTGCCACAATGATAAACTTGCCAATGGCGGGCAGCAATTCGTCCGGCAGGCGTCCCAGGTGCGGCCCACTGTCCGGCAGGACCTCATGCCACATGGGGCAGTTTTCGGCACGGAAATCCAGTTGCAGCTGTCCCCGCCAAATGTCCACAAAGCGGGCCACGAACTCCCGGAAGTAGGTTTCATCGTTCTGCAAAAGAGAGAGTGAGACGGAGGACTTAGCTTGAGCCTGTCTGAGATTATATAATCGCTGCTGTCTGTGCTATGCTGCACTGTTTACGCAGGTCTCTGGAGCAGCGAGCTGATAAAGAACGCCTTCTGTGTTTGGCGGTGACTAATGCGTTGGGCATGTTGCGGCCGCCCCCGCTCCACCTGCTCCTCCTTCTCCTCTTCTTCCATTAGCTCTTATCACCCGGCGGAGTGTTTTCCACTGCCGAGGCGCCGCCCCTCACCTTTGTCGTGTACTGCACCCACAGGTTGTAGATGTCCTTCTTCTTATTGTCCATCGTTGGGCCGGAATTCAGGTGCGGGAATTGTGCGGAAGCATTTGTTAATTACTCGCAGTGTATTTGTTTACAAAAAAAAAAAAAGAGTTGCCGACAATGTCCGCTTCTCCTTCCGCTGCTGAGATTTCGCGCCGGGCGCACTGCTATCGCGCCGGATTTGGATAGCTATAGCTGTTGAAATATAGCGCGATTAACTTTCGCCTGCCGAGCCTATGTTTTAAACAGTTTTTTGGCAAAATTCACATTGCTAAGCACAGGTGAAAACGGGAACAGCTGATGCTAATTTCTTGTGTGTGTCCAGATTGCGGGTGTGAGTGGGATATCTGGTCACACTGCCACTGAACCACCGGTAAAGCAGTGTTGTAAAATGAGCAGAGAATTCAAAAAGTTGTTGCGGTTTTTGTAGCTAAAAATGAGTCAAATATATTAGTTTTATACACAAATCTCTTATACTTACGTATATACCATGTATTTCATTTTAAAATCCATGGTTGTCAACACATTTTGACGAAAATAAAAATTCACAGTTTGTTGTAGGCTGCTAAATGCGTATTTATTTCGAGATTTTTCATGTATTTTTTGTTTCAATTCTAGTAGCATTTTATTTGTTGTTTGTTTTGTCTGTTTTACATGATATTAGCTAATAGTTGCGCATGTTTTCTGCCATCGCCTGACTCTCCATTAACTATCCCTCAAAACTCTGTCGTTAAAAACAAACGATTTTGACTTCGATTTCGATTTCCAGTGCAGTTCTTTGCCGCTTATCATTGATAAATACATTATAATGCGCAAAAGTGCAGTTATTGATGCGGATGCTGATGCGGATGCGAATCTATATGCCTAGGCAACGAATTTTGAGATATTCGCCTTTGATTTTAGAAATGTCTTGGTTTTTTGTTTTGTTTTTATTTATGTTTTTTTTGTTTTTTGTAATATAAAAAGGAAACGTTATTTTGTTATTTTTTAATTTCAGACCTAAATTATTAAGATTTAATGTAATATTTTATTTGTAAGTTTTGTTTTAATTGAATAGCTTGAACCATTTGTAGGACCTATAAATATTCATTATCTGTTAATAATCTTAATAAAATAAATATATGTAGAAGAAAAATCTTATGCCTCCGTTTCAGTTAGTTAAAGCTGTGAGTTTTTATCCGCATTAATTTGAAGGATAACAATTGTTAGTTAATTTACGTTAATTTATATTTAATTTAATTGTAATTTACTTCAAATATAATAGGCATTCGACTTGCTTTCGTTTATCATTACGTTTCAAATTAAATACAAGATGCGCTCCTTTAAATTTAATTTCCGTGTTAAATGTGTCTTGTGTGTGTTTGTTTTACGGTGTTTGCAGCACTTGAATACGGGCAATTACAATATTTAAAAAACGTCAGCGCCTCGATTTATCGATTTGTAAATAAGATGCGCGCTTTGCTCAGATCTATTCTTGGTTTGCTTTATTTGGGTTTTGGGCTTGGGTTTGGGTTCGGGATGGGTTGTTGTGGGGTATCTTCCTCTCGAAACGGGACGAGAAGGCGACGATTGTTGCGAATAGAAAAATAATTCAAGTAAATATTTGTATATGCTGTGTATAAGTATTATAGTTTCCTCTAGGTATATGTATAGCACTCCAGGCTTATTGTATTTGTACCAATCGCCCAAGATGTGGCACCCATCCATCCCTCATTCCTCATTCGTTTGTCTATCCTTCAGATATATCAGTTACTGTGCAGATACTAATGCCCGTGTTGCAATTTTGAGTGAGTGGCGGCTGTGGGTGGTTGACGAGTAGTATGTGTGTGTGTGTGTGAGTAGTGTGGCTAGTTCATAAGGTAAATATATATAATCTATCATAGTTCTTTTAGGTGCCTCTAACAGCTCTGAAGGTATTCAGGTTCGGTCGCATTCGCTGCGTTGTTGTCGATTGTTTCGGGGTAGAAATACTTGGGGTGTTCGCTTTTTGTTATTTAGCTTGGTGTCTCCGCTCCTATCTCCGATCTTCGCCCGCTGCGGGGTCCGTTGTCCGCTCGGCGGTCTACGAATCCTCCAATAGCGGCTCATTTTCCGAATCGGAATCTAACATTTTCCAGACCATGCGCCTGACGTTTCAGACTGCCGCTGTCGGCCCAGGAGGAGTTGAGATACTCGTCGTCATCGTCTTGCTCAAGTTTCTGGAAGTGGAATGTTTAAAAATACATTATTAATGATGTAAGTTCATTTAAAATTCGTGAAGGAATAAGGAATTAATTATACTCAAGGAAAGGTAGCTTTATTGACAATTTTTCAGGTGTTTACTCATAAAAGTATGCTATGCAAAGGAGAGGACAAAGTAAGCCGCTTTGGTGACGTATTTAAGATATTTTAAAGACTCAAATAAACCTATTTAGGTTGTAGGTAAAATTAAAAATTCTTGAACATAACATATATACATATATAGTCCCTAATAGACTTGTATTCCAAATCCTCCTTGCTTACCCTTGCACTGAGTTGGACGTGGAGATAACTCCGTTCTCCAACGAGTCCCTGGACAGCTCGTCGGCCATCTGGACCTTCAGTTGATGACCGAACGAGTTCATTTCAGAGTTGGGCGTCATCTGCGAGCCCGCCGGACTCTGCGCGATGTATGGGCCCGGTGTGGTAACAGAGCCACCCTGCGATATGGAAGCGGTCATGCCGGGACCGCCGTTGGGCAGGACACCCTCCAGACAACTGTCGTTGGTGGTGGAGTCCATGTTGATTATCTGGCTGCCGGCTACGTTGTCCGCCAGCACGGCACCGTCGCTGTCGTCCACGGCATCGATATCATCGATGTCCATGTCCTCGGCATTCTTGTCCAGCGGCGCCGTTTCCTCGTCCTCGTTGTAGATCTTGAAGTACGCGTACGTCAGATAGATCACCGAGATGATGAACGAGGGAATGGGAATGGCCATCGAGTACACCAAGTTCAGGGTGTTCTGCCAGTAGTCCAGGTCGCTGATGACCAGGCTGGGATCCACCTTGGAATAGTAGCACGGGAACTTGATCCCGATCTTCGTGTACCGCTTCAGCCAGATGGTGCAGTTGAGCATGGGCGGGTAGCCGCAACCCTTGACATTGGGAAAGAGCCGGGCGCCCACGTAGTAGTACATGGAACGGTTGCCCATCAGGCCTTCGTTCAGCTCGGAGATCTCGTCGAAGGGACGTCGCTCGTCCGGTATGAGAGTGCCCGAGGCACTCAGCCCGTGCGTATCCTCCGAGTCCTCGATAAGATACCCATTGGAGCCATCGGCATCGCCAAAATTGAGCTGCTCCAACCGTCCGCCTCCGAGGTCGATGTCCAGGCCGGCGCCACCCACGCCTCCGCCTAGGTTATCATACTCGTAATCGCTACGCAGAGCGCGCTCGTAACGATCCGTACGCTTCACGGGCGGCAGGATACGCTCGGCTTCTTTTAGATTGATGTGGTACTCCGTAAAGTTGAACTCATCCGTGTAGTTGTACAGGTTAAGACGATAGTTCACTCGGATCTGGGTGCACGTGTAGATGTCCTTGGTGCAGCCCTCGCGGCACGACGACCACGAGCAGTTCTTGGCCCCGTAGTAGATCTCCGTGTCGTAGGTCTCGCACAGCGCTGGAACCTCTTCGAACTGCATGAAGATCGTGGTGAAGGCTGGCTCGATCACGAACGGCACCAGAAAGAGGAAAGCGAACAGACTGAACGTGCCCAGCAGGATGAAGAAGGCAGTCGTGTAGAACAGCAGCTTCTCCTTCCCCGTCCGTTTATCGGCCTCATCTCCCATTGTTATCGATTTTGTTGGTCGGGCTTAGTTGGCTATTATATAGACTATATATATAACTCTATTATATCTCTCGGTTGGCGCAGGTCTGGCGACGGCGACAGCGGCGGCGTTGGCGGAGTAGAGCGGCAGCGAATGGTGTTCCAAAGGCGGAGGGGCGGTGTATGGGTATTATTTGCTTTCTTTTAGAGCAGTGCCTTACTTAGCTTAGAATTGCTGCGATTATTAATCGGTAACGATAACTACGAGCTAGATTACGATTACGGTGCAAGTTATATCACAGGGAGAGTTCGATTTCGATTTCTCGTTCCTTTTGCTTTTGCTGTTAATTTTGCTTCTTCTGCTTTTGCTTCGGCTTCTACTTCTGTTTCCGTTTCTGTTTCTGTTCCAGCTTCTACTTCTGCTTCTCCTCTTTCCTCGGTCTCTGTCTCTATGGTGGCCTGGCTGTCCGGTGTCCCGTTATCTCGCACATTGCTGGCATCTGCAGCGCGGCAGGCCGAGGACAGTAGCGTATGTGGGTGGGACTCCGAGGGGGTCCTGCATTTTTGTGCTCGGCATCACTCGATTAGGCTAAATACTCCACGGAGCCAATGGGAATCCCACGCATCCTGCAGCCTTTCCAGCCTTTAGCCCACTTTGGCAGTGCGTGCGTGTGTGTGAGAGAGCCGGGGTTTCAACCTTTGCTAATTGCTTTATGCGTCCCAGCGGAGATGTTTCGTCAACATCAGCACGTTGCAGTGACGCTGCTGCTGCCCCTGCTCCTCTCCTTCGGATCCGTCCTCTTGCTCCGCCTGATTTAGCTTCTTCTTGATTATTTTATGACTGCGGCAAAGCCTGATTTGTATGCGAGTGTGTGTGCTTTGTTATGTGTGAGTGTTACTGTGTGTGAGTGTGTGTATTGTGTGCTTGTGTGTGTGTTCGGCCTGCCAATGGCCAGTTTTGAGGTCTCACTCTCGTCTGTGCTTATGCTTCTCCTTCTCCTTCTCTGCAGCTATTCCTCCGTTGTTTAGCGCACTTTACATTCTTCAAATGTGTGTAAAAAAGAATGCTGGACGGACAGTTTTATTTGTTGTTTGTTTTTCTTGTTCACTTTGCTTTGCTTTGCTATTCGCTCTCTCTCTCTCTCGCTCGCTCTCTCCCAATCTAGCCGTGCCACGTGCAGTTCAGCGCTGTGTTTGGGGGAGAAAGAGAGATGGAGAGAGAGCTGTGTAGTGGTTTTAAAATACCGTTAGGCCGCGTTTTGCGTTAATGCGTGTATTTTTAAGCCCAGCGGCCGCAATTAAGCCAGCAAAAGGTGACGACGGCCGCCTCGCTCGCGTTTATTTTTATGTAACCTCGAGTGGGATAAGGGGGGCGTGGTGGCAGCGGAGTATTACGAAACGGAAACGAAACACGCGGCACCAATGAGCTCAGCTCAGCTCACTTTGGCTCGGCGTGTTTAAATAATAAAACTCCTTCGATGCACTCAAAGGGGCATAGGGGAGGGGGGAGACAGAGCGGAGCCACATGTAATTTTCAATTCATTTGGCACGCTTTCACACACACACACTACAAGAGCACACTAGCCAGAAAAAGGCCGTGCACATGCAAGCTCCAACACAGGCCCTCAACTCTCACGTACACAAAGGCAGAACGAGAGCGAAAGAGAGCGCGAGGGGAGCCAGCTCCAATCGAAATTATGCGGCATAGGCGGCCACCCTAGCCCTATCCCTCTTGCGCTCCTTCGAAGGAGTGGGGAGACGGAGTAAGTTGGTGTGAGTGCCTTGGCAACTTCTTGTGCTTTGCACGAAACGATTTTTCAGCTGGCCCAAAGATTTGTTAGGCTCCCCTGCCCCAGGATTTTGGAGATCAATTAAATGTAGTCCAACTACGTTTCTCATGTATTTTTGTTTGGGCCACCAGGCCACCCTTTTACTGCCCCCTTTCTCTCTCCTATTTCGAGCTCTTGTGACGTAGAGTTGCGTGCTCCCGTTAGTGTGTCGCGCTAGTGTGCGTGTGTGAGTGTGCGACTTGCGCCTGTGTGTGTTTACTCAAGGTTCAGGTTACGCGGTGAACGGTGACAACGGAACGAGGATTACGCATTTTCAATCACATATCCCGAATCCGAATCCCGCACAGTTCCCGTTTTCGGTTACACTGTTTACCATGGAAGGACAATGGTGACCTGATTGCGCACGGGGTCAAAAGTTGCAAACGCTGAAAGAACAAAAACGCCACATTCACGCTCCACATTTCTTTCGTGGCATTTTGTCTTTTTGC
This sequence comes from Drosophila punjabiensis, assembly GCA_008042585.1. NCBI lineage: Eukaryota > Metazoa > Arthropoda > Insecta > Diptera > Drosophilidae > Drosophila > Drosophila punjabiensis. The sequence continues at coordinate 18,902 of VNJR01008264.1, forward strand.
CTCTTGCGTTCCTTGGTGGCAACAATGGAGCAGCGACAACGACAGCGACAACGGCAGCTACGAGGCGACGACAACCGAAGGAGCAGAGCGACAACACAACGGCTGAACTCTTCAGCGAAAGGACTGCCTTCCACTGGCAACGCTGCAGCGGAATTAAGGGTCCAAGTCCGGCGGAGCTTTGGAGCGGAGCTTTCGCCTGCACCTCCGTCAAGCTCAAGCCCAGGGTTTGCCTTTTAGCTAACAAGAAGCTAAATTTAGCTACTTCCTTACTCCTATTAAGTTATGAAAGTCCTTTAAGCTGGAGTAGCTGTTTTTAGAGTCCCTACTCGGGCGCCATGATGATAGCAATATAAGTGGCCTATAATTTGTAACCAGATTTTACTTTACTTAATTACTACTTATGGAAGCCCCAAGGATACCCATTTTCTAGAATAATCCGTGCTCGGCCCTAGTCTTAGATAATATTTTTAAAGCTATTGTTTTCTTTATATATACTACTAAAATTTCAAAGATGTTCTTAAGATCAAGCCGAAAAGGTGCTTAAAAGTCACCAAATCCTTAATTTAGTTTCCAAACTGCTCTGTTTTCTGTGCCACCCCTGATATACCACTCCCTATAACCTAATTGTTATCAAAAATATACGACTTTAAGCGAATATTTTTAATAAACTAGGCCTTTTTGACAGTCGACTCCTGCGCAGCACTGTCCAAAGCTCACTCTCGCTCCCACTCTCCCAGTGGGAGCAACAGCGGGCCAGCGATGACGTAAAGCCAGCCGACGCAGGCGCGGTCCGCTCCGCGTGCCACCGAGAGACCTCCGCTGGTTGAAAGCTGAGAAGTGTCAGAAGTGGCGTAAACAGCAGGGAAACGTAACGAACGAGTGAGTTCGCCTGTTTGGAATTTTCTCGGCTCGCCCAGCCACGGGGAAATGGTGGAAAAGTGCAGAAACGCAGCATTCTTGGCACTTGGTTAGCTAAGGATCCAAGAGGAATCTGAATTAAGCGTGGAAACCCATCCGGGAGTGAGCCATGTGCGGATTATGAAACGATTTTGATGGCACACTGTGCAACTGTGACTGTGACTGCGACTGCTGCAAGTGTATTGGTGTGGTGTCTTCAGCAATCCCCCCCGCAACTACTGCCAGCGCCCCCGCCCCGCGAGTGCGTGTCCCAGTGGCAGGAACGTAAATAAACCTCGACACTTGAAGCTGAAACATTCGTAATTTACATGTGAGTACCACTGCTGCCTGCCTGCCTGCCGAGGTAGCCACATCCAAACCCATATCCGGAATCGAAAGGGAAACGGAAATCGAATAAGGCATATTCCTTGATGACCCTCAAAATCGTTGCCTACTTATGAGCGCATTCCCATTGATTGTCGTGCAACTAGAAATTCGTTCTGTGGCCATTGATTATTTCATTTGGGGGCTGTGATAAAAACAAAAGTGGAGCGTGTCCAAGTGGTAGTGCCATCAAGGCGACATTGTAGTCTAAACTTGAGAATACCCTGTGGTATCTGCTAATGGGTTTTCATCCCAGTTTTAAAAGAGATAAAAAGGACGTGACGTGGTTCTCGGACCATTAACTTCCCTTAGACAACACTTTGTATCTTAAGAAGGTAACACAATCACTATGTTAAGTTCCCATTCGTATTTAGGTAATAGTTTGTCATTTAAAATTTTCTACAATATTTTAAAAATCTAAATGTTCTTTTAAATGTTGACAAAACCGATTGTTATGCATTTTTTATTAACTTAATGCGTATTTCATGATTAATTATCAAGTAATGTATACATATTCAGAAATAGGTCGAGAAAAACAGTCAATAATTTTGCATTATTTTTTTAACACTTTTGTTAGCTATCCAATTTGCCTTTTAATTATATATCTTTTATTTAAATGTTTGACTTTCATTTAAATTTGTTAAAAAAATTCGCACTTTTACAATCAATATGTATAAAGTTATATTTTACAGAAAAATTAATTTTATTCATGGCGCCAAACCATCTGTTTGAGCAGTGCTGCAAGTTATTAACAGTGCGCGCTAGTGTTCGTTAAGGCACAAATATTGGGATTTTTGGTGAAACGCGTTAGTGCATTTCATCTGCGACAGATGATTAATAAAAACAAAAACTTAGTTGACGCAAAGGAAAGTTAAGCAAAAAAGAAAGAAGAAAAAGAAACCGAAATGGAAGTCATCCTCATGATTATATTCGTCACCGCCTTCTGGGCTGCCGTGGCAAAGTTCGGACCCATCCTGTTCTCCAAGGCGCCGCAGCAAGATCTGGTGCGATGCGTCTGCCTGCTTACCGCCGTTTGCTGCTGGCTCTTCTGGCTGTGCTGCTATTTGGCGCAACTGAATCCCCTGGTGGGGCCAAAGCTCTCCCAGAATACCATCAAGATCATCGCCCAATCGTGGGACAATCCCATATCCCAGGGATAGCAGGAGCGACGACCGCGAGCAGCAGCGAGGAGTAGTTAATCTCTCGCGGAGCACCTCATTCTCCGCAGCCACATCACTCAGCCGTAACACACTAATTTTGTACTTTAACACAATTAATAATATGTATTGTTATTCCCACTTTACCTTTCTATACGGATTCTACGTCGTTGATTAGAAACGAGGTCTAAACATATCCACGATTTGTATTATTCTTGTAAGCGGCCACGTTCGCAAAATTATTCTTGAGGAATACTGTGAGTTGAGATCTTAAATTTGTGTACACATGTACTTCTTATGTCGGCATTTGCACTATAATTTACTGGACGTTGTAAGCTTTATAGCTCTAATGCACCAAAGAGATTATCAACCATTTGTTTTCCTTTTCTATGTAGATAAATTAACTAATGAATTAATGTACACGTGATTTAGTTATTGGAAAATATACAGACAAATGTTTTGCCTTTAACCACAAATCATATCTTTTAAGACAATCTTAAATGATTTATTATTGTTTGGGTCTTCTCAAAGTTCAACTTTTGATAGCTTAAAATGTACGCCTTAGTCTAGCTTATCAGTAAATGTCTATGCCTTTGAACCCTGTTATTAGTACATATAGTATTCCAGCAAATCAAGACACTAGAAATACTAGTGATAACTAGTAAGTTTTAAACTTTCATGTATTTAACATGAGTCACTTGCCCCAAAGTTTGTTCGATAAATATCAAGTAAGGTGCAAGTTTTCCAAAAGCAAAGCAAGACTGAACATGTTCGTGTGGAAATCGCAAGGATTGTTCGAACAAAGAGCTGCGTATAAACGCAGCAATAAGGAGACCAGGAAAAGAAGGACGCGAAGGAGCAGTTCGGTGCACTTGCACTGCTCTTGGCCATGTGGAGGACGACTTAATCAATGGAAGTCGGAATGGAGCCAGCTTGGCGGGCGTGGGCGGGGCTGAAGGGGATTCCCCAATGCCCGTCCGATGCCCGGAGAGAATGCGGTACTATTGATTTTGCAATAAAAGTGCGCGCGCAGAACAGAGATTTGTGCTAAAAAAGCGAGAGCAGAAATCCACACACTCTATGTGTGACATGTTGTCGACGGTCAGTGAGGGAAACCGGAGAACGAAGAGCTTGGAACTGAGAGCCTGAGAGCCAAGCCGAAGCCGAATGCAGTCGTCGCTAATCCAGAGCAGAAGCCTTGGGCCCCAGTCACGAGCCAGCTGCCAGTTACTCGAAAAGGGAAAAACTAATTGCCACGAAAAATAATAGCACTGCATAGAAATTGTAACAAAATTAAATCAACAGAAAATAACTAAACAATAAAGTAGCCACGAATTGCTCGATTCGAGTTCGGAGTCGTGGCCACTGGTAAAAGATTCTTAAAGAGTGATTTCGCCCAGCAGGAGGAGGAGGAGCAGCCGTAGCAGCAGAGCACGTGATGCAACGTCGGAGTGCCGTATGGGCCAGTTGTGATTAAAGTGAATTTGTGTTGGGGTCAGCCAGCTAGTAGCTAGCCCAAAAATCGATAGGGTCGCCTCCAGAAAACGTGTCGTCCTCCAGCAGCAGCAGCTGGGAAACGTGCGCACAGCCAGCGAAGGAAGTCAGTCCAGCGAAAGTCGGAGGAAAATCTCAACCTACGCAGGGTTATATAACACACAGCGCGAACCGCCCACGCAATTTTCTGTTCATTTTTTTTCCTCTACTTATTCCTGCAACTAAATCGATAGACCAAAACAGTACCGACATGATGATGATGACGATGACGAGCTCCTAATTGGATTGCACGCGAGGGATTAACCACTGGGCTTGGGCTTTAGCGAAGCAGAAGAGAGAACCGAAGGAGCAGCAGCAGCAGTTGGGCGCGTAGTAGCGTAAATCCCCACAAGACCTTGGGCCATGGGCAAGAAGAAGGTGCCCAGCGAGGACCTGATTGTCCCCCCGCAGGACACACGCATTTGCGGCACCATCTGTATCTGCCAGATGACCCTGGTGCTCAGCTCGGTGGCGCTCGTCTACCTCACCGTTGCCATCTATATGCCGTCCACGCGGGCCTTCAAGAGTGGCATTGATCCCACGCCGGTCATGTGCACCACGACGCGGGCGGTGAACAAGGACAACTGCGAGTGGGGCAGCTGCGGCGAGTGGTGTCTGAGCAAGACCTCCGGCGCCTGCATCCAGATCTATGTGAATCTCCGCAGCAACGGCAGCAACCTCATCTTCCAGAACTGCACCAATTCGGCGAACAAGACGTGCTACGGCATCGACCAGGATCGGGCGGACAAGGCGCGCTGCATCAACGACGAGTGCAAGAATCTCACCGGCACCTTTAACTGCACCGCCGGCCAGTGCCTCAACATCACCGATGCCTTCGAGTGCGTCTTCCACAACAGTGACGCGCCGGTGAAGTGCAGCGGTCGGCGGGGCAAGATCAACTGCATGGACATCAGTGGTTTGTTCTCGTGCAGTCGTGGCACTTGTCGGAAGATCCGGACGCCATACAACTGCGACCGACGGTGCGTGGACATCCCGACCAGGAACAAGAACGTGGTGGTGCTCAGCGGGGACAAGGTCTATCTGTCGCAGTGCCAGAACGCCATCAATGCCGAGACCCTCGAGGAGGTGTGGAACGAATCCAACGACAATGTGGCCATGACCTCTTGCTACTTCATCAAGAACACCTCGGATCGGGTAGATGCGGTGGACTGCATCAATGGCTCCACGCTGGAGCATAACATGCTCAGTGATCTCACCAACTTCACATATCTGAGCCACCTGCACGTGTCGGTGGCCACGCCAGTGCCCGAGATAGCTCCCCCGGACGTCGATCTAACCATCTCCAATGAGTCCAAGCTGATGATCAATCTGGAGGGATGTGTGAACACACTGATGGATGAGTGCAAGGAGTTCCTTAAGGACTTTGGACGCGATGGCAGCGACCACAATGCCAGGGCCCGCTTCCCATGCTTTTACTCGCCGGGCAAGAAGGATGTCGTGGTGGCCCGCTTCGATCTGGAGGTCACCTATCGCCAGTTTGTCTTCGCCTCGGTGGTGCCGTCCGTTTTATTTGTTGTCTCCTGTTCCGTGCTGCTCCTCTGCCAGCGCACCGTCTACGTGGGCGACGATGCCAAGATGCGCTTCAAGGGATGCGTGGACACGGAGACTATACTTAACAAGAACAATGTGGGCGCACCCACCAACGGCGACATGGGCGGGGGCGGCGGCGACGAGGTTATGGCCCTATGAGATCCGTCACGTAAGCTTCAGATTCAGTTCCCCTGGGATTTTGGTCTATAATTGATTTTCTACCGACTCTGTGTTACAGTCCTTGCCATAGCCCACATGTGAGAGGTGTCCGCCAAGTGTCTCTAGGTCTCTGGAGTCTAAAAATCTAGAATCAGTAACCTCGAAATCTATGACAGAAGATGATATAGGAATAGGTCTCTGGAGCTTTATGTATTATCTATATATATCTAGAGCAGTTCCCGCAGTTTACATCAGAAAGTATTTTAGAAAGCTCTTTAAATTCTCATTTTTTAGCTAAACCAGGACCATCTAGGATCTTTTTAGATAAAGATAACTAGTTCCCTATATTTAAAAACTCCTTTGATCTCTATTAACTAATATAAGAGATTCCATAGACTTTAAATTAACTTTGGTTACTAATACATTTTTAATAGTACCTAAAAGTATGCTACAAAAACAAAAGTATGCTTTTAGGCAGCTTAGGAAATGGTTTAGAATCCAAAGCAATTTCTAGTGCAATCCTTTGACTTTCTTTCCCTTTATAATAACTTATAATGATATATCCTGAACTAATGCACAATTCCAAATACTATTCCAGGCATTCCTCTGCTCCAAGAAGACAGTCCGACACACCAGACGGGAGTCTTCGCTTTGCAATAATTGGAGTTGGGCACAAGCTGAAGTCAGAAACACAATCTTGAAATTCTTTGTAATCCTTCCATCGAACTTGAAACACCCAAAACTACACACACACACAGACACAGAAGACACACACAGAGACACGGACCACACCTCAGAGGCTTTGCAAGGACACTCCTGAGCTAACTAAGATAAACTGAAACCGTAACCGAAACCCGTACACATGCGAGGCGCTTGATATTCTCAAGATACGACGATCGAGAGATCTGAAGACAATATTAGTATAATTTTCGACCTTATTTTGTGGGCACGAACTGTAGGATAGCGAGGAGAGGGGTGAGATTTTCAGGGGCGGCGCGAATGTTTATATATTTAAAAACAAAAAAAGAATTGTTGCTATTATGGAACTTAGTTTTATCTAGGGAATAAACGCACAACAACCCACACCCACATGCACGGCACATGACACTCACATACACTGAGATACAGCCACACACATACGACACCACAGAAGCTGAAAAGGATATATAGAAGAAGGATATATATATATAGTCAAGGGAGCGAGGGCAGAGAAATTCAAAAATGGCTTAAGAGGGATGCGTGATCAAAAACCTACGAGAAAGAACAAGTACTACTTGAAGAAGTCAAAGAAGCAAAAGTTAACCTTAAAACAAAAGGAATAAGCATTAATTTAGATAACTCTAATCAATATACAAGAGACCCGCAGAGAGGTTGAAAACACAAACTAAAAAAAAACACAAATAGTTTAAAAAGAAACTAAGAATAAACATTTTCCATTTTCGGCTCTACGAATAAGGCAAAACTGGACAGAAGAAGCTAGCTAGAAGTGTAAATTTAGGTAACCCCCTAGAAGGAAGCGAGAGATCGGGAGGGACAGAGAGTAGCTCTATTATTGTTGTAGAAGGCAGCGAGTGTTAGCGGTGTTCATTTTAAAGGCTTTTACCGATCCAACTACAATCTAAGCACCACAAACCACACCCACACACAAAAAAAACACACACTGTAAACAAAACAAAACCAAAACTTCGCCATGAAGAAGAGCTCCACGCTAACCACAACCACGTCGGTGCCGGCGAGTCCAACGCTCTCGGCCCAGACGCTATCCGCCAGCAAGATCAGTCTGAATAGCAGCCGCTGCGGCTCGGCGACGGGCTCGCAATGCGGCGGCTCCGCCTCCGGTGGATCGATGCGATCCGCCTGCCAGTCGCCGGTGCGGCCAGGAAGCGGTTGCGTGGACGCCATCAAGGCCAAGCGCGAGGAGATCGAGATGGAAACGCTGCTCGAGAAGGCAAAGTTCTATACCTCCGTGTGCCTTGGTGGGTATTACTTTTAATATTTTCATAAACTTTGGGCTAATTGGAGTTACATTCCAGGTACGACTGCCATTTTGTCGGTGTTCACATTCCTCTTCCTGATACCCTTCGTCGTGGATCCCGCCATCTCAACGATCATTGCGGATTATGATCCGGTGCCGGTGACCTGCATTGTCATCGATCACATCTATGCGGAGGGCATCAAGAACTGCAGCTGGAGCTCCTGCCGCGAGGGCTGCACCTCATCACTCACCAAGTAATGTCATTTTCCGTTGGAGTACATTGAATACATCTTTAATATCACTTCTCTTATACCCAAGGTGCCATCAGTTGTTTGTCAACTATACGCGCATCCCTTTTAGTGACTGGGAGCGCAATCCTCGGGACCTGGACACGGTCAACTGGGATGTGAGCTACACCAAGTTTCTGATTAATTCAGAAGGATGTGGCTATCCCCCGACGACCAACTGCAGTGTCTTTGCCAGGCGGTATGGGTGAGTAGCTGTAGACCACATAGATTAAGGAACCTCTCATTATATTATTCTTATTCAATATAGATTCTCTCACATTGGAGAACCATTCCCGTGCTACTACAGCCGGGCGTATCCGGAGGTGGTCATTGGAAGGTATTCGTGGGAGAACAACCTGTACCATTTGATCCTCTCGCTGATCATACCGAACGTGCTCTTCGCCATCTCGATTGGGGTGCTAAGCTATTGGTACTGTCCCTGCTGCGAGAAGGCGTGCAACAAGTCCTCGCGGGTCTACGCCGAAAAGTTCCCGACCAAGGAAGAGTGAGTGCCACTATTCTCAGCCTCTGTCCAGCATCTTGTTCTCTCATCATCTATCGTTTGGCAAATTTACTCCCCGTTAATCCCCGTAATCGTAACCCGTAATCCGTTACCGTATCTGTATATTGTAGTAGACACTCACCCCTCAGATCCATTGTGCCTTGTATATGAAAAATATTATGAAATTGTCGAAAAACGAAATCAGAAAACCAAAAACGATCGTCTTGTCATGCTGAATGTAACTTATCCTCATTTGTTATCCCTTAGGATATATATATATTGGCCTGATCCATAAGTTGAATGTAATTCTTTGTTATGTTTTCACATCTTCTAAGCCTTTATCTCATCCGGCTCCTTTCGTTCTTTTCTCTCTTTACTACTCTATATATTACTTTCAGGATAGTTAACTGCATGAAATGTAACACGGAAAAGTCGTTGTCCTTGAATGTATTTTGAAAAATGATCTAATCAGTGAGGAAAAAATCTATGTATTGTGATAGGTTAAGTGCGGTGTATTTTTTTGAAATTACTCCCTGGATCTATTTCGATCTGGAAAACTTGCACCAGCACTCGCATCTCTATGAAAACCTAAAACAAAAACGTTACTCTGAAGTGTCCTTAGCAATAACTGCCTTTCTTAAAATATACTCTCAAATCGTAGTCTTAGAGAGAAATCCACACCCCCAGGATGTACTCTAACGCACAAGGAATTTCGTATTCTATATACAACACAACTTCACTCAAATAAATTAAACAAAAAAGAAGAAAAACAATCAAAAATCACCCAAGAATATAATTAAAATATTTTAAAACTTAATTCCAAGTCTACAGATTAGATTATCTTTCGATTAGTTGACAGCATTTCTCTATTTCGCTGAATATTTAAACTCTAATTAAACAAAATCATATCGAATAGTTGAATAATTCTCCATTTTAAGCGACTTATCTTTAGAAATTGCTTTAGAAAATGTTCTTTGCATGCTTTTCCGTTATTAGTTTCCGTTCTAGAATGGCATGATGTGTTTTTTACTAATCCCAATCTAAATGGCTTTTATATAGTAAACATTTAGTATATATCGCTTACATATAGAATTGATTAAGAACTCTGTTCCAATCGCATTCCAATTCTAGCAAACTTCTGTGTCACAGTGACGAAGATGATGAAATGGAATACTAGCAAAAAGAGTAATATTAGTTAATGCCCCAAAACAAAAATAGCAAATTCAACTTTGTAGTCTGTACCAAAAACACACACACGACATAGCTTATCTAGATATATATATACATATATACAATATAGTAATTCCATTCGCCATTTGCCATCTCACATTGATATCGGACGATAGAATTAATTCCGAGCGGAGCATCGTCGAAGGATAACACTAACCTTTTTCTCTCAGCCAGATTTATTCCAAATTTTGCGCTCAACCAACCACAACAACAACAACAAGAAATTTGTTAACATATATAAGATCTTTGCCATCATATATTGTTACGCTAGTTATATATACAAGCATATATATATAAAGTTTGATTTGGAATACTTTACACAAACTTTGGCTTGATCCTTTTGGCTTTTTGGAGGCGCGGCAACACGATGCTCCGCTAAATCTCGACTCTCCACAAAGAAAAATACCAAATACCAATTAAAAGAATCGCTTGTTTTCAACAAATTGTGATAGTAGTCATTAAAAATATTAAGTAAATTCGTAAAAACTAACTAAAAGACAAACGGAAAGCGATAACCAAAAAAAATAAAAATAAAGAAGAAGACAAACCAATCAAACAATTGTATAGAACCGAATTCTCATAACTAAGACCCTGTCCCTATTCCGCTCTGGAACATTCATAGAAGCAGGGCAGGATTACGGATGTGGGAAACCAGAAGAAAGCTAGATTTACCATAAATACTCATACCAGAAATCCATAATGGGGATAAGCAGCGGAACCAAATATAACTCACTCAAAGAACCACACTCAACTCAACTCACAGCCCCCACTCCACACACACCTCAAACACTCACTATCGACATTTTTGAAATAGTTTTAAAACAAAATCTTATGTAAAAAAAAAAAACAAACAAACAAACATCTAACGGATTATAACAATATATAATATAGATATAACAACATATACATATAGCTTAGCAGAACCGATATAACGCACGTTGCTTATGAGAATTTTTTAAATCATACAAACCAAACAGAAGATGAACAAAAGCAAACAAAACAAACAACAATTTGAATGCAAAACGATTAAAATTTTTTACTTAACGTGTCTTTATCAATAAACAAATTAAACCAGCTAACGGCCTATTTAATAAACAAAGAAACAAAAAAAAAAAATGAAATGAAACCAAAACAAATGTGGAGAAATGCTAAACCAGAGATGTTTTCTTTTTTTCAAAGTTTTTGTGGGCCAAAACTCCAAAAGAGCGAGAGAGAGAGCAACGAGAAATTGGGTTAGAGTTCCTCTCCAGGCGCAGGCGTGCTGACACAGGATCTGGAACCATTTGTTGAGCTGGCTCCACACCATCCTCATCCATGCCACATCCATCCCTGTCCCAGTCCCAGTCAAGGGTTTGTTTTGGCCTGGGCTTGGGAAACAACTTTCACTTTCTCGCCAGCACAAAAAAAAGCAGAAAGTAAGAGTGCGCAGTGTGTCCTTTGGCAGCCCTGGCAACCCGGGACTCAGTCAGGACCCAGTTGCTGTCGGGAGCGGACGTGGTTGGCCTCCTTTTTCCAGCACAAAGCAGAAAAGGAAAAGCAATACAAAAACGCCAAGACGACGACCTCATCAAGCACAGACGTCCCAGTTCCTCATGCACTCCGACACTCCTCCATTCCCAATCCTTCTGCCATTTTCCAGCAATTAAAAAGTCAAAAGATATATAGACAAGGCTAAGTAATATAGAGCAGCACCCACCTCAAACAAGGAAACAAACAAACAAACAACCACCTATATCCACCACCCAATCGAAGCCACCACCCACCATTCTGTCCAGCGAGCGCACGGGCAGAAATCACCTTGAAAACGGCGTAGGGTGAAACAGACAATCGGTGGAGGCACCTCTCCTGCGAACTACACCAAATCAACAAGTCGTAAATTAGCTGTGAATTAGCCCCAACCCCAAGGAATCACTACCAGGATACGAAAATGGCGCGGCGCAAGGACAAGCCGCGCCTGATACCCGAGCAGGACAAGCGCATCTGTCGCGCCATCTGCCTCTGCCAGCTAACCATGGTGCTGTCCTGCGTGTCCATCGTTTACCTGAGCGTCGCCATCTACTCGCCCTCCCTCAAGTGGGTATATATGTACCTGCCTCCCCCTTGGACTTCTCTAATCATAAAATTATATATAGAAAACCATAAATAATAATCCACGTTTTAGGGCCTTCAAATCGGGCTTCGAACACGATCCGGTCATGTGCCAGACGGTGGACCGCCAGATGCCCAACAACTGTCCCTGGGCCTCATGCGGTGAGTGGTGTTTGACCAGGACCAGCGGCTTCTGCCCCCAAATCCACTCGGTGGTGCGGCGGAATGGCACGGATATTCAGTTGAACAACTGCACAAGGGTCACCAACACATCCTGTGCTCAGGTGAGTTTCTAACATTCCTGGTGGGTTATTTATGGAAGCTAATGGGTCGGAGTACTAAAGTTTAAAGTTCAAATAAAGCCTGTTTTGGTTTAACAATCATGTTAAGTTTAATCGGAGTTTGAGATATTAAATCGGATTCATTTATATGCAAAAGGTCACCATAAATTGTAATGACAGTTTTTTAAACATTGGATTTCTAGAGAAGTACTAACCTCTGATTTAAAAGTAATGTCCTATTTACCGGAAATCTTTGATTTAATATGTCATCAAGTTATAGAAAACTATTTCAAATAGTCTTTATTAAACAATAGTATGTTACTTTTATTACTTACTATTAATAACTACAGCAATTCTTATAAAAGCTAACCTCCTTATTAATTACCAACTTCAAATAAAAATATCTTTCAAAATTCCTCACATATCAAACGGAGTAGTCATCGCTTTATTTTTGTCAAGTCCTTACAAGGACCACCTAAACCCACACAACACCTAAGCCCGTAAGCACCCACAATTGAAGACGTCATCGTCTTGGGCATCTCCCATGCCACCGCCAACATGACTCATACCCAAAACCCACTTGAGGTTGTGGCCACAAATAGCTGGGCGTAGGGTAGAGTAAGGCTCTTTATGGACAGTTGGCGCCACGCGGCTTTAACGATCATTGAATAACCATTATCCTTTGTTCCATTTTCCTTGGGCAGATTGACATGAGTCGCCTGAACAAGTTTAACTGCAACAATGGCACCGCCTGCAATAACATTCGCGGGGTCTTCAATTGCTCCAATGGTAAGCCGGGACTCCTAACTTCCTTGAACTCAAATTAAACTGCATTAACTGATTTTTCAGGTCACTGCAAGAACATGTCCGAATTCTTCCTGTGCCACCACAAGGCCGATGGGCACACGATCAATTCGCAGAAGGACAACACCAAGCTGAATGGTTTCTTCGAGTGTCATGGGGTGCACTGCACCAAGATCAAGAAGCCCTTCAACTGCGATCGTTACTGCTCCAAGATAACCACCGCCAACGTCAACACCTTGATCATGCATGTAAGTTTATTGCTCTTGAAATTATACAGCCACATGTCACGATATATAATATCCTTCCAGGAGGACAACGTCATTGCTGCTGATTGTGAGAACGCTGTGGCCTTCAACCAGGCCCGCGGATCCGAGCATGGTGTGCGCATCGAGCCCACTGAGTTCTGGAAGGAGGACGACGGCAACCTGTTGACCAACTGTGCCACCGTTACCCGCGAGTCCGACAACCGCATCACGTGAGTGGACTTTCCTTTAAAAATGTAATCAAGATTCAGTTCTAATTAATTCGGACTTTAAAACAGTGCCACGGATTGCCTGAACGGAACCCTGCTGGAGCACGACACTTTGCCCGCTCCCTTTATGAACTTCACCCAGTTCTGGGCGATCTACGAGAACAGCACACGGTCGGTGGACCCCGAGCAGCGGTATCTGCCCAACCAGGCCAACCTGACCATTTACCCCTGGAAGAAACTGTTCATCAACCTGGAGGGCTGTGTCAACACGCTTCGCGGCGAGTGCAAGGACTTTGTGGCTCGCTATGGCAACGATGGCGACAACAACACGGCCCAGTCACGCTATCAGTGCTACTACAACAAGGTATCCCTATTAATATTCCAGTTCCAGTCCTCGTAGGTATCAGCTTACTTGAGCTATATTCATTTCATTTTGCAGGATGCGAATGTTGAGTTTGTGGTGGCACGCTACGACCTGGATAAGGTTTACAGGGAGCTCCTGGTATCGCTAATAGTGCCCATCGTCCTATTTGTGGTCTCCTCCATTTCGCTGTGCATCATCACCAAGTCCGTCAAGGTGCGTAGCTATTCTCTTCCATTACTCCTTTGATTTATATAAAATTGTTTATAATTCCAGGTGGGTGACGATGCCAAGATGCGTTGCGTGTGTGCCGGCGATGACTCGGATAACGATGAGGTCTTTGGTCCCGGACTGGCCGGCAACAAGCCTCAGGACCAAATGTACGACACGGACGACGATGTTGTGTGTGACCTGGAGCATCAGGCCGTCGGCGGTCAGGAGCTCTCGGACCATGGAATGCCGCTGGACAGCCAAGAGATGATTGGCAGTACCAAGTCGCTTATACCGCTCAGTCCAGCCGGAGATTCCGGAACCACTGAGCAGAATTTTGACCAGGATCAGGGCCAGGAGAAGGCAAGCACCTGTGATGTGCCCGAGAAACCATTGGTCATACTTTAAGCGAACGGAGATGATGGATTCCAATGAGGACCAGCAACAAACTTTATGGACCTGCGACCATTGTACAAGGGAAACTGAATTTAAATTCTACTCAGCGCATTTATACAACGTTTACACGGCAGAGGAATGGGACGGATCTTAACTTTTCTTTGTTAAAAATAAGGATAATCACACATACTCTATATATATATATATACACAGCGGCAAGAAATATGTACTATATATACCCCCCGGCGGACAACGAGGCAACTCCCAAGAGCTTTATGTAGAAGAAGAACCAACATCGAGAATCCCCCATCTTCAACAGTTCCAGCAGATGCGCCTTAGACGATTTGCATTTATATAACGTATATATATATATATATATCATACACCAACTGACATCTGCGGAACCAAAGAAACCAAATACCACACCAGGACAGACCAAGGAAGCGAATCTCCTCTGCAAAAAAGGATTCACAGGCATCCGCAACTCGCCTTAACTCTCGACTTTGTAGCTATGCAATATTCAACATTTTCTTAACTAGTTTAACCGAAGGCGGAAGAGCAGTACCTACTTATATCTGATATATCTGATACATACTTATGTACTCGTATTATAGCAAATAAAACACCATTCGAAACTCTATCTAGCACTTACCTTGAGCTCCTCCTGGCGGCGAAAGGCTTCGGCCATCATCTGGCGTCGTATTGGCTCAGAGATCACAGCCTCACGTGCCGGTGGTCCTTCTCCCAATTGATTAAGCTTCACCAATATCTAGATGAGGATTTAGCTTTAAGAGGGTTCCTAGGAAGTAGTACTCAACCCACCTTGGTCTTGTCATTGTTGCCCAAATAGTCCTTTAGGAGTTTTCCCGTTAAAATCTGACGTCCGGCAAACCAGAGCTGTGCTTTCGAGGGCTCAATTACCTCCTTGGAGGCCTGGGTGCCAGTCAGATCCTCGGTGTTGGTAAACTCCATGCGAATGGTGTCGTGTGGTGGCAACTGCATGGGATAGACTATGGTCACGGCTCCGCGCAGTAGGTTTATGGCCTCCTCTATCATTTTAAGGTTCAAGTATTTCGCAGATTTGGCCAGTTTCTATAGGGAATTACAGGTTACTAAGGGTAACCCTAAGCAGTAAGCCGAAGCTTCCGATCTTTTCTAGGATCGGTATACCTCCCTCAATGAGTATATACGTTACCCGATCTATCATAGCCTTGGCATCGGTGATGGCACCCGCCAGAACCTTCTGCATAGCTTCCGAGGGCTGCTGACCATTGCGGCGCAACAAAGGATCCTTGTTGAAGGTGAACCCACCAGATGGTATGCACTTATCGGCCCAAACATCCTTAAGCTTTAGCTCTTCGATCTGGTCCTCGTTTAGGCCCATCATTTCGCTTGGCAGCATGGTGCCGTGCTCCGCCAGCTCCTCAATCTCCATGCAGACGCGCTGCACCTTCAGCTGCCCATTGTGAATGGCCACCAGATCGCGGATCACCGTATCCGTTTGCTCGTTGATGCTAGTCTCATACAGAAAGAGGGTCTCGTCCCCTCGTTTTACTTGCAGCAGCACCATTTCGATTCGAGAGATATAAAGTGTAGAATAGTAAACTCTAGACTGGAGATCAGGCGGGATGAAAATTTGTGAGTGTCAGAAAAAGCCGACAAACAAACAACTGGGTTGCTAGGTTGCCAGGTTGCCAGGCAGCAATGGAGACGGAAGACAGGTGTGTTTTTAGGAAACATCTAACTGCACGTTTATTTTTTTTTTTATAATTTGTGTCGTGAGGTCGAGTTATTGCACAATGCGTTCACTTTCTCGTCAAGGTCTGCTCTTACAAAGCTCCTCCAGCTACAATAAATACTATCCTAACTTACAATAAACACCTGCATCCTGCCTGGGTTATCATCCTTCTCCTGCTTTTGGTTGGTGGTTCGGTGTGCTAAAGTACAAGTAGCCTAGGGGTTATGGTTTGCAGTATATGCAGTATGTACAGGGAAGCTATCGCGGGGTTGCTAGCCTCTGGCCGGTCAAGTGTGTTGCTGGAGGGAGGGGCCACAGCCATCAGGAAGATGCATCATTCATTCATTTGCAGTCCCCAGCGATGTGCGTTTGAATTTACTAGTAGGTTGAGCCGCTGCGCTGATCTGCTTCTGTGAAGCTTTCAGACTGGAAGGGTTACCTTAGCACGCGCCGGAAGTTCTCCATCTCATATATACTGTTGGACAATCTGTAAAAAAAAAGGTTACTTTATGTATTCACTCTTCTCATTAAACGTGGAATTTCTCACCTGCCAAAGGCATTAAAGAGCGCCACAATCTCCGTACGGGACAGCCTGAAAATGGGATCCGCCTCAATGTGCGGCATATCCCACAGGCCGCTCTCCGTGGCCAGATTGAGCTTCTCCGAGTACAAGATCTTCAGAGCAGTGCCCAGACCCTGGGTCTGCAGCTTGCCCCACAACTTGCACTTGTCGCAGCCCACGCAGCTCATGATGCGCGATATGTTGCGAAACTTCTCCTTGTAGTCGTGCTTGAACTTAATGGAGGCTATGCCGCTGCTAAAGAGAGCGTTCTCATCGAAGTGGGACTGGAAGTTTCTGCAAAAGAGATATCCATGTTAAAATATTTATACAAAGACAGAGAAGCTCCTACTTACTCGACAACAGCCAGTAGATCGTTTATGGCCATCTTCACCTCCTCATCCTCCTCGGCTATGCCCGTGTAGTAGTCTTCGCGTCGCAGATAGGGCGCTGCCTTGGCCAGGGCGCGCAGCTCCACCAGGTAGATGAAATACAGGTTGCGCAGCCAGTGCGGACCTTCGCCTCCTGTTGTCTCCGGGCTGAATCGTCGCTTGAACTCCTTGGCATTGGGACCCCAGATGCCCTGCGGATCGAGGAAGTCCTTTGTCTCGGACAGCAGATACTTGGAGCACAAATGGATGTTGATGCTGGAGTGAAGGCCAGAGATGATGCGGTAAAAGGCACGCTGCTCCAGGCACACGTCCCGCAGATCCAAGTGGGGTACGTAGCTGGAGAACTTGTTAGCGGTCTCGTTGTTGCCACCGAAGCAGTTCTCCAGATAGATGCTCTTCCAGATGCGGTGCGCCGACTCTCCGCGATAGCCGGTATACCGTTCTGGATTCAGAAGCAGATCTACATACTGGCTACCCTCCTCGTGGTCGTCCACTATGCAGAAGTCCTCCTCCGCCTCGTCATGCTTGGCCCACAGCTCGAACTCCCGGTGAGCCTGGTCGCTGATGCTCGTGTCCAGGAAGCCCAAGGCGCTGTCAAAGTCCTCCACCTCCGAGCAGGCTCCTCCGCCCTCCCGCTGTGCCTCTCGGGTGTACTGTAATAATAAAAGCAACGATGAGGAAGTCAGTAAGGTAAGTAAGTGAGCCAAGCAGCTGTGCAAACATTAGCGAATGCCAATTGTAAGTCAGTCATGCTTTTCATTCAGAGAACTTGTATTAATTTATATAATTTTTGAGCAACTGGGAGTTATGGAAGCTACGTTTTCTTTTTTAAGATTTTCTGTTAACAATCGTTTCGCTTAAAAAGCAAACAAATATTATAAATAAATAATTGAAATATTGCTTTAAAGATAAAAGCCTTGATTGCTCATATTTGTTTTTTTTTTCGAATGCTCATAAAATTAATAGATAATTCCCTTAATTACCAACAAGCAGCCAAAAGAGGGGCGTCAATACCGATCATTGGAAGATAATAAAACCACGTCAGCAGTGCAAAACGTCCAAATCAAAGGCCACGTTCGCTTGCTGCCTGCCTGCACACGCTCAATGGGAGATTACAGATGTGCTTGGTTATTATTAAGGGAGCCGCAAACATCATCGATGGCGATGCGAATATAAAAATAAATCAGTCGGAAGCCCATTGAGGTGTTCAGGCAGATAGTGGGTCGTGGTAGTATCTCTGATAAGCGACGCATTGTTGAGATAGCACTCTGACTGGGAATTCTCACCTTAAAGGCCGCGGACTTCTCCTTCTGCTCGCCCTTATCCTTGATGCCCTGCGGTATGGCCTGCTCCTCACAGTTTTCCACCTGACAGAAACGGATCGCACAGCGACTGTCGTCCGGCCAGAAGGGGCAGTCCTGCTTCAGGTTCACCTTGTAGAAGCGAAAGAAGTTCTTCACAAGCAGACTCTGTAGCCGGGGATAGATCTTCATGTTGTTGAAGTGATCCACGGTGTCAACATCGCAGCTGCAGTCGTTTATAGATCCCTCCAACTGCAAGGGACAAAATATATAAATAAATACGATACAATAGAGGTCGGGAAGATAGTAAACTAAAGTTTAAAGTACCATTTGTGGGTTAAATAATATATAATATCGAATAATTCCCACAACAAATTTACTTGAGTTTAGAGGAAAATTACTGGTGATTCACAAATCCCATTAATGGTGTAATTCGATTTATTTAATTTGATTTAAATCTCACCTCACAGAAGCAATTCTTGCTGGTCTCCGCCTCGTCGAGGGCCGCAAAGTAACCGCCCGTAGAGTCCGTCCAGTAGAGCAGCACGATGAGCGCCACAAGGCTGGAGGCCCAGAGATTCCTCTGCACTGTCATTTTGTTCAAAAATGGAATGTGATGCTATTCAGATGACCGTGGCTGTTCCTGGCCCTCTCTCCGCTGTGGATGTTGTTGTTGTTGTTCTTGCTGGTGTTTAGAGTTTTGTTGTTGAGAGCCGTGCTCGATTCACTTGCTTTGCCGTTCGCCGACGCAGTGCATCTGAACTGGCGACTGTTGCGGACTTGTACCTGTGATTCGCACTTGCCGATTTCACGAGTTTAGCGAGCATTTGCGTTCCGAAGCAGCAGCATTGTATTGTTTTACTTTCGATTCATGAATTTTTGGACACGTACCTTAGCATTGGTGTGACCGCACACGAGGTTTGCGAAACGCACTAAAAAATACCATACTGATATAAGCATATAAAATAAATATAATAAATAAACAATTATAAAAATATAAAACAGTTTGTGTTATTTTTCAAAATACTAAGTAAATAATGAGTAACTTTTAGTTAATTTTGTAAATAGGTATATGTGACTGGGTATAGTTGAGTTATCGTTAGTGCTGCCAGATCGATAGACTTTTTTTTGAATTTTGCTTACCGTTACTTTTTAATTTCTAAATTTTGATTTAATACACTTTTCTATTTCTTTAATTAAAAATTGAAATTAAACTGAATAAATTCATAATAATAATTATTATTTTTTTTAACAATGATATTGATTAAAAGCACAGATATAACAGCATTAAGTATGAAATTTTAAAAATCATAATAGCGGTGCCTTATTTCTGTTTACAATCTATGTCTTAGTAATATTATAAATCCCTGTCAAAACGTGCTCTAACTTTAAATAACAATTTACAAGCCCGCTCAGCAAAACAACTATTTATTTATTATCATGTCAAACTCAAATAATAATTTTTTCGAAAACCCCAATGATCAAAACGCAGCAAGACCATCGGCCAATTCAATGAATTACGGTGACAGAAGCCGTGCACCATCAGAACCTCGATCTAATTCCTACCAGATGAGATCCATCAGGAGATCCGCCACAGGACGGATGGACAGAAGGAGAAGATTTAAAGTAAATCTTCATGTCAGTCGGCGACTCCTGGGTCTCAGCAATGACGCTCGCAGAACCTTGTTTTGGACCATAGGGGAAGCCCTGCAGATCGAAGGATTCTCGCCGGACACTTCAAATCGGGTCGGAGAAGGTAGAGTGGCATTTAACATTGAACTTCAGGAGCCAAGTAACGATAACTCAAGCCAATCTGAGAGAGATGATGATGACTATCCCGAAAATCTCTATAATTTCAACGGAACATTAAATAATAACAGTACAAATGCTAACAACGCTGCAGAGTTAAATAATGAGAATGACGAAAATGAAACACCTCGGAACAGGTCATATATATTTAATGTTTTACATAGCCTTTTTAATTTTTCATCGGATAATCAAGAATAACCTTTAAAAGGTGCTTTATAAATATATGATCAAAAGGATGATGAACTAAAAAATAAATTAATTCAGCAAAAAAATTTATAAAAATTTTAAAAGCAAGGAATAAGGTATGTTCACTTTGTTGTTGTATAAAAATGCTTAGTAATTAAAATACTTTTAGAAATTAAACTATAAAGATATTGTATTTGATAAGGTATTATAAAAAATTTAATTAAATGAAAAAAAATTATTATGTTAAGAGCAAAATACTCTTAGAAATGGATCGACAAAAGGTATGTTCATCACATATAATTAAAATAATTTCAAATATTAAATTGTACAAAATAAATCTAGATATATTGGAGGCGACATTATGCAGTTTCCATCAAAATAAATATCATGACAAAATTTGAATTATCTCATTAAGACGTGCTGAATTGGGATTATTTTTCCAGTGGATATAGCCGAATTTTTTGAAGAAAATCTGCATCCATATTTTATTATCTAACAGACATATTTTCCCTAGGAAAATCTTTAAATTGGTTTATTAATGTAAGCCAAATAAAAATGTTAATAGAATGTGTGTTTTAATATTATCTTCTTAATAATGTAGTTTTATTGGTTTCCAAGATTACCAGACTTAGCGCTTAGATAATGTTCAACCCATATTTCCCAGGAAAAACCAGAATGCCAATATGAGTATGACTTCTGTTGATAATATTCAAGATAACATTGAATCGTCAATCAATTGACTGCTAAATGTGAATATTGTTATTGGTTTCTCTTCAGCAATATTGATGCTGTTAATTAATTACCTCAAATATTGATTTCGTCTATTCTTCGGCGCTGAATGCATCTTTTGTTCCCATGACAAACCCCTTTACCCCGAAAGAGTGCACCCCTCGGTATGCAAATTGAGAAAACTCGGTCAGATCTCGGGATTGAATCCTTACCAGCAACCCAAGATCGTCATCTTACATCACGCCGGGGGGTGAATTGATCAGGATGCAGGGCACGATGATGCTGGCAGCTCGATTATTTGGGCATAAATCGTATTGGGGTCTTGACAAAAATAGACTCAATTGGTAGAAATAAATTCAACCGCAAGAGCATTTAAGTTATAAGTTATAAATTAAGGATTTTACTCATTTTAAAGAGCTATTACAAATAGTTGACTATTTAAAATGGGTTAGATCGCTAGAGGTTGTAGACTTTTTAAAAATATATTTTTATTTTAGGAGAAAAACAATATTTTAAAGTTGAATTTTAATTAGGGATATATTATATATAATATTTTTTGTGAAAAAGTAAAATTTCAAAGTCCCATAACTAAGTAAAAAAATCAATAATTTCGATTCGGAAAGAATTTTTGTGTTCGTTTTTATTTAAAATATCATCTGCATGAATTTAAAATATACAAAAAATAAATTGTTTACTTAAATTTTGATAATTTAAATATAAAGTTTAATATAAAATTAAGACAAAATTTTATTAAAATTTTTTTTTCATGTTGATCGATTCTGCTTTCGACGCTGATCAGGAACATATGTGATTTATAGAGTCGGAAAGACTCCTTAACATAATATCCTGCCAGGGTAAAAATACGAGGTTTCTTCAACAAAAACTCGCTCTTTAACCCACCTGAGCAATCCATATCTTCTTAATTTATATCCTTTCGCTACCCAAGACTTCGTCCAAAGTTCTCACGAAAAAGTGAAATTACAACAACGGGATGACTTAAGCAAAATAAAAGGCGAAAAAAAAGATGAACCCTCACACAAGCCGCATCAAAAACGGGGAAAAATCTTCGAAAAAAATATGTACCGAACGAAAGGAAAGGGTTTAATCATTATAGTTTTTTTTTTCAAATAGGACGATTAAGGCAAAAAAAAAAGCAGACTCGAACATGTGTGGCCAAAGGACAGGGCGGCGACCCTCGGCATTGTTCGTTCGGATTGAAAGGGAATCATCGCGGACGCGGACGCGGACTCGGGCGAGCAATTTGCATACGCAGGACGAAGGACAACAAACCACCACCACCAACTCCTTATCTATTTGCCTTCGGTCCCCTTTTGGGCCCAGGTACAAGCCGATCGCTCACACACACGCACGCACGGAATGATAAATAATTTTTTTCTCTCAAATTTTTTTTGTGAAGTTTTTTCACTTTTTTTTACCACTTTCAATTTTTTTATGCATCGTCTTATTCAAATTTCTATGCGAGCTGGCCGTGTGAAGTTTTGCCTTGAGAAGATTTTGCCCCGAAACGAAGGATGCGACGCGACGCGACGGCTGCGTGTCTCTCGGGGCATCGGTTGATCAAGGAGCCTGGGAACATCCGCGAAGGAGGCAAAGGATTGTCTCCCGGCACTGTTCATTTGCCTAGACATTTGATTACTTGTTTGGAAAAATTCCAGACAATTGATAGGAAATGGGTGTTGGATAAATTAATTAGGAAGAAAATTGAGCACAATTTTTTAAATATAAAATGTTAACAAGTATAAGCTTAAGGAAATATATAAAAATCAAGGTTCACAGCTATGATTTCCATTGTTATGAGTTTTATCGTTTTGATTTTTCTTAAACATTTAGTTATATTTCTTTTTATATTTTTTTTTTATATTTATCCTGAAATCAATTTATAAAATCACATAAGAATTTAAAAACAAACTTGTAATGTTGAAGGTTTAAAAGATAATTAAAAATGAATCAAAATTCAAGGTGTTACCTTCTGCTAAAATATATTATATTTTTGTTTTTATTTTGTAAGATTTGATTCAAATCTTATTGCTTAATATTTGAATTTTATTACTTTAAAATTATTTTGACATTATAAAATAGGCTTTCCTTTTGCTTTTACCAAATAATAATGATACCTCAAGTCTAAGTAAGGTTTCTAATAATATTTTCTAATATACCAAATATTCTATTCTAAGCATATTTCCTATAGGATATAATAATTCTAAATAAACCCTTTCCCCTACTTATGCAAAACTGAAGCACCGCAAATCCTCTACTTAAAGGCTTAGGCGATTCTTCCCAAAACCTTATGCAAATGCAGTTAGTTGCTCATTAGATTCGCGCACTCGTAATTGCATTCGGCAATGTTTTGGCAACAGGACAACGTCAACAGCTCCTCAGGCAATAGGAAAAGGGAATTCGGAAAGGTAATCAAGGGTGCTGATATTGCAAATTAGCATATGTAACAAGATGATTTCGCAGAAATATGCAAGGCACACCACTTGAGATTTGCATAGCAAAGCCGCGAAGGGACACAATGCAAATGTGCAAAAATTATCGGCAGGGTGTCTACAAAGGATCTTTAAGGGATTGTGAAAAGATTGCCAAAAGATTGCCAAAAGATCGCATAACGCTAATCCGGTAGAGTAGGCACACTCCGGGGGTAACTAATAAAAAAAAAGAGGGATCCTTTTGGCCAAATGGTGTTGATAGTAATGATGATGTGTGAGGAGTAACATATATTACAGCTCGGTTTTATGACCCACCATATATAGGTAAGGAGACGACAGGTAATTCCGCCAAGTCCAACAGGTGGCTATCTTAAGAGAGAAGAATCTCCCTCTCTCTCTGTCTCTCTCTTTGGGAAGCATTACTCTTGCACACACTTTCTCCGGAGAAGGCCCGGCCTTGGCGGTTACCAAGAGCTGAGAACCTGGAGCGCTGGTCAGTCGGCTTTTGGCTATCGCAAGGTGCAGTCGCGTTCGCGTGATCTTCCAGAAAACAAAGATATATACTACATATATATATACACAGAGAAAGACTTTGCCCGAGGATCGTTCTAGTTATTGAAAAACCATTGTGAGTGCTTGCTTGCTTGCCTGTTAAGTGTTGACTTTGGACTTTTGCATACTTGGTTTCCGGAACGGAATCTTCCAGGAGCCAAGTGTGGCTCACAGCCAGCTCACAGTTATGCCAACGCTTACCGTTATGAGCTGGAGCCCAGATCCCCCCACAGAGATCCAAAGAAAGCAAGAAGAGAGGCCGCGACGAAGAAGTCGCCTAACTTGTTCGTCGAAGAAAAAGAATTCCTCCGCCTCTTCGACGTGGTCTTCTGCGCGTCGTCTTTATCGCCTCTTTCTCGGCCGGGACTTTTATGGAAGTGCTAAAAACGAAAGAAACCCAACCCAATCCAACTAAACACAAAAAAGAAACAAACTGAGCATAGAGCATTTTGCAAACTCAATAGTTGACCGAATCAACTACGATAGTTACAGTGTATCAGAGTATGTGTGTGCCGTGGTTTACAGTTAACCCAAACCGTTCTGTTTGTTTTGACTTCTCAAAGAAATCTTTTCTTTGGCTGGCGTGAAATTCAAATTCAAATTCGTATACTGGAATTTCAAGTGATTCCCACAACACAGAGTCCCCCCGAACAGAACCGAAGAATCCGAAAGCGAAGAATGAAGAACGAAGACCGAAGAGCGTAGAACGAAGAACGAAAAAGCGGCGCCGATCGCCGTCGCGCCTTATGCATCTGACCCAGTTATCGGTTTTGGTGCCGGACTTGGTATTCATGGTGGCGTAGGCGTGGTGACTGACAGAATGGGGCAAAGAATGTTTTTTTCGGGGAGCAGGAGAAACCACTTGACCCAAAAATATGCGACGTCTTCAGCGGGGGGATAAGGGAGCGGTTCTAGTCAGCGTCACTTTCTAGGGCTCAGTCTTTGCAAAAAGTGAGGAAATATGATCTTAAGGTTCTGTTTTGAGTTTATTTCTTATAATACATAAAATCAAAATGAAGATGAAGATGATTAAGATATTTGCAGTTGACATACAGAATAGGATTTTATTTGTTTTAAGAATAACAATGAGATCTTTTTGTTATTATTTTATATAAATTTAGGAATTCTACATTGAATGGGATAATAAATATCATACAAAGTTAACATTTGAAATATGCAAAAGGCTCCTTAACTTTGAGAAAGATATTTTAAGAACAAATTTATGTTATCTTTACCTTAAAATATGCAATTCATGTTATAATTATTTATTTATAATTTTTTAAATTTTAAAGTTGGATACTATAATTTAGTTAATATCAATCAAAAAATGAAATAGCTACCTTTAATGATTTCTCAGACTTGAGCTTGAGTCCTAGAAATCTCTCGTTATTTCCATGAACTTCAAAGAATAAACAATAAACATTTCTCTCTAAAACTTTGCAACGTTAAGTCGTGATTAATAAAGATAATAATAATTAATTTCCTTAGCCAAGAAATTTCCGGTTTGTAGAAAGCTCTGCTAAACACCGCACGTGATGGGGAAGTCCAATTCCGATTCCGAGTCCGTCTGCGAAGCCGATTCAGTTTCAGAAACTTAGTGCACTTTCCCTGAAGAGATCTCTATCGCCGCCAGAGCGATGGTTTCACATCATTTTCAGTACTAAGTACTTTCTATTTCATTCATTAAACGGTTTCGTTAATTGTGGGCCAAGAATGCCACGGCTTTTACCCGACGCTCTTTGACTTCTTTTTCAGCTTTGGCCATAATTACGAGCATTATTTGCATGGTTATATAGTATATATATATATCTCTGGTAACCAGTTTGGTTTCAACTGTAGTACCCTGGCCATTTCCATTCTCGCTCAACCCAGATACATGGATTATGGCTGGAATTGCTATGGGTTTCCCGTTAGGCAAACACCGCTACGTATACGTAATACCGAAATGGGCCACATGCCACCTGCCACCTGCCAGAACCAGCTCCAAAAATGAGCAAGGAAACTGGTTTCGGGGGCTTATCGCACACACAGCCTCGGTGGAGTGGCAAGATCATGATGATCATCACGTTGATCTTGGCGGCGGCATCTCTTTCTAGGCCAATGATCTCTGGGCCTCGTCTCTCTCTCTCTTTTGGGGCAGAGGCAGATGCCCCAAGCTGCCGGATTACGTCACAGGGGGCTTGGGTTACACACTGTGGTCTGAGTCCAATGTTGATGATTCAGCTTCGACTTTCACTTGACCACCGCTAATTATCTCACCTTTCTCTCTGCGTCCCGCTTCTCTTGCAGATTCTCACCGAGCATTCTCGGCGAGCAATGAGCACGTGTTGACCATGTTGGACTATCGAAATACCACAATGAGCAGTTGGGTTTTGGCCCTGATCTTAAGCATTCTACTAGCCAGTGCCCCAGGGCCAGCGCAGGCTCAGGATGAATCCCTAGCTGGGAGTTTTTTATCCGGTAAGAGTCCTTACAAGAAAAGGCTTTTCTTACTCTAATTTAATGTTATTTTTATTATTATCCCCCTGCAGGCCTCTTGGATACCATTACCAGCACCGCAGATGCCAAGGATTGCCCCGGCGTCTGTGTCCACACTTTGGCCACTTTAATTTGCTACGAAGTACTGGATGATGTGCCCTGTCCTTCACCCAGCATGAAGTGCTGCATTGAGAATGCTCCAGGTAAGGATTCATCACGGATTCAGGATTCTTAAAATCGAACTAACCGAATCCCTATCAGCTGGCAAGAATGCCACAGCAGTGAGGCCAACAACAACGCCGAAAACCACATCTACAGCCAGCACCACAACGACGCAAAAAACCACAACCACGGCAGCCACTACGAGTACCACAAAAAGGACCACAACCACCAGTACTACAGTAAAACCAAAGCCAAAACCACAGACCAAGCGTCCAGCCAGTACTACGACCCCTAAGGCCACAGTAGCCACCACCAAGAAGCCCAGCACCACCAAGAAAGTGACCACAGCCAAGCCCAGCAAGGACAAGGAAGAGGCCACCAAGGCGGATGATGCCAACAGTAAGTCAAAGAAAATTCTAGCAAAGATTAGGGATATATATCCTCCCTTTACAGAAGACTGCACGGGCGTGTGTGTGGCAGATCGGATAGCGGAGTATTGTGAGGCATATTTGACCAGCGATGGACTGTGCAAGGAGGGCACCAAGTGCTGTGTCTCCCTGGACGAGTACTCCAACGGCAAGCTGCCCAAGGATATCTACATACCAGCCAGTAAAAACAAACATTACTTACAAATAAATTATTATATTTAAACGAATGATTTCCCCTCAGAACACATGAGCAACCTGAAGCCCAACCAGACGCTCTCCGAAAAGTCAGCTCCTACAAAGAGTGGATCAAGTACCTCTACGAGCAGCACTACGACCACCAGTACCAGCACCACCAGTACCACTCCAGAACCAGCCAGAACGAATAGTGCTCCAAAGCCCACCAAGCACAAGAAGCATCCGACCACGACGACCACAGAGGCAGCCGAGGAAGAAGAGGAGGAAGAGTCTGAGGATGATGGCGAGGAAGAGGAACCGCCACTGAGCAACAAGCTCAAGTCCGGCCAGGGACAGGGTCAGGTGCTGAAGGAGTGCGAGGGCGAGTGCATGAACGGCATCTTTGCCATCTTCTGCGACGACATTGATTCCGACGCCTTTTGTCCTGGCGAGGGAAGTTGCTGTGTCACGGGAACTGCCTCCGAGTCACCGGCCTCCTCCAAGCCAGCGACACCAACCAAGCCGGCCATCAAGCATGCACCTAAGCCTGCCTCAAAGCCAGCACGTCCTGCCTCTCCGCCCCCGCCGCCACCACCATCATCCACATCAGGAGGAGGAGGAGGAGGAGGCGGAGGTGACTTCCTCTCGCAGATCATATCCTTTGCCGAAAGCACTCTCAATTCTCCGGCTCCACCGCCGCCGCCGCCACCGCAATCACCGCCTCAGGTGCCTCGCTGTCCCGGCTTTTGTCTGCTGAACATCATGGCTGCCTTCTGTGAGCGCCCCTCAGTGCTGGTCTCCACACCCACCACGTGCGCAAAGGGATCCGTGTGCTGTGATAACTCCCGATCGGGAGTGGTTAAGCCCAAGCTGCCGCCACCGACACCCTCGCCCACGGCTCCACCCACCGCGCCGCCCTATGTCCTGCCCAATACCCCAAGTCCGGATCCTAGGGAAGAGTGTCCCGGCTCCTGCATAGTCAGCCTGCTAAGCTTCACATGCTTCAGTGAGTCTACTTAACATATTTTATATCTCCTATCCAATATTGAAACTCTATCCTTATTCCAGAAAACGCCGAGATGACGGAACTGTTCCGCTGCAAGCGCTCCGGTCAGATTTGCTGTGCTCCAAAGAGCAAGATCCTAGAGAAGCAGCAATTCCAGACGCGCAATGACACCGCCTACTATCCGGCACCGCCACCGCCTCCCATCGGTCCACCGCAGGCTTATCCGCCACAGACGCCGCCCTACTCCTACATGAACAACCAGCCGCAGGGTCCACCGCCTCCTCCTCCCCAGATGGCAGTGCATCATCAGAATCCCTACCAGCCACCGCCGCCGGCGCCCAACTATGCGGACTATTATCCAGTTTCCGGACCCGGTCTTCAGGCTGGACTTCCGCCCCAGCCTCAGCCGCCTCCAATGACCACGCCGCCACCCACGACGACCACATCGACGACTCCTCGGCCGCATGTCTACTCCAAGTACGTGTGCGGTGTGAAGGGAACTCTGCGAACAGGACGCTCTCCCGCTCTCTCGTTGGTGGCCTATGCCCGGGCCAAGTATGGTGTCCAGCGATCAGCCCGACAGATAACCTCCGCTTCGGGTTATTCTGGCAACTTCAACAAGTCCAATGAGCGACTGGTCCTCGGCTCGGCCATTGTTCCCATTCAGATTCACAATGACAAGCTGGGTGACCTCGTGGAGTCGAGCAGCCTGCAGAGCAATCAGCTGCGATCGTACCACAACCACCGGGAGGAGACAGGAGTGGCTGGGGATCAGCCGGAGCTGGTCTATCCGAATTACTACCACCAGCAGAAACGATCCTTGCATGGCCTTCAGTTCCAGTCCAATTCCAGTGGAAGACGTAGGGCTCGAGTGGTGGGCGGAGAGGATGGTGAGAATGGCGAGTGGTGCTGGCAGGTGGCGTTGATTAACTCCTTGAACCAGTACCTCTGCGGAGCGGCACTCATTGGCACCCAGTGGGTCCTGACGGCGGCCCATTGTGTCACTAAGTAAGTGGGAGTCCATTTATCATTATCATTTAATTCTTTAATCGTAATCCCCTCCAGCATTGTTCGTTCCGGAGATGCAATCTACGTGCGAGTTGGCGACTACGATCTAACCAGGAAGTACGGCAGTCCTGGAGCCCAGACCCTGCGCGTGGCCACCACTTACATCCACCACAACCATAATAGCCAGACGCTGGACAATGACATTGCCCTGCTGAAGCTCCATGGTCAAGCTGAGCTCAGGGATGGCGTCTGCTTGGTGTGTCTGCCCGCTCGCGGAGTAAGTCATGCGGCGGGCAAGCGATGCACTGTGACCGGTTACGGCTACATGGGCGAAGGTGAGTCTCCTGGAGTAACTAGAGATTCTCCAATAACAAGCATAACCTCTTACAGCTGGTCCCATTCCCTTGAGAGTGCGCGAGGCCGAGATTCCCATTGTCAGCGACACGGAGTGCATCCGTAAGGTGAACGCCGTAACAGAGAAGATCTTCATCCTGCCTGCCTCCAGTTTCTGTGCTGGTGGCGAGGAGGGACACGATGCCTGTCAGGGCGATGGCGGTGGTCCTCTGGTCTGTCAAGATGATGGCTTCTATGAGCTGGCCGGTCTTGTGTCCTGGGGATTCGGCTGCGGTCGCCAGGATGTGCCCGGCGTCTATGTGAAGACGTCCTCGTTCATCGGCTGGATCAATCAGATCATCAGCGTAAATAACTTATAGTGATCCTACAAGCAGGATCTCTCGCTTGTGCGGGAGGAACCCCGCTCTCGTGGCCACGTCCATCATCCGGAGTGGCCTACGATTGCCTCGGGGTTCCCGCTCTTCGACTGCTAACGTAAACCCATCCTAGTGTAATCTATTCATACCCAAACTAATCCTAACTCCTAACAGAAAGCAATTACATATTAACTATTACGATTATCGGTAGCGTAGACGGCAATCTTCAAAAGTATTCCCCTATTTGATAACGCCCTATTGTAAACTGTTTTTGTATATATACGAAATAAATACAAAAAAAATTTTCAGTTATATAAAGTTTGATTTCGAATGGGGAATTTTAGGTGTAAAGAGTTTATGTAAGGTATGAACTTCAAGTCTAGAATAAAGGATATAACGGAACCTAAAAAGATACTAATATTAAGAAAGAACCAAAGGGTTATGGGTATGGTAGTTTTGTAACATTTAATTCCCCAAAACTTTACCGAAAAATATCATACAAAAAACCGTATTCAAGAATTCTTGAGAATGAATTTATCTTTTGATATTTGTAACGGAATTTTTTTTCAAATTTAAGGAAAAAGAAACCCTTTTCTTGAATAATCAGGATGCAATTACTCGAAAGTAAATGGGTTTTACATAAAAAAAAACTATGGTTATATAGAAATTTATTAGACATGGGAAAAGGGTTTTTAAGAATACCTTTTTTTTTGCTATAAAAATAAGGCACATCTTGCATTTGATCAAATTTAAATATTCACAAGAAATTTAACGGAAATTTAACCAAAAAAAAAAGGATCTGTTGAAAGGACTCTCTCTTACGCACACAAGGCTGTTCCCTATATCCGAGTGACTTTCGAGAGGCGGAGCAGAAAAACTCACTCAAGGAAAGGCTGCTCTGAGAGTTCCCCATTGAGTCCAAGAGACTCTGCTCTAATAAGAGAATCTCGGGCATCTCGGTGCGGATAAAAACGAGACGGCAGAAAAACTTACCCTCGCGAGTGGAAACCTGAACTCCCTTCCTCCTGATTTGCTTGGTTTCACATATATTTTTTTGCTTTGTGTGTTTTAACCCTTTCTGCTGTCTGCTGCGTGATTCAATGCGCTGAGTTTTTCTTCCCTCGCGAAAGAAATCGAAAGCCTGGACTTCGGGTGCTCATCGTGCGGACTTCGGGTGAACTTCGGCGTTTGGCCAAAAGGGTTCCCGAGTCGTTCGATTTGGTATCCGAGAACAGAAGTTCCTCTGGCCTCGAGCTGAGCGGATCGCAGAGATCGTTGAAGACAAGCGCGACTCTCGTCACTCCCGTGATCTTCTAAACTCCTTAAATCCCACAGTCTCCTGAGAGATCTAGTGCTTAGATATATAGTTATAGATAGCGATAGATCCTAGATCTTTGAGTCCTGATCCTAGTTTGCATGCCTTTCGTATTGGTTGTTTGTGTCTGTGCCTGGTTTCTGTTCGCTCCACCGACTCGCGTTAAGTTCAAGGACATTGCCTCTCGAGGATTCAGCACAATGGAGGCCAACTCACCCACCAACACACCCACAGCAACGGTGGCCACCACAACAACCACAGCCTCCACAACAGTGGTCACATCAACGCCTTCGCCAGCTGCCAGCACCAGCAGCAAAGGTCACAGCCAACCCGCCTCCAGTTGCTCCGCATCAGCATCAGCATCCGCCTCAGTTTCCGCCTCCGCTACTGCAACACCTCCTGGTCAGCAGCTGCTGGCCACCAGCCTGGAGGTGGCCAAACAGGAGGATCTGTACAATCTGTCCCTGGCCAGCGGACTTTCCGAGGGCCAGCGATCGCTTTCGGGCGCTCCGTCGGCATCCTCCAGTCCCATCATGAGTCCGCAGGGCAAGATCTTTGGAAGGAATGCGAATGGCACAAGTAAGTACAAATTATTTATTTAAATATTTAATGTTTCATTTAAATTAAAAAAGTTTAACTTAAATATTAAATAAAATGTGTGTTTTTAATGATAAATATGCGAAAACGCTTGAAAGTGCTTTGAATTTCGATACAAAGAGAACAAGCTATTTTTATTTAAATTAAAAACTCCTCTTAATATACTAGTAAAAAACATAGATAGATTATTTTAGGAAAAATATACAAGTTATTGCTATATTTTTTATTTATTTGTGTGAGTCAGATTTCCAATTAAATTATAATTTTCACACAACAAACTTATGATGTGTCTAAAAATAAATTAAATAAAATATTTGCAAGGATGTTTTTAGTAAAATGGTTACTACAAATTTTTAGAACAGTTTTGAGGTTTGATAGTAGTAACAATCCTTTTATACCCGACACTTTAAGCGTCTAACCACATATGTTATTTTGTTAAAGAGTTCCCAAAACATTAATTTTTTGTACA
This sequence comes from Drosophila punjabiensis, assembly GCA_008042585.1. Taxonomy (NCBI): domain Eukaryota; kingdom Metazoa; phylum Arthropoda; class Insecta; order Diptera; family Drosophilidae; genus Drosophila; species Drosophila punjabiensis. The sequence goes on from VNJR01008264.1 coordinate 51,252, forward strand.
TATTAAACTGAAATCGAAGGCCATATGCAAATGTTTTCCTTTATAAAAACTAGGACTTGCAGATGTCTCTTTTAAAACAATTTTAAAACAACTCTATTATTGTTGCCCTTCCTGACCGCATCGAATCCTTTATTGAGCTTCCTCCTGCAGTCTTGCCAATCTCCTCCTCCTCCTGTGGCAGCCTGCAATTTTCGCGCTCTTTTCGCGAGCTTCATTTGACAAGCTTCGCCAGCCATTGTTCCATCAGCATTGTGTTGTGTATTATTATTATGTAACGGAAAACGCTTTCCGAACCCAAGCTTAGCCCTAACGGACTTTGGTTTGATAACAAAGAAAAGTGGCCTTCATGCTCAAAGGACTGCGGTTCCGGTTTCCACTTCCTTGGTGCCAATCGCTCGGGGTGTCTTATTTTGCATATCTGCTCAAGTCTTAAGATTCCTCCAGGTAGCAATGGCAGACGGCATCCAATGAGATCTGTGCCAGGATCCAGGTAGGATCTCTAGCCTAGGCAGCCGTTAGATTCAGCTCGTGGTGATAGGCCGTGTCTTAGGGGTGACAAGCAAAAACTATGAAAGGAAACCAGGGGTAAAAAAAACTCACCCCAAGCGATGAGGGTAGTAAAATGTATATTTCGAAAAAATCTCAGCTTAAAAGGACTCAACCAACGAGACGCGTTCTCGCTGGGAAAAATGCTCAGTCTTTCAGAATAAAAAAAAATGTCGCCACACGGAGAGAAAATCAAAGATTTAATTTTAATCTTATTAAGATTGATTTCGATAAGTTCTTTAGAATAAAGCGTTCTCCTGATATATGCAGAATTTTAATCTATGATCTATGTTCTTCCATACGAATATCATATGATATTTCCGGATGTTCGAGAACCTATTAATTATTGTATGACGAACATATAGTTAACCTAATAAGATCATGAAAGTATAGAGGAATAGAAATATTATCCAATGATAATCTCTTAAATCTTCGACCCAAAAAGATTTCAGAGCACATGGAAAAAGTCTAGGATATGTGAAAAAAGTTGAGTTGACATTTATCTTTTTGCCGTGCAGGTTATGGTTATGGCCCTGCGTCTGTCGGGGGCCATTGGCCATTGGCACGTACGGGCCAAGTTATTGCCACCAATGGAATTTTGATCGACAAGAATTTGGTCGTTGAAAAACGTTGGCTTTTAATTTATCGTTGTATATGAGAAATAGTTTCGGTTACTTGCCCATTGCCGATGCCAACTTAAGCAGGGAGTGGAAAGGGAGGCGGAGGAGGTCTCGGTCCCAGGTCCCAGCTCAGGTCCCAGGGCTCAGGCTTCAGGCTCCAGGCTGCAGGCAGAAGCTACCTCCAGGTTCCGATTCCAGCTCCAACTCACCTCCAAGTCAAAGTCTGCAAAGTCCGGCGTCTACTTTTTGCCCATAATCGAAGCGATCGCACGATTGACTGCTCCGCACACGCACACATTGTCACTTTTACGCACACGGTGCACTGCGAGAAATGAGTTGTACTTATTTAATCATTTAAAAAGGGAACTGTTATAAAATATATATTAAGTGTGAACAGGAAAAAAGCTCTTTTTTAATAAAAATTCAGTAAAAGTCAGCTTACAAATTTAAATGCAAACTTGGAAATTTAAATTTGAGAGAATATTTAATATTGAGTCATATATTTTTTATTCTTCCCAACGAGAGAATATTTAATATTGAGTCATACTCGTAATACTCGTTCAATAACTATGAACAATATTAAATTAAATAAATTTAGCTCAATAAATATGATATCTTATAATAATTGCCCTCCCAATATTGATTGATTAATTTCTGACAGTGTGACCGATTTGTGGTCCTGGCTGCTTGGGCAGCTGCTTGGTATGTGGCGTCGAATGTCATTATTGCTGCCAAGTGCCAACTAAAAAGTTACTGCAGTTAATTTTTTGTCCATCTTTACCATTTGCCGTTCGCATAAAAACAGCATATTTAGCAAATGACAACAACAATAAGAACACCAGCCGAAGCAGCAGCAGAAAAAGAAGAAGCAGAGGCAGTGGGGATAAAAAAAAAACGAACCCGCAAATTAAATAAATAAAAAATCAGCAACAATCCGAAGGAGAAACTGGAGGAAGAGGAGAAACGGCCAAGTGTCCCCAACTCTACCTCTCCCACTCTGGCGCTCTCGCCTCACTGCTCCACAGCCTCTCGCTGTCCCTCGCTTCCTCCTCCTCCCGCCTGGCTGCTGCTCCTGGCAGCATTATTTGTGTATTGAAATCACGTCTCATTTATTTATTGCTGCGAAGGTATGCCCCTCTCGCTCGCTCGCCCCCAGACTCCCGGACTTACGCAAGTCTGCGTTAAATACCCGCAAGTGGAGCAGAGGGAGACAGAGAGAAAGAGAGTGGAGCGATGGAAATGCCAAGTAGTCGCATAGAGCAGAAGTGTGGCCAAGAGCTTAACCCTTGAGCGGTCAGCTAAAGTTAGCAAGGAGATCTCTAAGAATTCATTTTCGAAAAATGTGAAAATTGTAATATTCCTGAATTTAAATATAAATTGAATAGTAATTTTTCCAATCTCATTTTTTAATTAAAATGTAAATTGAATACTATTTTCTAATCTCATATAATTTCTTTTGGTATAAACTAATAATATAAATCTTTTAAAGAATTTATAAAGATTTCTTTAATACAATCCCTAAAACGGTATAAACTTTCACCGGAACTGATAACCTCATTTTCTAAACAAAATTCAAGCTTATTTTGTGCAACCTTCTCCTCCAATTATCAGATTTAACAAACATTTATAAGCCATTTCAAGTCTCTATTAACGTTCACTTTAAGCTAACTTGTGGCTAACTATCACAACTCTCAAGTTCAGCCTGGTTGATATTTGAGTTCTCGAAAACTATTTATGATATACCCAATTAAGCGGATAGGAATGCGAATTATTCTTTGCCGCCAGCCATAAATTGTAATAACCAACTTCAGCCCCCTGGCGCGGAGCGTGGGTTAATGACGCGACAAGTGAGAAGAGCGGATCCCCATCCTCTCATCCTTGGTGTTTGTCGTTGGTGGATGCGCTTGTGGTTAGGAGCAACAGAAGGGGAAAAAAAAAAGAATGGAATCGGAAGATGGCCATCGATGTACGCGGCTTTTTCTGTCTCTGCCCTCAGTTTGTTATAATTTAACTTGGCCAGCAGCTCGTTTTTCTATTAATTAAAGCTGGCTGGCGGAGACGTTGTCGCCGTCTGAAATATTCTCACATAATTATTTACGATTTGACATAATCATCATCCTCGTCATCGTCATCGTCATCGTCATCGTCATCGGCGTCGTCCATTTAGAGCGCTGAAGCTGCCTGCCATAACAGTAACTGGCTCTGTGGCGCGGGATTCATTAGTATGAGCAATAAATCGCTGCCTAGAGCCTGGGCCAGGTTTCCTATGAAATTCTCTGTGTATGTCTTTCACACGACAATCCTTCCTCCATTTTATTTTTCCTTTCCTTTCGTCCTTTTTTTTTTTGGCCAAAAATCGAAAGTGATAAAACCAAAGGAAAAAAATTCAAATAAATGAGGCAAGATTAACATGATCCTGGCAATCCTTGACGGCGTCTTGCAGCATGCGTGACGCATTTCTAACGAGTTTTGATCGCATCTCGCCGCGGATCCTTGGTCCTCGAAAAGGGGTTGATCTCGCGTCGCTATCGCTATGACCTATGCTTATGCAGATGAGCTGGTTCCCAGCTCCGAGCTCTCGCCTCATCCTTTTTGTGTGCTTTTCGAGTTCTTTTTTTTTTTGCTCGCCCGAAAAAGGGTTTAGGGTCCAGACGACGTCCGTCGAGTTTTTTTCTTCCTTTTTTTTTGGTTAAAAAAGCGAATTTAATTAAAGTTTTTTTCTTATGGTCTCAGAACATTGTGAGAACGTCTCAGGCCAGAACTCCATAAATATCTTTTTTTTTTTTGCTAAAAGCCTGTTTGGTTTTTTTTTTGTTTTTGTTTTGTGTCTTCCAGTGATCACCACATCGCGGCCGGGCAACGAGGCGGAGGTGCAGCTGTACCGGGTGCTCCAGCGGGCCAGCCTGCTGGCCTACTATGACACACTCCTGGAGATGGGCGGCGATGATGTGCAGCAGCTGTACGACGCCGGCGAGGAGGAGTTCCTGGAGATCATGGCCCTGGTGGGTATGGCCTCCAAGCCGCTCCATGTCCGCCGTCTCCAAAAAGCACTGCACGAGTGGGCCAATAATCCGGGTCTCTTCCAGGGTCCAATGATGCCACACTTAGGTAAGGACAAGAACCTGTTCCCACTTTCTTTAATAGAAAAATTAATCAACATTAATATATTAATTGGGTTTTAATTTTTAGGTCTTTGTGAGACACCGCCCAAGCCCGCATTGATTTTCAATCCGGACACCACGCCCGCCTTGCCCCGTAGCCAGAAGTTTCCCTCCTTTAATCCCACTGGCACCTCCTTCCAGCCCTCGCCGGTTCCGCCGGCAGCGGGGACTGCTATTCCCACCTCCGCTTCGGTCCCGACTCCTGGACCGCTGATCACCCAGATCAGCTGTCCGGGTGCGGTTCCTGTGCCTATGCCCCTGGTCCTGCCCTCCACCCCGCTGACCAGCAGCAGCAGCAGTCCCCATCCGGCAGCCAACAGCAGCAGCAGCCTGCCACCCGTGAGTACTGCCCATCAAGTGTCCTCCAGTTCGCCGCAGCTGACGCCCGTGCTGACCGAGATGCAGATCCAGAGGATCACCATGTGTGCGGAGAAGATCGGCAGACAGCTGCCGCAGCGAGAGCCGCGGGCGCAGACCACCAGGAAGCGGACCACGCGGGAACTGGAGCAGGTGATAGCCATGGGTGAGCACGATCCGCGGCGCATGGACGAGATCCGTAAGTACTCGGCCATCTACGGCCGCTTTGACTGCAAGCGGCGGCCGGAGAAGCCGCTGACCCTGCACGAGGTGTGCGTCAATGAGGCGGCCGCTCAGCTCTGCCGGAATCCCCAGACCATCTGGCTGCTCACCCGGCGCGATGAGCTCTTCCCGCTGGCCCGCCAGATAGTCAAGGATGCCGGTTTTGGGCACTCGGCTAGCATTGCCCGTTATGGTGGCCTGCTTACCCAGCTTCCGTCTCAGGGAGCTGGAGCTGGCGGAGGCGGTGGACGAAGTGGTGGACCAGGTGGTATCCCGGCCAGCGATATGGACTGTGAGTCCAGTGACGCCGGCATGCCGACCAAGCGGCAGCGACTCTCCTCCACGGAGGCCGCCAGCCAGCTGCCGCTCGACTTGAACAGGGTAAGGAAGCTAGATCAAGTAGAGCCGTAGGTTCGTCGCCCGGTGCAGTGCTTCAGCTACGCTACAGCTTCGCTTCGGAGCCCCCCAAGGTCAGGGGGCTCCCTGATAACCCAAAATTTGCTTTGCAGCTTTCGCGATCGTTACAACAAAGAACACTACTAACCCTGAGCGAGAGGTTCTTTTCAGAATATCTCGGGTTGTGGGAAGTTCAAGTCACTCTTTTGTAGCTTTGACTAAAATATATAGTGTAAATTATATACTAAATACTGGATCCTTTTTTAATCCCTCTTTATCCTATTCTTTGTAGATTTTCCTTGAGTTTCTGAGGAAGAGTAGATATCAAATTTCTGCAGTTTTTAAATCTCCTAAAAAGGTGCAATGAGAAATTTCTTATAGCTAACTTCTTGGCCCTTTTTGTAGGAGATTTTAAACTAAATCTGATTTCATTACAACATTTGAATATTTATTAAATTAGTTATAATATTAATTTATTAGTAAATTCTTAGCTTTGCGTTGTGTTTGGATTTTAATTGTTGATATTTATTTTGCTATTTGTTTGACTCTGACTAACCCTTAAACTAAATTGCTTACTAAACTTAGTCTTAGTTACAATCATATGCTTGTTAGTTGAAATTGGTATGCCAAAGTTATTTAGTCGGTAGAATTTTTGCAATATTTATATTCGTGTACCTTCCCTATTACTGTTGAGTCAATAAATAAAAATCCTACGGAATTTCCAACCAACGATCCACGTGTCTTCTTCCTTTGTCCCACAAAACAATCTGTCTGCGCCTTTGCCTCCTTGCCACGCTTAGCTTCACTTTGGCTTCTTTGCGAATGATACAGCGAGAGTGAGAGAGAGAGTTTAATCCTTGTTGATAAATCCACATGATCTCTACCAAAATAAAGGAAGCTGTCGAGGACTCGCGCTACAATCTGTTTGCCATGTACCAAAAGTTCGCCAAGCCGCCATTCGATCTGACGGAAATTGCCAAGTTCTCGTGAGTATGATTTATCAGACTTAAAAAATATTTTTTAAATTTAAATTAATAATAAATCCTTCTCCACAGACTTGGCAAGACAGCAGACTACGAGGACAACGACTCGCGCTTCTCCTTCAGCAACTCCAGTTCCCCGACCATGCCAGTGAGTATGTGTTGGAGCTCTACCAGGGCAGTTCGCTCCTACGAGTTAGCCTTAAATAAAAGAGCATCCTGCATTCCCTACTCCTCCACAGACGCCCTGCAATGGACTGGAAGGTGAACGTTCGCCGGCTGCCCGCCAATTGGACACCTCCTCGCCGCCCAGCGAGTCCGTGGATCTGAGTTCCGTTTCCGGTCCCGCTATCAGTGGTGTCCAGGTCATTTCCGCCGCGGGGGATAACATCATAGCCGTGGCCAATCCTGCTCTGGCACTAAGTCCCACGCTGAATGAGGTCCTGTCGCTCAAGCGGAGTGCTGCCTCGCCTGAGGCCTAGCTGGAGGAGATGTGGTCCCAAAAGGATGTTCATCCTAGTGCCAGATTTGGACACAAACAAATCGTTAAAATGTCAGTGCAATTCATTTAGTTTTTAGCAAAAAGAAAAGTAAACATTGTTTAAGGCATATTAAGACCATAATTAGTTTTTAGTCTCTGTGATCTATACTAAAAATCTGTAATAAAATTATTATTTATCGTACAATAAAGCGATCTAGTATAGCTAAAGATATAAAAAATTTAATTATTTTAACTGGGTAAATGTGCAAAGTTTCTAACATTTTAGGGGAATGTACATTTATTTTTTAATCTTAAACTTTATTGCTTACTTTTATGATCAAATTTGTGTGTCAAAATCAACATTTTAACATTCTATTAATTAAAGTAATAAATGTTCAATCAAATGTATTTCCTTACTTCATAAATAGAGCATTCAAAACCCTGAAAGGTGATAACATTTGCCAAAATATAAAGACCAGACAATTGCCCTCATGGATCATTTGGCAAATTGAAAGATCGTCGAGATCATAGATCACAATTGCACCCAAATTTGATATTGACGGATCGTGTTTACATATGCGATTGTGGGCAATTCCTTTGTTCGCCTCTTGACGCCGCAAAAGGCAGAAATCCCTTTTTTGCGAACCCCTGCGAACCCTTGGGCATTCTTTAAGAACCCTTGCGAATTTCGAATAAAGATATCTGGGTCTGGGAATCTGGTAATTAACACCCTTGTGGCATCGGTTTAGGTATGCAAATTTTCAGCGAAAAGTCTGCGGCATGCAAATCTTGTTTGAGATTATTGATGATGATGATCCTATATATATAGATGTCCCTCCGTCTGTTATGATCTTCATCTTAATTTTAATAGGAACAACAATGAAGATCAGGTAAAGGGGAATGCAGTTTAATGAACTTTCTCTCTCTGTGTTTAGACTCTAAATCATCTGCCAGATGCGATTTGAATCTCAAGTAAGCCAGACCATGTGGCCACAAATGCGCGGGAGGCGTTGTTTTGACTTCAAAAAGGATTCGTCTTGCATTGTGTTTTCCCAAGCATTTGATTTTCAGTTCATCTGCTGGGGGGAGAAAGGGAAAGGACTCAAGGGGAGCCAGGCTCTTTGTTTCCTTTCAAGAGAGAGATGGCGCTTGGGAGATGCATCTTCGGGGCATCTTGAAGACTGCCGAAGGGATGCTGCTGAGTTATGCAAATCCGCTTGTGGCTGCCAGAGCAATTACAATGCAGTTCATGTCCAGGGACGACGGCTGCCTTCTTACCCCGCATTTACATATAGAGTAAACCCCTTTTCTTTCTCGATCATTACCAACATGATTGATGGGCGTCTTGCGCTCAATTTGCATAAGGATATGCAGTAACCCTAAAGGGAATCCTGCTGCTTTCAGGCATCTGACCTAAGGATTAGACATCCTGAGAACAAAGCCAGGAGTGTCAATATTTGCACTCAAAGAATGGAAAGATCTTGCTCTTAAGCTCAGCACTCGGATTAGGTTAATTTTTAAGATATTTAAAATATATGTATTAAATTTTTACATAAGAATTTGTTATATGTATAATTTCAAGCTAAAATCAAAGATTTTTAGCTTAATATCCCGAAGAAAGTATCTTTTGGATTGGTCAAGCATTCTCATCAATATCTTATGTTCTTGGATTCCGATTTTGAATAAATATTTGACTAATTATTCTGTTAATATTATTTTAAAATTTCGGAAGGTTAAACGTTAATTAAGTGAGTAATTCAACTTCTACTTTCTTAAATATTTATTTATATTTTGCAATAAATAATCATTTGGCAAGACTTTGAACTAATGCCAGTGCTGAGCTTAAGCTACTTTTAGTGATTCACATAATAGATTTATTTTTACTTATTATGACTTAGTACAAGTGTGTTATGGCATGGCAACAATAGCTTCCTAGGACGTGTCCTGGACTTGTTGTGTGATCCAGTCCATGAAGTACTGTGTGCTGGTGTACACACCAGGCACCTCTGGCCGAGCACAACCGATGCCATAGGACACCACTCCGATCAGATAGAACCGTGTGCCCTGTGCACTAGTTTCCGGAATCATTAGCGGTCCACCGGAATCACCTTGGCAGGTATCATGGCCGCCGGTGAGGACTCCGGCACAGATCACAGCAGCATCAAACTGATCGGCGCTGAAGTAGCGCTTCTGGGCCGCATAGCTCCGGGCGCAGACATCGTTCTGGTAGACGGGAATCTGCAGCTCGTTGAGCACAGTGGCGGACTCACCGCCCTCCTGAGTCTTGCCCCAACCGGCAACGAAGGGCATATAGCCGACGTAGGTCTTGGACAGCAGGGGCTGCGACTTGGGCAGGCAAATGGGCGTGATCTTGGAGGAGAAGGGTACGTTCCGTTCCAAGTACAGAATGGCAATATCGCTGCGTCCATTGCGGCGATTGTACTCCGGATGAGCCACGTACTGAAAGGTATAAAAGGATACCAATTAGAATACTTTTCCAGATTTAAGTTGTTCTACAGGCCTCCACTTACTCTGGCCACATTGATATCTATGTGAGTGGTATCCGTCTCCGTACTCAGATCATGTTCTCCCAAGCGCACAAATTGCCTGAAAACGTGGGGGAAATTTAAACTTAAAATCCAAAATCTTCAAGAAATGACTTCCCTGTTAACTCACAGATCATCCCGGATGCAGTGGGCCGCCGTGAGCACATGTCTGGCGGTGATCAGGGTCCCACCGCACTTAAAGGGCGACGAGGAGGCATCGTCGTAGCCCAATAGTGCGATCCAGGGCCAGGCTCCTTTGCGGCTCACTTCGCCGCCGACAATCTTCTTGTAGTAGCCCACCGTGGAGCCGCATCCTTCCTCCACATTGAGCAGGCGTCGCGGCACTTCATCTGTGTTCTTGGGAAAGATCGGTGCCTTCGTGGTGGCCACTGTCATGCCATTGGGGCAGCAAACCTGGGTGCCCTTGTTGCCGCAGACTGTCCTGGAGGCGCGCAGGAAGTTGGCGAAAGTCTCGTCGCGCTGCTTCACCCGCAGCTCATTCAGCAGCGAAGCACACAAGTTGAGTTCTAGAGGATAAGGATAAGGATATGACATTATTAAGGATAATTTAACTCAAAGAGAAAGTCTAGCAAACCCACCCACACAGTTTCCGGGTTTGGTGTCTGGTCCGCGGCAAGCATCTCCTCGGAGTTCAATGACAGGTGCTGCCGAGGTGACCGGAAGGGGAGCCGGCGTGGTCGTTGTTGTTGTCGTCGTGGTTGTGGTTTCTCTGGGTCGCGTGAAGAAGGGATTCTCGGGCACATCCGGCGGAGGCTGGGGTCCAACGAAAGAGGTTTCTGTGGGGAAGAAGGGATTACCGCTGGGTCGCTCTGTGACCGGGTTAAATCTGGGTTCAGTGCAGCAGACCTAAATCGAGGTAAGGGAGAGAAGCAGGACAAAGCTCAGCGGGTATGAAGAACACTAGCAGATAGACAGATCCCTACCACCGGATCCCCGTTAATGTTGCGGGTGCCACAGCTGCGCTGCAGGGCGATCACATAGCGTTGCGCCCGCTCCCTGTTAGTGGTCCTAAAGATGTTCGCCACCTGGGGACAGTAGCTCAGGGTCACACAACTGCCATAGTAATTCTCCGGAGTGATGCAGTTCTGACGAACTTTACCGAAAAGAGAGTAGCACCAGAATTTAAACGTGAGTTTAAGGGATTTAATTGTCAAAGATCGCAACTTTGTATACAAATTTCATATAAAAATTAGTTATTTGTGTTGTTATTTGTATCTAACATTAATTTTTAAATTTTAGTAAAGGAACATTTTTATTTTAATTTTGAGAGTTAATTTTTGTACTTATTAAATCATTACTTATACTTTGCTACCATTTTATTTGTTGATATTAATATAGTCTAAGCTCAAAATTATGTAAAATATTTAGAGTACACATCCTAAGAATTAGGTAGAGCTCTTCGATTAATTAAAGGGAATTTTGTTAGGGAAATTAAGAAGCAAGCAAGAATAATTTGGTTAAATAATTGTAAAAAATGACGGTTATGAGTATAGACTTTTGGCAAAAATAAAGAGAATAAGATGGAATTATATACAGATTCCAGGTTAGGTTTAGTTATTTGGAATGAGTCAGTAAAATCACAGAAACAGGGGATTTAGTTATGTTTTTTCACACCTTTAACCATGTCAACATTCTATCATTAGCAAGAACACAAAACAGTCAACCAAAACCGCTCTCAAATACTTAAAAGTACACACTGCAATGAAATAAGATATATTACTTTTCAACGCCTACAAATCTTGGAGTAAATAGTGAGAGATTCCTAACAATAGATCTTTTTTGGCACAAATAGCTACGAAAAACAAACAAAAACTATAGAAAAAACTTGCACAGCTAATACATCATGTTTGTATTAAAAAAACAAAAACAATAAGTGAGTTCTTTCTTGCTTGAAAAGGATAAACAAACAATATTAAAAAGAAAACAAGAAAGGAAGCTAACTTCGGGAAGCCAATGTTTGTATACGCTTGCAGTTTCTATTTAAAATAGATTATATTTATGCAAAAAATTGCATTAATTTCAAATTCTATGCTAGTTTTCAGTGGGTTAATAATAAAGTTTAAATTTTAAAATTTTTTATGAATTTTTGCAAATTTTTATGAGGTAACCCCTTATAAACATTTGATAAAATTGGATACATTTTTTTCCCGCCAAACATGTCTAGATCCACTCGCCTAATGATGCCGATCAAGAATATATATATTTTCAGGGTCGGAAATGACTTCTTAGCAATCTTCTGACCAAAATTTTAATACCCTGCCAGGGTGCAAAAACAAAGCTATTTATTTTAAATAGAATTTTATTTTCCCTTTTACTGATGCCTAATAACATTTCATAATTAATATCTTTCAGCTTATAAGCACCCTATAGTAACCTTTAAGAATTCGTTAGGTATACCGTTAAAAATAAATATCTATCATAAACTTTAAGATACATGCTCTAGGGGATTTCGGTGCCATCTGGTAATAATAACAGGTGCTTCGCTTGACAGCTTTCCAGTTGCTGTCCGAGTCAAAAATCTGACCTTGGTGACTGGTTTCGTGAATTGGATTTGAACTCGAACGCGAGCACACAACTGGCCGGAATATATGTGTTGTTTTGTTAACAAACTTGGGGCTTTTTTAATTATCATTATTTTGCAGTTCATACAAATAGCTGTATTAGCGGGCAAATCGAAAGACTTGAGCAGCGAACTTGCCATTGAACTTGAAGATGCCGCATGTGTGAGCACAAGCGTGAACAAGTTGACACGACAACAAATATTAAAAAATAACTCAAACGATGATCAAATTGATTTAAAGTCTCTTAAGATATATATAAATTTAATAGATTTTTAAATCTTGTTGGATTTTGATTAATTAATATAAAAAGATAATAGCACACTTAGTCAGGAAGCCTGTTAGCTGGCAGTTATTATTATTTTTTTATTAACCGGCAGCTAATTAAATCCTTAGTTTTACATTTACAGCTTTTTGTAATTTTATTCTTGTTCTATTAAAAGTATTTTTACACTTCGTGAAAGCTATATCTTGTTAGTTATCACTTTGCTAGAATTTTTCTAGTAGTTTCCCATCACATTTCTGATATTTATGTAAAGTTTCACTGGGGAATATCCCCTTTAGATTGTTATTATGTTGGTTAAGCGCCTAAACTCATCAAAATTTGGTTTAGTTTTGATGTTATTTTTTCATTTGAAATGCAAAAACCCAGTGCTAATGTGTTTTATAATTTTTAAATTCGTATTTTGTTATTCCTCAATGCGTTGTTAGTGGGAACTGGTTTATTGTTAGCTCAGATCGAGTCGGGAATCTCAAGGGGTTCTACACAGATATTAGGTTTTATACAGATATATAATGCGGGATGGAGTGGGAATTATTTGAAAGCTTTTCTCCATTTATTAATTAACTGAACGGCGACTACCTTGCCTGCGCTGATTGAACTGGGCGGCAGTGGGCGGCGGGGCGTGGCCGATCGCGAGTAGGAGAAGCGTAATCACAGCACTAACACAGCACGGCGACTTCATGGCGAGATCGGGGTTACGATTGAGGTTTATATCCGGAGACTAGCAGCGACTAGCGACGTTCACCGGCCGAGAAGCGTTATCAGACTGAGAACTGGGTAGCTGGTCAGCGGATCCCAGAGAGAGAGCGGCGTCTTGACCCACGGAAGCTTCTTCGGAGATTGGACTGCGTTGAGCCGCAAGTCGAGCTTTATAAGCGGTCTTTTCTTCCCATTAAATTCTCTCTCTCTTCCAAGCCGGCGAGAGCTTGGATTCTCCCGATCGCAGCAAGCTCTCTCTCCCGGAAAAGTGCACTCAGAAAAGTAAGAAAATATATGAATTTACTTATCTTATTCTTAAGTTGATTTCTGCTTTTTATGCATTAAAATCACAATTTTATATTGTAATAGATTGCTTTTTATGGGAATAAAAGTCAACTATTTTTATTTAAAATAACAAATTACAATTTACAATTAATTTTCCTTATTTCTTATAAATATTTCCATCAATAGGAAACTAATTTTAATTATATTTATTTTAACCTTTTCATTAAATTAATATTTATCAGCTTATCAGCTTTACTTTTATATGATAAAAGAATATTATTCAACCTTCTTTCAAGTCACAATATTTTTTTCTGTGTAACTGAAGCTGCGATCATTTTGCCTGGGATTCACATCTCCTCTGGCGATCACGCAATTAGCTTTCTAAGCATATAATTCAAGGCGGAAAAAGCACCAAATTCGCTCATTCAGATTAGGAAATGATTTTCCCAGCACCCTCACCGAAAATGGCAACAAATATTTATTGTTTTTTTTTATTTTCAGGCATAATAATATGGATCACACAGTCTTCTAATTATAGAGTAAGAGTACGAACCTGGCATTATTTAAAATGCAAATTCTTAAATTGAGCCAAGAGTCCGCAATGAGACCCGACCTTGTGCTGCTCTCAATTTGTCAGCGATCTGATCCCGGGAATTCGGTGACTCAATTAGAATCGAAACGAAAACAAGAATGATAAATGCCATTAATCAAGGTAAATTAAAACGGATCCCGTTGACATGTCAATTGGGAATCACATAGCCACCTGCTAGACATCTAACTAAACTGACATTCTAAGTGGCTTTGGCTTCTATTTTTGCACCGCGATTAGCATTGACAAGCTCATTTTGTAGATCGCCGATCGAGCGGCTAAGATTACAGCCTCCCCAGCGGGCATACGCAATTAATAGGAGTACAGGTGAAGTACATGAGAATTTGCTGAAATATTTAATTTGAATTCAGGTATTAAAAGTTTATTGAGTCAATAAACGACTGTGAATGACTAACTTTTGTGTAACATTCTTGAAAAGCATTCTTGTACTTGCAATTGCAATTCTTATACAACAAAATGTATTTCTGCACAGATAACATTATCATTATCAGAAGTAACATAATGTAATATATATAGGAATTTCTGCGCAAATAAAATTATCTTTCTTATCAAAATGAATCAGGAAATCCTATAAAAAATATAAAATATTATAAAAACTGTTCACATAATCTATCAAGACTGTTTAAAGATCTCAATAAAAAGATAGAGTGGGAGGGAGACTTCAGCTATGACGCCATCATTGGGCATAATCAAGGGGTGTGCGATCACAGTTATCACCTGCTTATTAGAACCCACTTAGGCCCCTTTGATCCGCCTCATCTCATTCCATCTCGAAAACCCGACGGACACTCAACCTGATCAGAATTCCGAGGAGCTGCCGATGCCGAAAGCCAATTGGCATGCGATCGTTGCAATCCATTCTATACTATTTTTTGTGACTAATTCGGATCACTTGGCCATGCAGTTCAGGTATTGGCAACAGGTAACAGGTAACAGCGGGGGGGACCTCAGCAGCGAAGTGCGGGAAATACCAGTCGCAATCACCTGAAGAATTGCTCTTTTTGGGTTCCGGCTCGACAAGTGAAACAGTCATAAAATCGGATTCTTTATATTTATAGATTCGAAAAGGTTATACGAATTATAAAAGAAATGTACAGACAGTTTCTTTTCAGTATTAAATAATTGTAAGAAATAAATAAAACTAGAAAATATGATACAAGTATTGCACTATTTGAGCTTAGCAAATTAATCAAAGGAATAAATAACAAATTAATTAATATTGTATTGTATTCAAACCCCTCTTAAATATATATAAATTACCTTCCAAATAACACAACATTTAAATTAAACGTCTTTAGATAACATTATTGACATTTTATCAATTGATATATTTTCCCCCGAAAGCACGCTTAAGTCCAGTAAAAATAAATGCAATTAATGCAAATGATATAAAAAAACACACGTAAGATACATTAGCCTTAAATCAAATGGGAACATAAAAACATGAAATTTATTGCGGAACTTCCGGTGGGTATAAGTGTATCTTGCATTTGGGATTTAAGTTCTCGTGTGTGTTAAGTAACTGCCCTCCATTCGGATGACACATCACAGTAAAAATGTGACATTCTAAGCCAACGATAGGTGCCTCTTGATCCACGGAACATAGGAGGCGACTCTCGTATAAACTCCTGGGAAATTGGGACGAGCACACTCATAGCCAAAGGATACCAAACCCAGCAAGTAGAACCTATAGCCATTGCTCTCCAGCTGAAAGAAAAAGGATATAATCAGGTATAGAGTCAGTTTAAATGAGATATTAATCTATTAAATTAATTTAAATACTTTAATTTTCAGCAACTCAAAGTAAAGCTTGCAATAATTTTTTTAATGCCAAAAATGGGTTAAGGAATGTAGACTTTCGGTAATAACCAAGATTCTCTTGTCTGCAAGTCATCCAAGATTTTTCGTAAGTTAACGAAAACATATATCTGCGTCACTGACATGGCCAATTAGCGGGGCGGAACACACCGAACCACCTTGGAGACGACGACAGCACGGCCAAAGACTTGGCCAAAAACTGGTTAAACTTAAGGTGACTCACGACAAGAAAGGGGAACACTCGTGTAACTGACCTGCGGCATCATGAGTGGTCCACCGGAATCCCCTTGACAGGCGTCCACGCTGGAGCTGCCCGCGCACATCACCTGCAAAGGATTAACAAGTTGCAATCGATTATCTTTGGCTCGCTCCTGTTCGGGGAATCCCCTTCGCTGGGTTGCAAGTGACTTACCTTGTCGCTGAACTGGACAAACTGGAAGATGGACTTGTAACTCTGCTCGCAGCTGTGACGGGAGACGATCGGCACCTGGGCATCGCGCAGCACCTGCGATGTGGGTCCCTGGTGCTTCACAGCTCCCCAGCCGGCCACAAAGGGATTCATGCCCACAAAGTCCTGCTGTAGGAACTTGGCTGCTTCGGGCAGGCAAATGGGAGCAATGTTTCCTGGAAAAATAAAGTAATTACAATTTAATATTTAATTAAATAAATAAAACTTTTACCTGGCAAATTTCCACTTAAACCGTTCAACTCTATCAAGGCTATATCATTCGATATGGAGTTAAGGTCAAAGTGCTCGTGCACCACAGTTCTACGGATGCGGTAATCCACTGCTCCCGCTTCCACAGGCTTCGAGAGATCATGGGCTCCCAAACGCACCAGGGTCAACATGGGATTGATGCAGTGAGCCGAAGTTAAGACATAATGCGTGTGAATCAAGCTGCCACCGCAAAGGTATTTTATAGCATTCCGGTTGGCCTCCTCGAAGTAGCCCAAGGCAGCTATCCAGGGATAGGCTCCTGAAAAGGATTTATTCAGGAAATATAATAAAAGATTCCTTAAACGGCATCACTCACCCTTTCGTGCTTCCAGTCCACCCACAACTCGGTTTGAGGTAGTGCCACTTACGCCACAAGCACGTGGCACAGGCTGTACTCCAGCTGGAGGAGGCTGTGCTGGCGGATTAAAACTCGGACTAATCACAGGTTGGACCTGGCTCAGAGGCGGTGTTGGCTGGAATACCATGGGAGTGGCTGTTGGGCCGCCACTCAGAGGTGAGAAGTGAAAGAACCCAAAGGGTGCAGCTGTGGTCGGCACAAGATCCTTTCTACTCCTGGCATTTCCACTGCGGTCCGAGGCACAACACACCTGCACACACAGAGGGAATTTTTAACTAAAACATATTTACATTCTAAAGTAAATATACACACTTACAGAGCTATTAAATATGATCAACTTTCTAGATTTTTAAAGAGATGCACTTGGAATAATGACTGATTGCACTTCTCTCACTCAAACTTATTCTGCTTAATAAACAAATATAAAATATATAATTGACTGTTGACTCAATAAACAAATATAAAATAAATTAATTACTTTTGCAAAAAATTAAGATATATAAATATTCCAGCTTTAATTCAGTTAACCCTTTTAATCATCGAAATTGTCTAAAATGTAAAGCGATTTTTGGGTGTAATCAAAGCGAATTAAATTACTTTTAACTGCATAAAAATTATTTGGGTTGTTAATTGAATTTAGTGAATTAATTTTTGTGAATTAAATTTAATTCAATTTATATAAGGTAAGCAAAAAAAAACACAAAAACTTTGCCTCATTAAATTCTGTGGCAGTAACTACCAAAAAATAAAATACATGGCGAGAAAATGTTTAAACCTGATGTGCCATGAAAAATTAATAAATTAAATTAAATGAAGTAATAATTTTTCAATTAAAAAAGCCTTAAATAATTATTTTAAAACCCTGTTCATATAAAGAAAATATATCTCTTTCTCTAAATGAAATATATCTTAAAAAATTTTATACCAAAACTGCTAGATATCATCATATATTCCTCTTTAAATCAACAACTAGAACCAAAAGTATTACCATGAACGTGGCGCCATCAAATCCGCATATGGATTGACCCAGAAAGGTGCTAAAGTCGCTGCTCTGGCCCTGATACTCCTCCATGAGCGGGGCACAGGAGGTCAGGGGCAGGCAGCTGCCTGGCCGAGATCGACCGTCATAGCAGGAGGATTGGCCTGTGGAAACGGAGAGAGCAGAGAGCAGGACATGGTGACTGGGAGAGGGCGTGGCAGGAGGAGGAATTCTCCTATTCTTTGTTACATCAATTTAGTATGCCAATTCGGTTTGCTTTACATCAATTTTGTGATCGTATTTATTTTGACTAATTTTTGGAATGTAAATTTAGAGGGAAAGGGTGTGTGGTGTGTGTGCTATGTGTGTATAATGTGTGACTGATATTTTGGGTGGTGGCTAGGTGGTTATCTTAGTAGAGTATCCGACGCTTTCGGCGACGACGCCGCCTACGTCCGGCATTCAGCGGCATAAAAACCATTATGTCGGAACCGATCTGCGGAGCTCCCGGGGATGCGGACACTAGCGGGGAGTTCTGCTGGCGCGGATCAATGCATGGACAGTTGGGCAATGGTCGGGCGCCGCCGGGCAGGCAAACCAGAGGTTGAGATGGACACGTGGGCACCGGCACCGGGAGAGTGGTGCCAGATGTACTGAGAGTGGTCACCCCAGTCGTTGTGGTGGTACTCGACGTGGTGCTGCTCGTGGTGATCAGTGGCGGCGTCACAGACGGCGTCTGCGGAAAGGGCGGCGTTGGCTGGAACGTGGGTATCACTGCAGGTGTGGACGGAAGCGGTATTAGTGGAGCAGTTGGCTGCGGCGGCTGAAGCGGTGGGAATTGCGGTGGGAACTGCTGTGGTGGCTGCGGCGGAGGCAGTGCGTAGATGGGATAGTAACCTGGCGGATACAGCGGGCACCAGCCCTTGATGCTGGCCAAATACGAGAGAAACGGCCAGAAGTACACCTTCACACAGAACTCGTCCAGCAGCACCATGACCACTCCGTATCCGTGTAATTTTAACCAAAATCCGTTTATCCGTGCTTGCGGCTCGGCCACCAGGTGGCAACTGTCCCGCAACTCTCGCTTTTTTCGGCCAATTGCAGCCTGGCCAAGTGGAGCATGGCGGCAGGTCCGTAATGACTTTAATTCAATTGTACTTTTAGTGGAGCACAATTATCCAAAGAATCGTTTTTGGAAAAAAGAGCATAGTTCAGGGGCGGCTTAGGGTTTATGGAGGGTTAGCCATTTTTTGAAAAGTATATAATTTCTCTAATATTTTAAATACGTAAATTTGTTATTTAAATTAAAATTTAAATGAGGCGTAAGCTAGTATAAAATTGTAAACCTAACATGGCAAAAAAAAAAGGATATGAATTATTACTAAGTATTTTGTTGTAACTGAAACTGCAACTTTGCCTTTTGAAAGCAATAAACTTGATCTTGTATTTTATCTTATATATATTATATATTTAAAGCATTAAATTGCCAATTCCTTTGTTAGATTTCTCTTTAAAAAAATACTATTTGGATAAATAAATAAAATCTCAAAAGCATAGTTACCTTACTCTATAAATTCTCTACTAAAGCATATACCTGAATCTATTGAATCCCTACTATAATGTGTTACCACACTGATCTTTAAATACCAACACCCAAAAACGTTGAGATCTATAAAATGTTATGAGCCATTACTCCCATCATAGAGACATTACCTCCAAATCTATACAAAAAAAAAACCCTGATGATCGCCGGGAAATGCACATTCTAAATAATTGATACACTGCACCATTATTCAAGCCCGCTAATGGCAAGTCCAGCGATGGATTCACACCGAAATGCATCGTTAATTCTGGGGAAATTAAAATAACTGGGCCAGTGGCGCTTGACATCCGATTAAAATCATTTGACGACTCCCATGACGGTCTGTAAAAATCATTTGCCACTAAATTCGGTGCTAGATGATGAACAGATGCTATGTGCGGGAATTTGTTTATTTATGTTGACACATTAAATGGAATGACACTGACACGATCACATAACTCAAACAGATCTATTGGCACGATCTCTGGTGTTATTTTTAAACCAGTGACGAGGGAGCTTAAAAAAGAACTTACACTGGACGGGCGAGGGTATTGAAAGCGCCCAAAGAATTGTTATAAGAGTTCCAAGAACTATAGATCTAGAGCCATATATCGCACACATTCTGATCCTCTGAACTTCACCGACGAACTGAACCCGTGGGCCACTGAACCATCGGAACTTAAGCACCAGCGGAGTCCATTAGGGGGGCGACATTATGAGTCAAATGATTTAATTGTGGCAATTTTCGGAATGGAATTAAATTTAATTTGCGGCCAATAGCTCACTGTTTTTTTTTCGGGGGATGAACTTGAAAAGTTGAAGGATGGGAAAAGCTAGAAATCCCCCTCTCCAGATAGGGTTAATACCAGTTTTGGACTACATTTTCAATTGCGCTTATTTATTGGTGTTGTTGGGAAAACGAAAATTCCATTAAATCTAAATGCCGACTACGACTACCTTGATAACGTGCTGTATATATATGTATGTATATATGGGTTAAAATATATGGATATTGTGTATGTGTGTGCGTGTGTGTGGTGTGCTAGTTGGGGGGACCTCCTCCTGGTCCTCATCCTCCTCTACTCTCGGTGCTTGCAGTCGAGGAAGAGCTGGGCCTGCGACTGCACAAAGTGAAAGATCTCGAGCAGCATCTCGTTGGAGGTGCGACAGTTGCCGTGAACAGGCTCGAAGAAGGAGGCCGTAGAGCCGCCATTAGCCCCACCCACCGATCGCTTGCCCCAGTCCGGGGAGAATGTCAACTGGGAATGGGAAACTATTAATCAGAGAACTTCATATAAAGTGGATCAGCACTCACTTGACACTCCACGCAGGCCAGCAGCATCAGGACAAGCACGGCGGCAACCAGGACTTCGCTCTTGGGATTCATTCTGTGCACTACTGCTGCTCCATGTCTAGCCAGGCTGCCTTTATACTCCTTCAGCCAGCTCCTAGGCCAGCTGTCAGCTAATTAGCTAGTCACTTGAAAGGATTCCCCAAGTAATTACTCCTGCCCCGATGGCAAGTACAATTCCACTTCAAAACCGTCATAGACAATGAAACAGGCGTCTATGTGGAAGCGTTTGTGATTCTCCGTGTGTGTTTTTTATTAGAATTGCGCATATGTTTAAGATTTTAAATATAATTATATATTTATTTAGATACCATTAAATAAGTTCGTTAAATTATGCAGTGTGTATAAGGGAGTTAAACGAGATTGCGGCTCAAGCAACAACACAGTTTGCAAATACATTGTGGCGAACGTAGAATCAAAATATATTATTATCTTTAAAGCTGAGCTGAGCTGGATTTTGTGCGCCTTGCAGCTTACAAAGAAAAAAGGGTGAGTAGGACACGGAACTGTTTTAGCTTTCTACGCGCGCGAGAACGAGGCACTCAATGTTTTTCTTTTGTTTTTGTTACAACAAAATCGGATTGTAAGCAGTTTTTAGTTTATAATATGTATACGTGTATATATTAGTAGTAAATAACAATACAAATTACAATAACACATTATTACGTTTTGGCTTAATCGAAACAAACGCTCTGGGGTCAGTTATTGCCAGTTATCATATATAAAAAACAAATGGCCAGCGACTGTGCCGGCCACGCACAATTGGTAATATAGTAATCATAGAAAACATTCGTCCTTAAATAATATTACAAAAATATATGTAGAAATATATATATATATATGTATATATGTCATATATTATGTGTGTGTGTACAATGTTATCCGTGTATGCGTGTGATTCTGTTGTATATATCTAACTATATATGCGGGCGTGTTTCCTTTTACTTTCATTCTTAGTGTTTGAGTTTTCAGTTGCTGGGTTTTTTGAGTTTCTTTGTTAGCTATTTAAAAGTGGCGAAGCTTATTCGATTCTTTCGTTGCACCTGGCACCTGGCTCCTGGCTCCTGGCACCCGGCTCCAGGTTGAAATGCAATTCGTTTGGGCTCGTTTTCTGACGCACGGCTACTGGTTTCTGGTTACTGGTTTACTTGGTATTGTGGTTTATCGTCTTCTCAACGGAATTCAAAGCTCAGTCGACGCGTGTTTCGAAAATTTGGTGTTATACTCGTTAAATGGTTTGTGGAGATTCTTACATCAGGCAGCACTTCCTCTTGCCCTTCTTCTTGTAGTCCTGCTCGATGAAGGGACGCTCGGCGATCTGGAATTTGCGCACGATCCGCACCAGCTCGTGGAAGGCCTGATCGACATTAACCCGCAGCTTGGCACTGCACTCGATGTAGGGCATGATGAGGTTGCGACTGGTGTTTTGCGCCTCCTCCAGCGACACCTGCCGCTGGTGCTCCAAATCGCACTTGTTGCCCACCATCAGCATGGGGAACTCGTCGCGATCCTTTACGCGCAATATCTGGCGCCGGAACTTGGGGATCTCATCGAAGCTGGAATGATCGTTGAGCGAGAAGACGAGCAGGAAGCCCTCGCCGGAGCGCATATACTGCTCCCGCATGGCACTGAACTCCTCCTGTCCGGCCGTGTCCAAAACTGGCAGGTAAGAAAGATAAATTAAAGGAAATTAAAGGATTTCAGGCAAAGATCTCTTGATTAAACTCACTGTCCAACTTGGCTGGCACATCGTCGATAACGCACTGCTTCGTGTACGAGTCCTCGATGGTGGGATCGTAGTCTGTGACGAAGTAGCTCTGCAAGATTAAGATCGAGAATATTTATCACTGCGCGCTCTTCACGTTTGTTTACACACGTCCAAGACGACGCCACTTTATCATTTGCCGCCGTGCCCCTGCCCCGCCGTGCTCCTATATCTTCTTGGGGGAAAATCTACGGCGTATCTGTGTGTGTGTGTGTGTGCCCGCCTGGGATGGATACAAAAGCGAAAGAAAGATGTGGCGGTGACGCAAATGCCTAAAAATAAATGGAATGAATGGTCGTGACCATGGCACAGCACACACCGTACACACCACACCAAATCGATCGGATCAGGCCCCGGACCAGACAGGGGCACACCCAAAAGCCACAACTCCGCGACGCTTGACCGTACGTAGCATCCATCCCGTGCCCAAATGGGGATACATACGGGGGCGTGGCCGCGATGATCTCCGCTCGAAACTATGCAGCAGCACACACAGCACACGCATGTCCAAACACACAGACGCACCTCGCTTGTTGCTTTGCTTTGCTTTGCTTGTTTGTTGCTTTTGCCAAAACAAGGGCCCACCTCACCGTCCCACTTTCCCTCCCCTGGCCTATGGCTGCTCCCTATGCGTGTTTGCTCCTCCTGCGTGGCACCGCCGGGCTGCTATGAGGCCTCACCTGGATGAACTGTATCGTTATGGCCGACTTGCCCACGCCGCCGCCGCCGACGACCACCAGTTTGTACGTTTGCATCTGCATTTCCGCGTTAATTTCGACCAGTTGGCCAGCTAACTTCTTTTATTATTTTTCCGCGACTGCCAGTGTGACCGCGCTTGTAACTAACAAAATCTTTAAAAACACTTTAAACGGTTGTGAAATGTGATAAGAAAATGTGGTAAAATTGGGTAAAAACAGCAAAGTAAGGTATTTTGTATAACTATTTAATTAATTCTTTTATTTACAAATTAATTAATATATATTTAATAGAAAAGCGAAAGCTCCTTTTTTGATTATTTAAAATTTTACTAATTCCAACAAAATACCAAGTTTTAATACCAAAAAGTCATCATTTCTTGGCGCCCAATCTATGGTCATACTATCCCCACGCTAATTTTTCGCCTCATAAGTTTGTTTGGTTTTGGAAATTCGCAAATTACTCGAAAAATGCCGGAAGAAGTAGAGGTAGCTGTGGACGACAAGAGGAACAACTTGCCCTGGATCGAGAAGTACCGCCCAGTTAAGTTCAAGGAGATTGTGGGCAACGAAGACACCGTGGCGCGTCTCTCCGTATTCGCCACCCAGGGAAATGCACCCAACATAATTATTGCAGTGAGTATAGAAAGGAAACTCTTGTTGAATGGTCACTATATGATGTTCCTTCTCCCCAAAGGGTCCTCCTGGCGTGGGCAAGACCACCACCATCCAGTGCCTGGCGCGCATCCTTCTGGGAGACAGCTACAAGGAGGCGGTCCTCGAGCTAAATGCCTCGAATGAGCGCGGCATCGATGTGGTGCGCAACAAGATCAAGATGTTTGCCCAGCAAAAGGTGACATTACCGCGTGGCCGCCATAAGATTGTAATCCTGGACGAGGCCGACAGCATGACGGAGGGCGCCCAGCAGGCGCTGCGCCGCACCATGGAAATCTACAGCAGCACCACGCGCTTCGCCCTCGCCTGCAACACCAGTGAGAAGATCATCGAGCCCATCCAGTCCCGCTGTGCCATGCTGCGCTTCACCAAGCTCTCCGACGCCCAGGTCCTGGCCAAGCTCATCGAGGTGTCCAAGTGGGAGAAGCTCAACTACACGGAGGACGGCCTCGAGGCCATTGTCTTCACCGCCCAGGGCGACATGCGTCAGGGACTGAATAACTTGCAGTCGACCGCCCAAGGCTTCGGCGACATCACCATGGACAATGTGTTCAAGGTCTGCGACGAGCCGCACCCCAAGCTTCTGGAGGATATGATCCAACACTGCGCCGCCAACGACATCCACAAGGCCTACAAGATCCTGGCCAAGCTCTGGAAGCTGGGCTACTCGCCCGAGGACATCATCGGCAACATCTTCCGCGTCTGCAAGCGCATCAACATCGACGAGCACCTGAAGCTGGACTTTATCCGCGAGATCGGCATTACCCACATGAAGATCGTCGACGGCATTAACTCCCTGCTTCAGCTTACCGCCCTGCTGGCTAAGCTATGCAATGCCGCCGAGAAGCACTGATTTTGTTTATTAAAAGATATTTTAAGAGGAAAAATGATTAGTATAGATTAAGGATCATAACTTGTGAATAAATGCAAGCATTTCGAGAAATGAATTACAATATTAGAATTCTGAAATTGAATTTGCTGTCAATAATAAGGGAACCACTTTTTTCGAATCCAATCAGAATTGTATTATATGGGAATAAGCGATGAATCTTTTCCAACATTTTTCAATAATTTTCCGTTATGCCACATTAGCGCCCATGTGAATTATAAAAATTATAAATTAAATTCAGTTTCAAATATTAATTTTAAAAAGTTAATTTAAATTCATTTTTGAATCTGTGGCTTTTCGACTATCCATTTTTCATAAAGCATAAAACTTATATATTTATGTCTATCTATTTATTTAATTATTTTAAATTGTCAATTATGTCAATCTATTTATTTCATTGTTTTTAAATTTATTTTACAAGACCGAGTTGGCAGCACTTGTTAGTGATAGTTCTGGATTATTCAAAATATTTTCGTGTTGGCACCGAATCGAGGTGGAAACAAGATGTTCAATATTAAATAAATAGAAAAAAAAAACTAATAAAATAAAATAAAAACTTACACAAATAAATAGTTGTAATCCATTAATGAATTATTATTTATTAATTTATTAGTCAAAAAATCGATAGTCCCCTAAAAATGACAAACGATATTTCAATTGATATTCATCCACCTCTAGTTTTTAATCTTTACGGGTCGGCCAGTCTGGTCACACTGCTCACAACTGCTTGAAAGAAGTGAATATGGCGAGTCTTGGGGGCCAACACGAAAATATTTCGAATAATCCAGAAGGTACGCATTGAAAACAGGCCCGCTGAGTGCGAAATTGTGGGACGAGGCCCGGTGCTGGGGCGGCGCGTCGAAAACGGCCAGGAGTTACGCGTTTTCGGGACATTTGGCACGGCCAAAAAGTGCTGGTCGACTGCGCAGCAAACGGCAGCACTCACACCACGGCCAAAGCAAACGGAGTGAAGAAACGAGAAAAAAAAAGAGAAAAAGCAAGGGAGAGGAAGCCAGAAGAAGTGTCTGCCCCCGTCGAAATGGGCGAAGATTCGCTGCCGTGTGTTTTGGGCTCCCCCAATCCGTCGTCCGGAGTTTTGAGTTTATAAATAAGTTGGTGGCTCCAGTTCGCAGCAGCAGCAGCAGAGCGAGAGGCAAACACACACATTTTCCCAATGTCTCTCGCTTCGTCATCGCAGCTGCTGTTTGTTTGTGTGTGTGTGTGTTCGTTCGCGTGCGTGTGTGTTTGTGTTTGTCCGTCTGTCCTTTTCGTTCGTCCATCCGTGTTTTTGGTGTTCTCCTTTAACCGCTGCTTCTTCTGGCTGAACGAACGGCAATTGATTTTCCCCCAAGTTCCTGCGTGAAAACTCCGGAAAAATCACACTACTCACCTGCCGCCCTCCCCCTTCGTTTACTTTCAGTGGAAAACACATCCAAGCGACCGGAGAGCCGCGAGGGCAGCGCCGAGCGAAAAGGTAAGTCCGCCTGAAGGCCTCTTCCACTGGGATTATCGCGATTTGCGAGTTATATAAACAGTAAAATCAGCACATTCGCACACACTCACCTTGCCAATACATGCATATGTTGTGTATACGTATACTCCGCTCCAATCAACTCCAGCCCACGCATTCGCACCTGCCAAGTCGGCGGTAAAGAGCACCACAACGGCAACGAGCTGCGGCGCCGGCGCAACCTTGCATTGGTTTGCCCAGGTGGGCGGCGGTGGCACCTCGTCGGAAGAAGACACTCAAGGTAGTTGACATTCCAGAGCCACGCCCCGCCCCGCTCCCCCTGCTCTGCATACCTGCCGCATGATCTCACTTGACAAAAAAAAAAAGCGAACTTTAGGCCTGTTTAATGTGTGCCTCCTTATCGCTGGCTTAACCCTCCAAAGGCCCAGGTGACAGGTCTGGAACAAGCCGGGATATTTATAAAAAAAATCTCTGAAAGTTGTTCTTTAGGAGATAAAGTTGACTTCTTTGCTTGAAGATATTTTTTTCTGGGAGAAGAATCAAGTAAATTACTTTAAAAAAGCCAGAGTTAATGTTTGTTAATATTACAAGGCTATGTTTTATGATTGCAAAGATTCTGAGATCTTTTTTAAATGAGGTCTTTTTAACATATAAAGACAATATGTAAAAAGGAAGGCTTAAAAAGTGTGATAATCTTCTGTCTAACTATATTGGACGTCCCTAAAAATGTAGTAAATATTATTGTACGTCCAAAACTGCATTGACATATTTACTTATCATTTTATTTTACTTATCAGCTGAAAAAAAAAATCAAAGAATCACGCTTACTTACAGAAGAACTCTTTTAAATGATTTGCAATAGATTCCTTAAAAGCCGGCACAAAGCCTACTCCTATATGAATGAGATACTTATCGACCTTTTGCAAATTAAAGAAGAAAAGAATTTGAATAAGGAGCCACACCTCTTTTGAATATAAAACAAGATCTATAAAGAAGGTTTAATGAATTAACTAAAGGTATCGTGTCTAGCCAAAGAGTCTTATTATTTAAAGCTTTGGAATAGATTACTTAACATATTTGCAGAAAAACTTAATTTCTTGATGCTTATTATTTAAAATTCCATTTTATAACTAAAATTTCAAGTAGTTCTATCTTGTAAAATCAAAGGCATTCCGAGTGTTAAAACTCTAAAAAAAATCGTCTACGACCTTGGCCGCTGATAATTTTCCATTTGTTTTAATATTTTCACACATGGAACGAAGAAAAGTGAACTGAGGAGATTGACTTGCAGCAGTTGTTTCTTTGTCGTCGCTCACTTACGTCATGGAATTCCAAAAATATCTTGGCCGATAACGCCGATAAGGCCCAGTTCGATTATGCAGACATTTTCCGCAAGCCAGCCGCATGTTTCTTAAAACAAATATTATTATTATTTATTATTGTTTTCTTTTTTTGCACCGCTCCGCTCTCGCATTTTTCTCTGCTCGCCTCAATGTCATTTCAATAGAACGAGAAAATAAAAGAGGAAAAATGTGCGCTTGCATTTGCTTTCTATTTTTTCGCCTTATTTTGCGAAATGAGAGGGCGTTCAGTGTCCGTGTATTTGTGCCATTTGTTATTGTTGCTCGCTCATGCCACAAACTCGTCGTAGTTTTGTCAATTGACCCACAAAAAGTGAGCGTACATTGTCGGTGACGTCAGCAGTGCGAGCTCTCTTGGTAAATAACTCGCCGGCTAAAGCCCGAAAAATGTGGCTAATAAAGCGGATTTTATATTGATTTTTCGTTTGGCTGGGCCACAGGTAGAGCTTCCCGACGGAATAATTCCCCATTTTATTTGACTGCGAACGTAACCATTGTTTATCATCGAGTTAACCCCTTTACATCCAATACAAACTACTTACTGCGTGTTTCTATTTGTAGCGTCCAAAGACCGCGAGGAGAAGCTGAAATATGCACGCGACCGACAGAACGAGGAGCGGCAGCGTAAGATCGAGGAGCTGCGTGCCCAGGCGGAGGCCGCCCAGCGGTATCGCGAACAGAAGGAGGAGGAGCGAAGGCGGCGCATCGAGGAGATACGCATACGCGACACAGAGAAGCGCCATCAGGTGGAGGAGCGCAAGAAGGCCATTTTTGAGGCCGAGAAGGAGCGTCGCGAGTATATTCTTAAAAAGAATCAGGCAAGACCTTGGGATATTATTCAAATTAAGGTTTTTCCAATGTAAAATCCACTTGCAGGAACGCGATTCCCGAATAGAAGTTAAGAAGCGGGACAGAAACTCTATTGGCTTTGCCTTTGGCTCCTCGACTCCTCGTCTGCTGGATGTGCCCGCGGATTATGGCCTAGTATCGCCCAGCGCGTTTTGGGGTCAGCGGAGGTAAGGCCGCAATATAAATATGCTACGATTGTGAGCTAAAATCTCTCATGAAGCTATTATTTTTTGGACAAATTATATCTTTAATTGTTGATTTTATAGTAATCTATTCTTATTAATTTATAAACATTAATGGCGAATTTTTCCCCATTCAGATCAACATCTATATCGAACGTAGCGGGCGCCTCGCTCTCACGTCGAAGTTCAGAGCGTGAACTTGCCGACAGTGGTGCTAAGAAGCGTGCCTCCTCCTCCACGGACAGACACGACGGTGAGTACCCAATGCCCCTTGTCGGCACCTAGATTACCCCCGAGACACACACAAACACACACACAGTACAAGATACAACACTCGCTGAGACACTAGACTCTGACACACACACACAACACACACCATAATGAGATTAAATTTTACTTTGCAGTTATCGTTATCGTTACCTTAGACACTCGTAATTGACCAGTTATCGTTTACATGTGTCCCATAGAGATTTCTATAACCTAACTCTCTCCACTGTGTTATCTCCCATTCCGGGCGCTGACCGTGTACATGTGAATTACTATAATTAAATAGATATAGCCCTATATTCCCAACACCTTCTCACACGGCACACGATCACTTTGTTTTTTTTTTATTTCTCTCTTTATTCCCTTAATGTTTTTTGTTCCGTTTCCGAATATATATATTTGATTTGCACCCAAAAGCCAACACCTCTGTAACAACGTTCACTTCTCTCTACTTTCTCTCTCTGAAACGAATCGAACAACAAATACCGCGCATTCTCACACAGATCACCGACGAAAATCCTCGTCCATGTACGAGGTATTCAATTGGGGCTACTCCAATGATGAGCCGCCCAAGCGCTTCTCGCTCTCCATTGCCGGCAGCGAGATAAATATCGATGGGCCGGCTAATCCGCCCAGTTCCTCCTCCAACAAAGCAGCAATTGCGCACAGACCCAATCCGACAGCTACAAATATTACACCAAGCACTACAGGCGCAGGCCACAACAACAACAACAACAACTATAACCATAACTCGTATCGTAAGGGTGAGGGTTCTTCCACTTCTACTCCTGTTCTCAGCTCGTTCCTGTTTTTAACTCAACTCGTTCTGACCCCGTTCTTGTTTTTCTTTCTTTTGCCGTAACTCCTAATCCCGTAAACGTAACCCATGCCCGCCGTAAGCTCTTAACTCGTTGTCAATACCCTCCTAACCCCCAGTCAAATGGCATGCCTTTCGCCCCCCAGTTTTTGCATGATCTCTTACCCTCGTCCCACAGTTTGTACAGATTGCAGTAAAAGCTCTTTTTTGAAGCTAACCCTTGGAAAGCAGCATCGGTCGTCTTTAATGATTTCAATGTAGATTCCGAAAAAAAAGCATGGTTGTTTTGTACTGAAAGTGTTTACACTGGATAAGGATAATTGTAATAATGTAAAACGAAAAATAACTCTTAAAGATATAATACAATTCCAATTGACTATATATTTTAAAATTATTATCCAAGTGTAAACACTTTCATACAGTTTTTTTTTTAGCTATTTTCGCTTTTGGTTTCTCTCGTTCCTAGTCTCGTAAGCTCTATATTTGTTGTATGCCGAAGAAGTGCTAGAAACTCATTACGGCATTGCATCTAAAAAATTCCAAATTATCAAAATCAAAAAAAAACTTGTAAAATCAAAAAAGAAAACCAAACAACCAAAAACCGAATATTGCAGAAGATAGCGTTGACACATCACCCATGGTGTTCCGAAGCGTTTACCGCAGGAAAACGGACCTCATGCCGACAATACCCAGCCCCCGAGACGGGCATTACTACGGGTCGCGCAGCTCCCTGAGCACCACGCCGGCCAGAACCCCAGGTAAGACCCACCCAGTCGATCTACCATCCCATCCCAACACACATACACACACTGCTCTCCGAATAGCAATCAGAATCAGCTTCATCGTCCAGCTACTGCGCATGATCATCAATCAGCTCCATCTTCATGCGACATCCATATTGTCCATCCAATTAGTAGAGTTTTCTTTTGGTTTAGCCCATTCCGGACCAAGAGTTGCCCCTCCAAGCTAAGCCAAGTCCCTGAATTTGCATTCGTTGATCCCCGGGGGGTTCGCTGCTTTTGGGCAGAGAGAAAGTGAGCAAAAGAAGGAGCACACACTTCTCTCGAAGCACAAACTTTGTTCCTTGCACAACAAACAAACACACACACTGTACAAAAAACACAAGCCACTCCAACACGCACACTCCACTTGTAAACACCATTTTGTAGCCCAGTTGTTCACATCTTTTTGTGCCGTCTTCTTGTAAGCTTCAGTTGCGATCCAAATGGAGGGTATGCTTGTTTTTGGTTAGTTAAAAAGATCATACATAAAAATACATAGTAAGAAAATAATCTCCAAAAACACATGCACCTTTATTTTGAGCGCAACCGTAAGTAGATATGCTATGTAGCTTCGTAAGGATCAATCCGCAGCCAGTAAAGCCGGGCTCGCAACGATTCACGCAAAACCAAATTCTCAACCAACTTTCAACTGAACCGCAGGACGGGCCTACTCGATGAACCGCCTGGACCAGCTGGCGCAGCCGATACGCCGCAACGGGGAGCATGTGCGGGCCATTCTGGAGCGGGAACGTCGCGAACGAGAACTGGAGATGCTGGACGAGACCTCCTCGCTGGGCGGCGGCGGCGGACGGAGGGGCCCGGCCGGCAGTGCACGATCCCGGCGAGCTGGAAGCGCCGGTAGTGGCAGCTCCAGTGCCGCCGGCATCATGTCACGCAGCATGACCCACCTGGCTGGGCATCAGCGGGAGCGAGGAAAGTACTCGCTGGGCGGCGGTATATCTACCAGCTTCCGGCCGCTGGCTAGCGGTGCCGGCGGGCAGCGGGACACCACCAGTAAGAGCATGACACAGATTAGCAGTTGGTCGGTTTATGGCAGCACAGCACCACAACAACCCAATTACAACCACAACCTGCACCAACGCCAGTCCACACTCGGCCTGCAAACTGCAGCGACTAAGAAATACCTCCAGTCATCATTTGCCTCAACCTCATCCTTCAACGCATCCTTCCGCGCGAACGCGACTGGGCGTGGGCGTGGCCTGCAGCAGCAATATGCGATCTCTACTAACCCCCACCGTTTTCTCGATCTCGATCCCAACTCATTGTTGCTCATGAACTCTGCTAGTTTGTTAGTGAATGCAGGTGTGTGCGATTAAACAAAAGAACAAAACCCAAAAATCAACCATTTCGAACTACCAAAAAAATAATCACTCAAAAACACCAACACTCCAATACACCAACACACTAGCACCTGAACACCACAACACACTAAAATACTCAGCAGATTGCGAATAGCGTATCGAAATCCTCAAGTAGCTAGCGATAGCACACAATTGGCTAACTTGAACGTTCACCACAAACACACCAAAACTTTCCAATGACCACAGAACAACACCACATAAACACACCAACATGGGCTTTGGTTCCCCACAGCATACGAAGAACGACCGATCGGCGGTATTGTCCCAAGTTCATTTGAGCAGCAATTTGTGATTCAACTCTCATCTCATTCCCATTTGAAAGTCCGTTTATAGCAACTATTCACAGAAGCACATATAAGAAGCTTGTTGATAGGTTCCGAAACCATTAATTCATGAATTAATGTTTAATGTTGCCTCAAAATATTCAAAATACAAGAAATCGTTTAATGACCTTATAAGGTAACAGATTTAAATGTATACATTTATTGGTAAAAGGCAAAACCTGATTAATAATAAAGTGAGGCGGCAAGAAACAAGTTGGTTATAAAGAGACCTAGCCTCAAAGCCAAGAACTCCCATTAACTAGGTTTCCTGGTTTAAAAGCGCCCTGCAGTTGTCCAGTTTTGCATTCCGTTAGAATTATCATTCTGCATTAGTTTTAGGGATGGCAGAAAATATCAAATATTTCTTCCCGATATGCATTCCTAATTCATACACATTCATATAATAGGATCCTTTTGTTTTGGGGTCTCCTTTGTTCCATATTGTTTGCTGCTTGTCGCCCATTGTCGGTCGTTTCGTTCGTATGTATCCACTTAGTTACACATTATTTTGTATCTTTTATATAGAATTATTATTTTGGTGTATCGGAAAATTCATTTTCCTATTAATTTACTATATATTCATTATGATTATAATTTATTTTTATAAATTTTTAAGACATCACTTAACATTAATTTCACATACTGAACATATGTACTGGGTATTGTCTCAACCTGTGGTATTGGGTATATGTTATTTTTGGTCCTTGGTTTTACTTTATGTCCCTCCTCCTCCAGCTACTCATTATGTTTGCTCGCTATGTGTAAGGATCGGGAATCCATTTAGTCTGTTGGTTTCTTGGTTAACTTGTGTCTACATTTGGCTTTGTGTTTTCCTTCTCCTCTGTGTAACTCCCTTCAATAATGGTACACTCACTCTGGTGACGGTCACAACAGAACTCACGTACGCTTGATTTGGTGCTCCACATTTAGCTCATCCATAATATATTGACTCTTCCCACCCCCCCTGAGTGCGCATCCGCCTCCAGTGCTTGCTCTTCTAATCTAAGCTTGATTCTTTAGGCTCGCGATCGGGAAATGCCACACCCGGTGGACACTACAACAGCAGCTCAAGGCCCGGCAGCGCCATGTCCACATCGACAAATGTGTCCACATCCGGTCTGGTGCCCAGGCGACCGGCAACAGCGCCACGAAAACCGAGACCCGCCAGCATCGCCGGCACTGGCATGTCTCTGGATGGTGAGTCCAAGGAGTCTATAGAGAATTAATTCTGTTAGAGGCGAGAGTATAACCATGTGTAGCCCTTGCAGAGATCAACAAACTGAAGAAGGATCAGCAGAAGCCGCCCGTAAAGACGACAGCCGCCTCGCCATCTGCACAAACGACCCCGAAACGAACTGCGAACCTAATGTCCACCTCCATGATCGTGACGTCCAGCTCGACACGACTGAGCAGTGCTGAGAAGAAGACGACAACGCCCAAAAGGGTAAGGTCCCAAGTCCATTTCTACTTGATTGACTTTTGTTTTTATTTATATATTTATATTCCCCAAGGAACCCTTGGTACCCAAAGCGGCATCCGCTTCCAAGGCTCTGTCCAGTCGGACGGCCAGCTCGGAGCGTATTAGCCGGCTCAGCAAGGAGCCGAAAACCAAGGATACCTCTGCGATGACCCGGTCCATGATCGTCACGAGCACCAGCAGCTCCACAAAAGCGGCTCCCGCAGCTCAGGCGGCACCTGCAGCTAAGGCAGCCCCTGCAGCTCAGGCAGCACCAGCAACTGATCCCGCTCCAGCTCCTGTTCCAGCTGTCGAGCAGAATGGCGTAGCCAAGGAGGCTGAGAAGAAGCCAGCAGAGGCCCCAGTTCCGGCGGCTACCGAAGTGCCCGTTGCCGTTGCTCCCTCTGTAAGCAAGGCTGAGAAGGAGGCCCTGAACTCATCAGAGAAGACGGAGGAAGTGGCGCGTCAGGAGGAGCAGGTGGCAACTCTAGCAGTAGAGTCCGTGCCCGAGGCTTTGGTTACCTCATTTAATGTAGAGGAAAAGACCGACGAGGGCACCGAGAAGGAGGCGTCCAAGCCGCCGCAGGAACAGGCTGTGTCCAAGAAGCCGCGCAGCAAGGAAAACTCCGAGGTGAGGGAACTAACGCCGCCGGAGGGCGGAGACGTGATGACTGCTTCAATGATGGCCAAGAAGATCACGACCGAGGAGGAGGCAAAGGCCGCTTTGGCCGAGAGACGACGCCTGGCCCGCGAGGAGGCCGAACGACAGGCGGAATTGGAGCGTCAACGACTGGAGGCAGAGCGCCTGGCCGAGCTAAAGGCTCAGGAGGAGGAGGCCGAGCGCCAGCGTCTGTTCGAGGAGGAGTCCACCCGCCTGGCTGAGGAGCAGCGCCGCGCTGAGGAGGAGCGCCTGCGCAAGGCCATTGAGGTAAGGGCACCCTTGCGGGAAACAAAGAACACAAAGATTTCGATTTACTCATTTCTCTTTTCACTTCGCAGGAAGCCCAGCAGCGCGAGAAGGAGGAGCAGCGCAAACTCGAGGAGGAGGAAAAGCAGCGAGTTGAGCGCGAGGAGGCCGAGAAGAAAGCCAAGGAGGAGGCAGAGAAGCAGCGTGTTGAGGTGGCTGAACGGCTCAAACGCGAGGAGAAGGAGCGGGAGGAGCGTCGCAAGCGAGTAGAGGCGATTATGTCGCGTACACGCAAGGCCGGAGGAGCAGCCAGCACTCCCGCCAAGGTAAGTGTGTACGATGTTCCAAGTAACTACCAATTCTAAAGCTGCATTTTTCGCAGGACGCTAACGACAAAGCCGCTAACGCCACAGCATCAGCTCCTACGGACAGCAGCAGCAGCAACAGTGACAGCGGCAGCAGCAGCAACTCGGCTGGAGGCTCGCCCAGCAGCACTGCAGATGCCAAGCCAGCGCCCGCAGTCGCACAGGAAGCGGTCACGGAGCCACCGAACAGCCAGGCGATGTATGAGCAATCGGTGCTAGACAAGGAGAACTCGCTCATCAACAGCTTCTCCACAATGATTATCGACGAGAACGCCAAGAACCTGCAGCAGGTGAGCAACGGCAAGTTGCTGGTGGACTTCGAGGGCAGCAACGCGGCCCCGGCTGTGGCCAATGGCAATGGCCACATCGAGAGTGTCAACAACAAGAAGTGAGGCTCAGAATTATTTGATTTGTTTTCAATTGCTAACGAATTTTTGGGATCCTTAGCGACATCAATCTGCTGCAGGATGTTGTTGCTCCAGTTGCCAGCCAACTGATCGATCTAAGCATCGAGTCACAACAAGATCTGCACCTGAACAACAACAACAGCTTGCTGACAAGCACAGCGGCAAGCACCACGCTAGTCACTGCTGATAGTCACGAGAATAAGGGTATGTAAAGCTATATATATTCACGGATATATCCACTAATTGATACCTTTACAGATATATCGTTGCTGTGAATTGGATGAGAGGAAACCAAAACCTGATTGTGTTTTCGAGAACCCAAATCTGGATATAGCTAAATGTGTGTGGAGAGTTGGAGTATTTATTAATAGGATGAGAGATCTATATGGGAATGCGAATGCTAGTGTGGAGAGCGTGCGACAAATTATGGTTACTAAAGAACACAGGAAAACAAACGTAAAAAGCTTATAAAAACCTATATATAACGTACACACTATATATATATATATAGATAGAGCTGAGATCAGAATCAGAATGGGATATGGAAGGAAGAGCCTGATATCAACAAGGAGCAAAGCGTTAAGTGAGAGAGCAGCTGCAAGTTATATTTAGTTAAGAACTAAGACAAACCCTAAGAGAAAGGCTTGAGATGGAATAGAGGAGAAGTTGGGATCCTCCTTCCCCGATTTCGGGGACAGTTTGCGAAGCAATTCAATATCAAAGAAAAATGAACATTTGATGCAATTTTTCGATTCGATTCGATGCGTTTCGTTTCGTTCGAATCTAATTTAATAACGAACTCGCTTCAAAAGTTGAAAGTGCATGCTTACATTTGAGTATAACTTGAGCCAGACGCGGACGCGGCGTATATAATTGAAAATTATATAAAGATTAGTAGACAAGCCCCTCTAGTTTAAAACAGCGCGAGATTCAACGCCGCGAGCGAGCAATAAACGGAAACGAAGACGCGGTATCGACATACCATTAAAACCCATCCACATCCACAGCGCCTCACTGCTTTATTTTTGCCCAACTTTGCACAGTGTGTTGTTCTGTAAGTTAAGTTTACTTCATACTACGTTGAGCCAACGAATCGTGCGGTATTATTTATTAAAAAAAAACAAAGGAAACAAAAAACGAAACAAACTAAACAAAAAAAAATAGGAAAACTAAAATTCAATTAAAATTATTTGCTGATACTGATCGCAATCGAGAGCAAATATAGCTAGCTTCGGATATATATTCAACCATTGCAATGCCTGTAATCACAGATCACAGAGCCAGTGTGCTTGATATACTAGGAAATCCCTAGTGGAAATATTAAGATGATGTAATTGTACTATTTGTAGTAGGAATCAAAAATCTGATTATGCTTATGTGTCGCCCCCTTTTTGTAATTATATAGCAAAGTTCTCTGTACATTATTGTCTATTTTGCGTCTACGTATATATATTTTGGTATCACTTTTTTTATACACTTATACACACACATTTATATTTGTAATTTGTATTTATCCATGTGCAACAAAAACAAAAACGAGAAAATAAATTATGATGATTATTTTTTAAAGAGTCGTACCCCCCACCCCCATAAGAGATTGTAAAAATGAAATCGATTAAAATATAGTAAGAGAAAAGCATCCCATATCCCATATATAGTCTACACCCACTTGTATCTGAGCGAAAGGGCCTTAAAACAGTTAGAACGATGCATGAGAGAGAGATCGATTGGCAGGCAGGCAGGATTATATGGAACGTTTCGCATGCGGAAACCGTTGATAGATTAATATATATTATGTAATGGCAATATGTGTATGAAACTAATAAGCCCTAACTTCTAGTTAATTACTGCTTTCCTATGTTATAAACCTAATGGCGATATAATCAAAACAAAAGACAAACCCCACATAATAATAAATCAAATGATTGATGCTGCATTCGAAACCCAAACCGAAACCTTTGAAGATCAAGCTGAATTATGTATTTTAATATTATATATATCACACACAAACACACACACACAACACCAAGAACTAAGAACACGACAAACAGAACAACAAACAAATTATACAAGCAATTCCTCTATTTATTTTAGAACAAAAACACACTAATAAACACAAAAGAATTTTGCTTCTTATCGTAAATCCACAAAAACAAAACAAGTGCATAATTTATACGATTACCTAAACAAAATATATATATATATTTATGTGAATAAACTGTAACTAATTCTCAAGGCAAAATCCATAGCCGACTCACTAACTTGTTGATTGTCAGAAAATAAAATAGTGATGATGGTCATCCCATTGGCATGGCTCTCGATAAGATGGGAAACATAGGAAGTAGGGAGCACGGAGCTCCATGTTCCTACGGAATTTTACACTGGCGGGGAATCTATCTTATCTTTCAGTTGGCAGTACATATATCAGAACATATTAGATGTTAATACTTTATTTTTTATTTATTTTAGAGGATTGGGATTCTACCGATCAGAGTTTATTTTTCAAGTATGCATTTTTGCTTTCTTAATATTTTTGGGTTATTGTTTTAATTAAATATCCTTGTATCCCCAGTTTAATTAATTTTGGAATGTGTTTTAAACTCCCATAAGTTTTATAATTTTTAATTAACATAAACACGGAGTTTTGATAAAAAATTAAAAGCTCTTTAAATCCATTTAACCGAATTGAACTTTACATTGCATTTTTAAGGCACAGTTAGGGGGTTTTTTAGTATTAGTAATAAATTTAAGTCTAAAACGATTAAACAAACAAAAAAAATTAAATTACAAGAGTCGAAATCTCTTAAAAGGCAGGAGAACACGGGCCAAAGTCCGGTCTACGTGTGGACACCTCGGAAGACAGCCAGTTCAACCTAATCCAATCTCAAATGATTCCTCTGGCTCACTTACACCGTTTAACAAAATACATCTTTTTCCAGTACATTATTCCAAGTTTATTTTTAAAAACAGCCGTTAAAAAAAGACCTATGACATCACCAGTTTCATCATGGGAAAACAGCTGACTGATAAGCCAGCTGGAGAATGAGCGCAAGCTTGGAGCTTTTTGCTCACTGCGCTCTGGTTTGGGGTTTCGGGGAGGTTTCTTCGGCCTCTCCGCTTTGAGCAGCCATTCACATCGCAGTTAGCTTTCGCTTCGAACGGACGTGCTTCGTAGAAAAACTGAAGAAAACTTGGCTTTAACCCTAAGCGCTCCCTACGTTCCATAACGCGGCATT